>VZZY01000948.1:90499-175453 GCA_013400335.1 Eurystomus gularis
GTGATGTAATTGCCACCAGGGAGAGGTTGGGTTCGATACTGGTTTTGTATATATCCCATTTTATTAGTATTATCTTCATTAAAGTTGTTTTAGTTTTCTTTTTTAATCTGGAAACTCTATCTCATTCCCTTCCTCTCCCATTTGGGAGGGGAGGGGACCATAAGTCTCTCTCCCTTATCCTCTTCCTCTATTTGCAGGGGGAAGAGGGGTTAACAGAGGGCGTCTGTTGTAGGTCTGATGGATTGAACCTAAACCTTGATACTGATAAAGCAATGCTTCCAAGAAGAAAATCTTTCCTGCCAACCTATTTTAGTTTAGATCTATTTCCATGTATTCTCTACAATTTTCTTTCATGAGGGCTGGGAATTCTTTCTGAAGAAATGCTTGATTACTTGCTCGTTACTGGTTTGCTGAATCTGCAGCCCTCATCTAGGTCCTGTAGAGAAAGAGGTTTTCTCTTGTCAGGTTCTTTCAAGTCTTCAACCTGTGAGAAAGTGGTTTTGCATTTCCTTTGAAAAGGTGACCTTCCTGACACTGAAATGGTAGAACAGGCCAGCACCCCAGAAATCTCAGAATAAATACAGACTGGCTGGGATAGCTCTGCGGTTTTTTTCTTCCCTCTTCTCAGTAAAAATGTTTGCCAGTTTTAATTATGAGCCCTGGATGTGCATCTTGAGACTTGCAGCATCTGGAGGATGGTGCAATGATTTCTGTTCTGTGCGAGGCATGCAAATAAGTAGCAGCCTGAGCTTGCTCTGTATTGCTAATGGTATCTGTGTCTCTTCTGCATGCAGTCTCCCTCATCAGCCCGTACAAATATGTGCCTCCTTGTCTCAATGTGATGTTTGAGACACGTTTTCAGACTCCCTTAGCTTTTAAGGCAGAGAGATGGATTCTCTTAGGGGCAAACCTTGCACGGCTTCAGCGGTTGACTTCTTGAATTAAATCAATATGTTCTAATTGGATAAACCCAAGTGAGTCAAGCAGCTACATACAATAGGGGAGAGAAGATTTGAACTGAAATATTTATTGCTAATATGGTTTGTTTACTGCTAATACCATGGATGATGTTCTTCATAGTACCAAGTTTTCACTCCCACTTCCCTCTCCTGTCCATCGTGTCATATATCGCTGAGGATAGCTCTTTAAATGGAACAGCTGTGCCATCTGCCTCCAATATTATTTCAGTCCTCACTGTTTTGGGATAAATTTCATAAAGTGTATTGCACATACAAACATTTAATTGAACAAATGGGAAGCCTCTCCAGTTAAGAAAGCTTTGCAAATGACAAGCATTGTCCAATTTCCATTCTAATGGTTACTCCGGGGCTTTAAAATATGTGTGAATTCATCTAGCAGGGGCTGATGGTGTATTTGAGGCAGATGGCTTGGTTCTGCAAAGAAAAAATGTAAGTGGCTTTTACTATAAATCTTATTTTTTTTTGGCAAAGGGTTGACATAATAAAGATGTGAGTATTACTGAGAGTGCTTTTTAATAATTATACTACCTTATGTTTTCCCTCAAGAATATGGTTAACTGACTAGAAAAATCTATTCTGAATTTTTATGCTTAACTAAAACAGTTTAGAAACACTCCTTTCTTCTTCTAGTGAGAAGACTGAAGAGTGGGCAGGTTAATAAGCAAAAAGGCAAACGCCAGTCCTTAGAGAAAACACTGAAAGGATTTTGGACCTCATGAAAAATGCAGCTCAACCATATACATTGTCTTTGCCTATCAGAGGCCCTTAAGACTAAGTAGACCTAACTTGCCCTATAGATTCTCAAATTTTTAAGGCAGTTAGGAAGGGGACAAATGGAAGATATTTGAAATGTTTCTCTTAAGGCTATGCTGGTGACTTTCACTCAAAGCTTCAATGCCTTATACATCTTAATACTCATGAAAGCTCAGCTGAGAAGCAGAGTATTTCTCAGTCATTTGACTGAGAGCCATTAACACAAACGGTGGGCAAAGAGGCAAATGTTACTGAATGCTCTGGACATGAACATGCCTATGGGACAAGTAAGGTAAGAAGAATTTTTTGATAGTGCTTATTTGGATTTGCATTCAACCAATGCATGGGAGTAGGATGTCTAACACAGGTTTAGCTGTTGTCTATGGCTTTGAGAGACTTATGATGTCTTACTAGTGGAACGAGCAAGTATAAATTTGTCTGTGAGCTTCATCTGCACAATGAGGACAGATCTTGCTAGGAGGAGCAGTAAGGATGGACAGCCCAGACTTGTATAACTGACAATGTCTGCTTGTTTGCCACAAATCAGGTCATCACACCTTTCTTCCCAATGTTTACTGAGTTATACTCCTTCCCTGATGCTTTCCCTCCACAATATAATTTTTTCCTCCTGTCTCAGGATCTGGATGTATGGATCTATTTTGGATGGATTTTGCGGATTCTGGTGTTCTTACAACTGTGAAGATGTTATCTTGCTAGTCTTCTGGCCTCTCTAATTGGCAGTTCGTGAACAACTGAGCTTTGGAGCTAATTTTTTGATCTATGATAATAGTTAGGGGACTAAATGTTCTGCCTACCTTGGGGACCAGCTCTTGACATTAAATATAAGGAGACTTGAATTAAGCCCTAAAAGTTGCAGTAGCTGTTAAAAAACCCACAATTTGTGCCTGTGCACCCCACCAAAAAAAACCCCAACCCAAAACCAACTGAAAGCCCAAAACATTATCTGATATACTGATAGAAAGTCTGGGCTTATACACTTGAATTTACATACTTCTGAATACTTTAATGTGTCTTAAATTTTACAATATGCTTGTTAGAACTCATTTTATAAGAACAGGCTTGATTATTGAGTCTTTAAATGGCATTTTTTTAATTGGTACTTGGGGGAAGTTTTACTAGAAAAAAGACAGATGTGATCGAAACCTTGACAGACTCCGTAACTATGGTAGTGTTGGCAGGCACCAGCCTAGTGTTCATAACTCTTCTCAGTAATTCTTATTCTAACTGTAATAAGCGGGTATTGACTCCTGTTGTATTCAGCATCAAGATTCATTGACCTGAGAGGTACATATTGGCGAGAGCAAAGCCAGGGTCAATATAACCCTCAAGGGACTGTTAATCTTCTGCAGACTGAAAAGGAAGTCAGTATCGGTATTACTATATGATTCCAGTGTAAAAAATTTCTATTATGCACGCACAAAGGAAAAGAGGAAAAGGCTACCAAAAATGTAATGTAGCTATTTTCTGGGCCCTGTGTGTAGCATTCAAGTCATAAAAGTTGATGATTTTAATAAAAATATTCTGAAAGTAATATTCTCTCCTGATGCAGCCTGGGTTTGGATCAAAAGCAAAGGAACGCTGTGAGACCTGGTGAGAGGGAAATGGTGCTTCCCAAGTATTGTTTTTCCACCTGGTGGGCATAACCCTGCCAAGCGCTAAATGTCTCGCTCTTAATGCAGCAGAGCGTGAGAGTTGCTGTTGCTGCTCACATCAGATTATCTAAGCGCTTGCTGCTTCAGAAGCTCAAGAGCCTCAGTGCTCATAAGAAGGCAGGATCCTGCCTTAAATGTAGCAGGAAACTGGTCTGTGCAGTGTCTTCTGGTCAGTTCCTGAACGGTTACCTGAATTTTCATTAAATCTCAGTTTTGAACTGTGCATGGTCTTTGTGTCACCTTGCTCCTTGCTTGTCCCTTCTGAGGCTTCTACTCAGTTCTACTGTCTCTGTGTCAGCTTGGGTAGAAATCTTAGAAACTAGCTTACTTAATGAATATTGCATAGTTTTGAATGCAGTGCCTTTTGAAAACAGAGAGGAGCTGCGGGAGAATGTGATGTGCTTTTTTTGGATGGCTCTTCCAATTCATTATTTGTACAGCACAGCAGTAATACAGCCCAAAAGAACCATGGGGTCACGGTGATGCCAGATAACAGCTTAATGAATGTCTGTAAAGCATGCAGTCTTGCCATTGCCATAGAGAGGTTGGTGGTCTCAAAGGTGCTTCTGGGCTTTGGGAATGAAAGAAAAGCCATTTTGAGAGCCTCAGGTAACATTGTTCCTGCTGTTTTTGTCTGAGATGGGATTTGCCTTTTGATGAAGCACGCTGCTAGCCTCGCTGCTGTGGTTAGTGAGTTTGGTCACATTCCTTGATGTGCTTTCTGAGGGAATACTGTCAGCTCCTAAACAGCTAGGCAGAGATCGCTTTTCACTAGGAAACAAAATTGGCTGTTCCTGACTCGTGATTTGTTATTTCTCTTGTATGGATATAGCAGCTTAAAGTTTCACTCATTCACTTAAGGAGTAGAAATAATGTTGGGTAACTTGGGAACCTGCTCAAACACATTGGATAATAGGTAGGGAACAGTAAAAGCACACAAGCTTTGCAGACAAACCCTTAGAGTGAATTTCCTTCATATAAATTATTCAGTGAATAATTTGCAAACAGCAAATACATTGGGAAAGAAAGGGTTTGGTTTGTGAATAACTCAGAAAGGAAAAATAGATTTGAAATCACCAGACCATTTATTCACAAAAAGTAATTGGACTGCCTCTGGTTCTCCCTTAGGATAATCCGTGACTTCAAAAATTAACATGTTTTTAGAGATACATAAATCTCCACGTTTTACTGTTGGTAACATCTACTTATCTACCCATCAGCCTACACACACACATGCTCTGTGATTGCTATTTGCTTAAGAATTTTTATTTCAAATCTTAAAATAGGACTCTAACACTTAAATGATGTGGATATTGATATTTTACAGGCACTGGTATTCAGAATGTGCATGCATACAACAAAATATTGAGGTTATTGTATAATATATGTTTTTAAAATGCCTTGTTGATGATAAAAAAGGAAATAATATCTTTTCCACTGTTAATTGTCTTTGCAGTTAATTTTCAAATAGACTTTGTGTAGGTATAACATCCTAGAAAGAGATGCTTTTGAAAAGCATCAATTAGCTTCAAGTTGGGATTTTATTTGGTATTAGTTCAGGTTTATCATGGTACAGGAATGGAATTAGATCAATATAAAACTAGTTTAATATGATAGTGCTGTGGTTCTAGCCTTTGTAAGCTTTGGCAGGTCCCCCTGCCCCTTTTATCCCACTTCATTCTGTGTCTCTAACTACCTGATTTTTCAAGAGAGAATTTTTAGCTAGAAAAACTTGGTTTATTGGCTCTTTAAATGTTAAACCAAAATCTTTGTGCAATACCTGGCAAATCCTCTGTGTTATAGTCCACAAAATGTGTATCAGACTAGGTAGTTTTCTGTCATTGTCTACAAATTAATTTCCTTATCTGAATGTTCAGCTCCAGACTTCAAGGTAGTTGTCCTGTATGGGAATTTCTTTTCAACCCAGCCTTCTTATCAGAAGTTGGTTACAGCTCGGAAAGACAAGCAGGCTGTTTTGCCTCTTTAATGCTGTCCCAACCCAAAGAGCTTCCTAAAATAAAATTTTGCATTCAACATTGAGGAGTGCAAAGAGGGTGCTACTGTTTATCTAGATGTATGTTAGAAACTACATAATTGTGACTAACTTTATTAAACCTTGAGTTTCCCTACTTCAGTGTTTTGTGGAAGTTTTGGAGAAGGAATGATACTCCTGTAAAATATTCTGATGTTGAATTTTTTGAGGGAGGGGCTTGCTTGATTTTATCTAGCTCTTTCAAGTAGTTTTCTGACATTGTAGTGAGGGGATTATATCCCAAAAGGCAAAAAATATAGGTATCCATTGTTTCTATTATTGTGGCAGGGTTTCTACTGTCTGACATCCCTATTTAACAGTAGTAACAATAAACTCTGTTAAAATTTTTACAGAATTTGGGCAATTATCTTTTCAGAGTTAAAATTACTTGTATTTTAGGCAAAGAAAACTTGAGCATAATGGTGATCTGCCGAAACATCCATTTTTAGATCAATCCTACATTAAAGAGGTAGACATATTAGCGACAAGAAAATATTTTAAAAGGCTTTTGTACAAAAGCTTTCTAGGCAGGAAACTCTATCCAAAGTGTTTATTGCTACGTATGCATTTGCATGTGTCTTTCAGCGCTATGAAATGTGAAATGTATGCCCTGTTAATCTGTCATGAGAATAACAGTTTGTCAAAAATTGATCAGCAGCCCATTACAAATTCATGCATTTACCTTTCACTGTGGAATGGTAGCACAGTTTTGTTTGAAAGATTGTTGCACAATCCAGGTTTCTTTCTTCCTTAAATACAAATGAGACTGAGATCCGAATAAACTGATAAAAGGCAAGAGGTACTTTTTCTAAAAGCTCAATACTTCAGTGCAAACTGTTCATTTGTCCCAGGAGCTTCCAGCATGCTGGAAATGTTGTTGCTGTTAACACTAAATGGATGTTCAATTTCCAGGATCGCAGCAATGAAGCTAAAGAATTTTGCGCCAGTATGACAGTGTGAGTCAGACGTGTGACAATGGGCTAACAAATTCATGTGCTGAGCTCAATATTAATCAGCTTCTGCCCTGTGGATTCCTCAAATTTGCTTTTAAAGTATGTACTATACATTTTGTGTAAAGAGCAGATGTGCATTTCCAACATATGGTGTAATTAGAAAAGTCCAGAAGATGGTAGAGTAGAGGTTGCCCATATTTTATTAGGGTTTGCAGCATATTGATAGCGCTTACGGCAACTCTCTCCAGTTTTCTGTCTGTTGCTTTGGAATGCCCCATCTCTTTTCTTGTGCATTATAGTGAGCAATCTATAGAAGCTTCATTTTGCTTCCATGTGTCAGAGACTCTGTTCCTTCCAGTTTTCATTGTCTCATACTTTGGTGACAGTAGCTGGTACCAAAGTTGGTAAGACTTGTTGCCCATGTGGCAGGCTGTGTTTATAGCATGTATTAAGTCTAGATCCGGATCCTTTGGCCATATAAAGCCTCCTGTTCTGCCCACAGAAGCCACAACCTGAGTCTAAAATGCTATCCAGTCTTTATTTTTTTTTTAGGTTATCCCCACCAGAGGCTGATTGGGCTTTTGACCTTGGTTTGCTATCTTTGTGGCTTCCTTCTGTGCACTGTCTGCCCTGGACATGGAGAAAAGCAGCATAAGTTTGTGTGTCCTGAGACAGCATTCACCTGGATACCCCTTCCTTCTCCTGATCCAAGATCTTGGAATAAGGCTTAAGAAGTCCTCATTAGGACCTTGAGGTTAGGGAAGGTTTTCATTGCAGAACTCCCTCATCGTTCAATAAAAACGAAGTGGCCAGAAGTCAGAAAAAGCTTAGTTAAGGTTGAAAAGTAATCCTTATTTCTGTAGCATTTTGATTATACCTCATATCTGTTTTTCATAGATACTGAGCACTCCAAATACTGTTGGCAAATGATGTAACTTCTAATGCTGTCTGACCAGAAAGCTTCTGAATAATGAGCCAGTAACACATGGAAACACTGAGTAAAAAGATTATTTCCACAGCTTCACATGTGGGCATTGCCAAATGATGGGGTTAAATGGAAACCATTGGAAGCTGCACACAGAGCTGTTTCCTCATTACAAAGCTATGGACAGACTTCCCAGAGGTGAGTAGAGTTTGAGAGGGCTTAAGATCACCTTGCTGGCTTCCACTTGGAAAGTGGATCTGACTGAGCTTTTCTGCCCCTCTTCTACTTTGTTGCCATTTGCCTCTGTGTCTTAATCTGAGGGGACCAGGCAATTGAAGTATCATGACTTGTTGCTCTCTGGGTACTGCTGCTGGAGGTAAAGGAGATAAGACCCCCTGCAAAGCTGCTTCTGCAATGTCTGTGCACTGCTGTCCATGCTCTGTGTGCTTCTGCACTCACCTCTTGCAATCAGCTAACTTGTGACAGACGGATGAACAACTACATGAGTAACCCATGGGCAAATGCTGGTAACTCAACTGCTACCCTCGAGGCTTCTGGTCATACAAAATTGGAAAAGGAGGAGTAAGGGCAGAGACTCTGGGCTTTTGTGCCTCTTCCTCCCATGCTTGTGCATTGTCTTTGAAACACTGAAAAGGGAATTCTGGGGCCTTGTTTGAAACGTGTTTTCCCTCCTGTCCATTACCCAGCTACTGCTATTATACGTGTATCAATTTTCATCTCTTTCTTTTTAATAAACACCCTTTTATCATAGGACATTGGTGCCTGTCTCATCTTATAGATGTGTGGTGGGAACCAACGGGACTTTTGTTCTCTGCAGTTGGAAGGAATACGACACCAATGTACTTTTCTGGTTTGTTACCAAAATTAACATATTTCCTTCTCTGTGCCTCTCCCACAGTGTTAGCTGAGTGATGGGAGTGATTTACCTTGGGTTTTTTTTAAGTCTGCAGCAGGAGGCATCAGGGAGAAGTATATAACTAGATGTTCTGCAGTGGCACAAAGCTGAGAGAAAACCTTCAAGGGTAATGTTCTGTCCTTAATCTAATAATATTCCTTGTTCAGTATTAGTAGAAAATTACTCTTTCTGCATTCCTTCATATTGCTATGTAATAAACAACAGCATAATACTGAAAATATGGAGTAATTTAATAAGTTCAGGCTTTGTTACAGATAATGGATAACTGTGCACAGGAGTATAGTAAATCTTGAATGACAGTTTTATTTGATTACCGAGCCTGAATGCAATGTTCCACAGCGCTGCTTTACCGTAACGCTGTGTCATGCTGTAGGAAGTCTGATTACCCTCAGATCCGATTGAGCAGTTCTACTTCTGTGGCTTCCTGTCTCATCAAATCTGACAGACTGTGCTTGGTCAGTGCCTGGCTGGAAGACCTCTAGAGAAGATTTATGCTTGGTAGGAAGAAGTTCTGGTGACTCAAACCCCTAATTTCCTACCTAGTCTAAGCTGAACTGAAGTCTCTGAGGTAGTGCTAAGTATGTTAAGGTTTGGTGGAGTTTCTACTTTCAGATATGATGTACTGCTGAGGTTCAGGCCAAATATTGAGTCTTTAAAATAGATTTTGTGGTTTCACTTCATTTTGGTTTTTCTGCTAAAGTAAAATTTTCATCAAGTATTATCACGTTGTCCTGTGGCTGCATTTTAATGATCAGTGAAATGTTTTCTAATGGAGTATAAAGATGACAAAGAGCTTTACTGTATTATACATACCTTTCTGTTAGAAAATCACAACAATTAAAAGAAATAGAAGGAGGTCAGTTTTTATCAGACACTGCCAGGCAGATGGAGTATGTTTCTTCCTTCCCCTGTGCCCATTTAGCCTCTTACCACCGTACTACTTTGGCATGGTGACTTTGAGCAAAACAGGAAAAGGCATTTGTCAGTTTTCTAATGAAGCACTGACACTGTCCTTTAATACTGCCCTGAGAGAAGTCATGGTATTTTGCTCTTGCTTGATAGGAGGCAACCAAATGTTGTGACATTTTTGTGATGTGTAGGAGCTGGGATTGAGGCTTTGTCCTTAGGCACTGAGTGAGTTAACTGTTAAATTTGTTTTGTACACAAAAAAGTTTACTCCTGGTTTACTGAACACCCAAGCCTCACGCTTATCATTTATTTCTCACAGGCACACCCTATGGGTGTGGAAGGGATTGCACTTCAGGCAGTTTGCAGTTTTCTTTGTGACAAATGCAGAGGCTGCAATTTTAAGAAAGCTTGTGTTGCACTTTGTTACTTTGTCAAGTTTGTGCACAATTTGCTGGTTTCAATTCTTAGAGGTTTTGTAAACTTTTTTGATTCCTGTATTTCCTCATGACTTTTGAACAGTATAATATTAAGTGGGTGTTGAATAATGTTTTTTTTTCCTTGTTGTACCTCTTTGACAGATCAAAGGAGGGGGACAGGAGCTAAGTCTCAGTTAAATGATTGAATGCTCCTGTGCTGGGACACCACAAGGACAAAGAGCTTGCTCTTTGCTAGGGGTAGATTTGAGGCTGTAGAGATCACTTGGATATACTTCTAATACCACTCTTAAGTTGTAAGACTGCACTAAGCAGTATTACATTAGCATCAAGACTTTCAAAGTGTGCTGCAAATGGTCAAAACAGGACCTTCTGTATATTCCAACCAGTGGCAATAATTTATTTTTACTTTCAAAAGGATTTTGTGATACACGTTCATAAAAGACTGCTGAGGATTCTTGGGTAAAGAGTGAGAGGAGGAGCACTTTGAGAGAGGGAACAAAGGCTGATGATAAATAACTAATTCTCAGTGTGTAGGGAGGTTAATAGTGGGGCAGGCCAGTGAAGAACTTGAAAGGAGTGCCGTGCCAGTAGAGTGAGGGAGATCAGAGAAGCTGTTTTAAAGAGTCCATCACCTACTCTTTAACATCTTGTTCCACTGAAGCTAACTTAAACATCTAAGGAAATTTCTTTTGTCTCCCTAATTAAGACTGAATGTTAAAAGCAGATAAAACTTCTGCAACTAAACTGAGGTCAAGTAGATGAGTATTGAGGTCTCAGGCTCCTATGAAGGCAATGTAGGGATACAGTGTGATGAGGATACTTGTAAGGAAGAGCTCCCAGCTTCTCTTAATGCTTGCAAAGAGAATTCAAGTTTGCGGGATTTGATTCTGTATTTTATAATCCTAGATAAGAGGCACTTAAATAAGGCAAAATCAGCCAAACTTTTTATTTATCTTTAAAGTAGGTATTTCTGTGCTGTTAGGCCTAAGAACATCTCTTGATACAGATTAGCAGAACTTCAGGCAGCCACTGTTGCCCACCATTATCTGATGTGTTTTACTATCTGATTTATTTAGATTACATCAGTGCATGGAGCAGCCAGTAAGGGGACCAGTAATATGCAGCCTGTGGATACAGAACTCAAATGTGATCATTCCTCTAAGGATCTGTAAGCCAATCTGAAAGAAGGATGAGCGTTTCATTTTTATCCACTTCTGTGGATTTCTCTAATGTAGCTTTTCTTAATTCATGATGAGGCTCATTTTTGCAGAATGCTGTAATATTTGGATTACGCATGTTGTGTGTATGGGGAAAGAAGATAAGGACTGGAATGAAGTAAGGAATAGAACCTGATTTGTTTCTGGTCCCATTAGATTTGAATGATACTTCCTCATTAAGTTAAGTATTTGGCTCCAATTCACTTGGCAGAATTAACTCTTTATACTAAGGCTCTGTGCTGTATATACCTCAGTGTCCTTATTTGCAACCAACTATTGTAGTACTTGAGTGGAGTAAATAGTGCACAATCAGTGATTTGTCCAGCAAATAGCATCTTATTTTTCTGCTTGTGGAAAATCCATGAGCAACTCTTGATTTCTTGCAGTGGTTACTCTGTATATGTTTTAACAGATTGAACATAAACCCAGTTCTGCTGGCATTTACGTGCTCTTTGAATTGGGAAGATGAGTTGTGTTTGGAGTAAGTCATTTGGTATTATTTTCCCTACATGGGTGGATGTGCATGAAGCTTAAATAATTTTTGTAAAGTCATCTTGGCACCAAGAACTGTGTTTAAGTGTAACAGTTGATTTAGCAAATAAGCACCTTCAACTCTGTTTCAAGTATTTCTGATAGTATAAATGGGTGGCATAAACATATTGGAAAGTAAATGCAAAAGAGGTTCATGTGGTCAAACCAAGTCTTGTGCCTATTTTCAGGCTTAAAGACATACATTTGTTTAAAAAGAAATACTTATATGTGTGTAGTATTCAGTCAGATCTTAATTCATATTTTACTCAAGAGAATTGCAGAAGTTACTGCACGTCTGCAAGGTGCTCAGTAACATGCTGCATCAATTAAAGCATACTTTCGGAATGGCATATTTTGATCTAACTCATATATGTTGGGTCAGAAACTGTATCTAGAATATAGCCAATTAGAGACTTTCCTGCTGATGTAATGGTTTTCCTCTAAAGTTCCGTTGGTTGCCTTGGGGAAAGTAGGTGGAGGTGACAGAGGGCTGCAGATAGCCATCTCTCTTGCATGCATTTCATCATGGCTTTTAATCAACTCTCTCCCTTTTCTCACAGCATCAAGCTGGTTTGGGAAAGAGGCGTTAGGCCAGACGGACAGACCCATTCTTCATTCTTGAGAGGGTGACAGTGAGCACTGACATCATAATGTCCTGTTGAAGTGTAGGTAGAATTTCTCTAACACATCCAGATTTGTCTATCAATAGCCAATAATGTGGGGAGATGTAGATCCAAGTGGTTGGATTTTGTCCACTGAAAGAAACAGCACAACTTTCCCAAAGGAGGCAGGATATGGCCCTGAATGATGGAGGAGCTGCAATATTGCACATGAGAATGTCAGCCAGGGAGCTACTAGAGCTATAAGTGCTGATTTTTATAGCTAGGTCTAAAGAGTCCAGTCCTGTGTCTGGGAGCTGTGTAATGGACTTGTTTTAATCCTTTGTGTTCTGGGTGTATAAGATGGATGTGTAACATGCACAAACAGTAGCTAGCACTCACACAGAGGTAAAGATGGCAGGCTTTTATTCATTTAAGTCCATCCTTATGCAAATGGATGACATTCCATAGAGAGAAAACTTACAAGATATTCAGCTAATGCTGTATTTACAATTAAGCAACAGGCTGAGTTTTAGCTTAATTTAAAAATTTCCTTATGACTGTAGCTTCAAGTCGCCTTTCTTTTGTTATTTTTCTTTATTTTTCTAGTTCAGTTGTATACAGATCTTACGCTAGAATGGCTGAGATGAGGCAGCTAAGGCCATCTGATCTGTATTATAAAGAGTTGACACGCATCAAAATACTAAGTTGCATCTTCTTTGGTGCCAGTAATCTACACAACCAAACAGCCTGTGACTGCATTAAATTGCTATGATTTTTGACAGAAGAGACCTTGTTTGCATAAATCCCTTGAATGCCGATGGGAGTGTGATTACAGCTTTAACAAAGGGAGAGGCTGAATACAAATTTGGGAGGGCCAGAAAGTGTTTAGTATCTCTTATTGTTTTCATCAGAATTCTAAATCTTATTCATGCAGATGACTCTGATCTTTATATCAATGCACAAAAAGAAAAGAACAGAGAAGCAAAAAGACTCTTCTCTTTTGACTGAAACACTGATTTTGTTATCATGTTACCAATGAGGGTCCATTTGGGATATTATTCAAGCACAGAGATCAGTGCTGGCCTTTTGTAAGAGCCCTTAAATGTTTGGAATACATTTGCCCTTGAGGGAGATAATCTACTGCAAAGAAGTTAGATTCAGATCAGGAGATAGAGAAGGTGGGATTGTGCTTAGCACATTGATGCTTGTTGGCAGAGCAGTTCTCTCTTAAGCTTAATATGACCTGCATTCTTTTGTAACCCTCTGTACTTAATAGCTGGATTCTGTTTTCTGTGTCAGGTTTTGTTCATGAAACAAATTGGCAATTAGCCACTGGCTGGGGGAACAAAGGGTATTTGTTTGGAATAAATGCAGTCATCAGGATTTGTCTTGCTATTTTGGTTTCTTTTCAGGTCAAAACTACCAGGTATGGAGTTTTTTTGAACCAAGTAAGTTAAACAGACTACTTATTATACTTAGAATAGACAATCAATTTTATTTCATTTTCTATACCCCATATTATCTCATGTTGCCTCAAGGATGGTAGTTTTGCACTATGAGTGTACAGTTAAGTTGAATGCTGCATGGACTCACAGGGCGGAGAAAAATGATGAGCCTTTGTACTATCTTGTGCCCCATGTACCTTGGCCAGCCTTCCACTTGGAAGCACAATTGCTCTTCCCTGCTAGTATCCTAAGCATCTCCTTTCTGAAAGGAGGCATGGTGTTTAAGGCATAGGTTGAAAAAAGTATCAACACCCCTGAGGCTGGGGGATCTCACCAGTGTGTACAAATATCTGAAGGGGATAGTGTAAAGAGGACAGACCCAGCTCATTTCAGTGGTGTGCGGGTGCGGGGATGGGCCCAGAAGCAATGGGCACAAACAAACACAGGAGGTTCCGTCTGAACATGAGGAAATACTTTTTTTTTTTACTGTAAGGGTGTTGGAGACTGGGAAGTGAGTCAAAGATGGAATGAGCAGGGCAATCCTGACTGAATTCAGGACCCTCAAGTTCAGGCCTGCAGTGATACAACTACAACTTTCATACTACTCTGTATGTATCAGTTCATTGTAATTGCGAGTATCACACTAGTTCAGGATTGCTTTGGTTTTAAACTTATGCCTAAATGGGTCTCTTGGAAGACCTGAACATAACTGAGAGAAAGGTCACATGTTAACTCCACATTGGGAGATACCCATGTGAAACCTGAAATTTGGGCTAGGTTATGCTTAAGTATGGCAAGTTAAGTGAATCTGTGTATTTGTTATGGCTGAAGATTTGAAAACTAAGCCAAGATGCTCTGGCAGAATTTTGGCTTGCTGCAATGTTCGGTTCTTGTTTCCCAGGGCCAGGAAGACTAAAATAAAACCTAGCATCTTGTGGAAGTTTAACTTTCCAGGAATGTCAATTCCCCTTTGAAATCTAGAGGAACTGGGAGTTTTTTAGGCTTTTTAGAAAATTGTAACCTGAAGTCTTCTCTTCCTATGGAATTTTAATGCCTGAACTGCATCGGTGTAGTGTTGCTATTGCTATCTTAATACAGTTTTTCCCATTAGCTACAGGATTTAGACACCCCTTTCTAGTTCTGATGATTGTTTAAAGTAAAGAACTGCCCTGGTTCCTGGAAGTGGTCGGAATCCAAAATTATTCTCCATATAGGTGATGTAATGATATACTTAATCATATGTTATACTGACATAGCTTTTTCCCCTGGCCTTCCACAAATTGACCAGGTCTAATTCTGTCTGTCTTTTTCCTTGCCTATCTTCCTTTCCCACTTTTCCAAGCTAGAAGAGCTGCCAAAAATGGACATTTCTCCTTCCAGGAATAAGATCAGAATAATTCAAGTAACCTTTTCAAACATTAGCATGGGTCACTAAATAGCATTGTAGAGAAAATCCACTCTAAGCTGTATGATAATACAGTTTATACTTATAATACAGTTTATGCTTTTATCAATATATAATGCTTCTGAGGTGAGCACTTTGGGTCATCAGTTTTGACAATCCCAAAGAAACTGTTGTTAAATGTTCCTCATCAATAATGCAGAGTTTCTAGGAATACCTGTTTATTTTATTTAGGGTTTTTCTTGTGCCAAATGGGTGGATCACCATAGGTAGCAGCAGGAGCAACTAGTGTACTGCAAAGGAGATACCAGTATTATCTATCTTGTCCAGTTCCCCTGGGGAACGTGCGTCTCTGTACCTTTTTATTTTCTCTGACATTGTTTATTCCCATCAATGCTACCAGGGGATCAGAAGCACAGGAACAAAAATACCTGCAAAGTCAATTGTCAGTCTTAACAGCAGGGTGCAGTTCTGTGTTATGTAGTCCAGTGTTATTTTTGGCATAACAATGACAAAGATGGATCCTCTAGCAGAGCTCCTGTAGGTTGAAGCTAGCACAGATACGCTTACATGATTACAGGAATATAAAGGGTTGGAGCATAGGTGTGTGTGTGATGTGTGTCCGTGGTGGTGACTGAAGGTCATACGAGTGAGTGAAACTAAGAAAAGCCCCACATCTGTCTTCTCATTTCCTTAGTACCAAAATCCTGTGGTCTTCAAGTGCTTCTACAGCTGTGCAAGAAGTTGGACTGCAGCACTGTGCTGTGACCACTCTTTGTGGTTGTGTAAGTTACATAACAGTTATGAGTTTGACACAACAGCAATTACTTTCGCTGTCACGGGAAGATGATAGATTGCTGTCTAAATATTTTACTGTATTAGTCCAAAAGCACTGCAAGAGTTTTTCTGTATGAGAATTCAAATCTGAATGATCTGTAAGTCTTTTCTGCTTCTTGCCTTTTGCTTTGCAAATAACTTGACATTCCTAACGAAAGTGGTGTTGGTGTCCTCAATTATGTCTACAAAAAAAAAAGTTAAATGGTAATATTGAAGTAACTCCACCTCCTACTGCTCGGTGAGTGCTGTCTTTTGCCAAAGTACTTCAGAATTAAGATGATGCTGTTCCTAAATTATGTTCTAGTTTATTGGAGTTACTGAAACTGGAGTTTTAGTGACATTTAAGATGAATACTGGCTATTCGTTACTTTCTTGCTATACAATGACGTGCATAAAGCAGAAATATCTAGGGTTCATTCTGATTCCCAGTAGAGCCCTTATGCCTTGATATACTGTCACCTATTTCATATCTTGAATCTTGTCTGCAGCTCTCTAAGCAATTGAATAGGAACTGTTTAAAGGAGGTCCATGAGAACTTGCCACACTCCTTTAATGTCATATCAATAGGCTTGAGTAGCACTCATTTGTTTGTGAAGAGAATTCTCCTCCTCTTTACTAAATTTGATTTCTTTTCATAGGAATTAAAGCCATGCATAACACTTGAAGCCTAGATCCTAGTGCAAAGACAGAAATTAAGCCCCTATGGCCAGCATTCATTCCCCTCTCACCTTCTTCCACCTCTGTAATTAGTAATGTTGCACCTTCTACACATCTGATTAACATCCTGATTTTGGAAGTTGAGGGGTCTTGCAGATTGTCCTGGCTCCTACAATATCAGCCTGTAGTGTGTGGATTTTGTTTTTGTTGTGTTTTTTCCTGAGTGAAAGAAACTACAAAACCAGTCTCAAAATTTATTCTCTTGTTTTAGAATCAGTTCTGCAGTTTGGATTTTTAAATACATTAGCTTTACTTTTGTGTGAGTGAAGAGTTTGGTCTTGAGGCTTGTCATTTTACATATACCTTGCTGGTCCAGTAACACCCATCCTGTTCTGACATAAGTTAAACCTTAAGTCTGCTGATACCTGAGTAGTACAGCTCTCAGTGACTTGAGCAGAGGCATGCGTATGTACTCAAGGGCACAATTTGGCTCTTAATTAACTTACTTTGGCTTTTTTCAGCTTTTTACCCAGCAGAATAAATTCAGGGCAAATGAAGCATCTAGAATTCCAAAGCACTGCTCTCAGTAGCCAAAAGTAGCCAAATGATGAGCATCGATATTTAGCTTGCCAGGAGAGACTGATATTGTCTGTAGGCAGAATGTAATGAGTGATTAATGTCTTTTTCGTGCATGGAGAGATTGGGACTGCCTGACCACGTGGAGATCAATCACAGAAGATGGTCAAATCTGGGCTAGACAAAGAATAGTGTACAAGAATCAACACTGGTTCAGGGAATGCATGGGACAAAGAGTGTGCAGGATTCTTTGAAAGGAGCAATACTTTTAATATGAAACAAGTATATAGCAGATATGCTACAACTTGGAATTTCTCCAGCTGTTCTTTGAAATGTTGCTTGTGAAAGCCCATCTTGGTAGGCATGAAAGTAGATATATTTTTTTTAATGTTTGCTGAAATCAATGGACTTGAGGAATGTGCTTCAGGCTGAAGCATGATATCACATCCTACCCAAGTGCCAAACATGGGTATGCCTTGAAAATCAGCAGTGGAGTGAAAACATGGAAGGGGGTTTGCCTGCAGGGTCCCTACTACATTAACCTTAAAGATAGAGTATTGCTCATTTGTTTATTCCTTCTTACATGTGAGAGCTTGCACAGGGGCCTGTCTTGCCAGCTTGCTTTTTGACGAGGCTTTTGCAGGGAGCCGTTGTGGATTAGAACATCTGCATCTGGCCTAGAGTAAGCTGATGGGGAAACGGGACACTGATGTGGGTCTCGGCAATGACAGACAGGCAGTCAGGCCCTGAATTGAGAGGGGTGAGCCCAATAGTTACTGTCTCAGTTCTGATTATCTCTGGAGCTAGGATCTTCTCATGAAGGCAATATGTTGTCTGCATCTGCTTTGGCTTGCTCTCAACTTGCACTGAACTACACTGAGACAAGCAAGGAGAGTGGGATAGCTGTGAAAATCTACTTATGGTGGAGCTCTGTCAAGGAAATGTTGTCCTCTTTTTGCAAGAATCTTTTGCAGAAAACAAGACCTTAAAGCCCTTGAGAAAGACCTTGTAAAAGTTAGCTTTGTTTTCTGTGTTTTGCAGTAGGAAAAAGGAGGGGAGTGAAGCTGTTAATTGCTCTGACTGTTGTGGGGGAAATGCAGCTTATAGATCGTGAAATGCTAAGCACCCAGCTGAGATGTTACATAGAATCATAGAATGGCTTGAGTTGGAAGGGACCTCAAAGATCATCTAGTTCTAACCCCCTTGCCGTGGCAGGGACACCTCCCACTAGATCAGGTTATGCAAGGCCCCATCCAACCTGGCCTTGAACACTTTCAGGGATGGAGCATCCACAACCCCACTGGGAAACCTGTTGCAGTGTCTCATCACCATCAGAGTGAAGAATTTCCTGCAAATTTCCGATCTAAATCTACCTTCTTCCAGTTTCAAACCACTAACCCTTGTCCTATCACTACAGGTGTTTTCTAAAAAGTCCTTCCCCAGCCTTCTTGTAGGCCCATTCCAGATACTGAAAGGCTGCAATAAGGTCTTCCCCAAGCCGCCTCTTCTCCAGGCTGAACAAGCCCAACTCCCTGTCCTCATAGGAGAGGACACCTGATCATCTTCGTAGCCCTCCTCCAGACCCCTGCCAACGGATCTATGTCTTCCTTGTGCTGGGGCTTCAGAGCTGGATGCAGTACTCCTTCTGCTGCCTATCTTGCAGGCAGACATCATTGTGTGATTTTTGGTTTTGCTTCTAAGGGAGGAAGAGGGGAAAAGATCCTTACCAATGCAATTCCAATAGCACAGCCTTCACACCTTGCAGCAAGTAGTTATGGCTGCAGGCATTTGAGATTGCGAAGAGCTGTGTCATTGGTTGCTGATGTGCAGCACAGCTGCCATTTTCCTGCTTGGATAGGGTTGTCTCATCGATCTCAGTGCTTATGCTGCTTGTCCAGGCTGGGAGGAAGGTACTGTAATAATAATAATAACAATCATAATTAAAGGGCTGTTAGAGGAGTATGATGGAGACTCCTGTTGAGAATGTATTGTGGGCATATTGACATATGGAAATGTGCTTCAGTCCACTTAGTACTTTGTTTCCTTGAATACATTTTGATGATATAGGATTGCTTTTTTTTTTTTGGTGGAGTGGGCAGTTGCTTCATGTTTTGTTCCATAGCTGTGTGCTGCAATTATGAAGTGGGAATGGAATTTTGAGTTCTCTCTCACCTGGTATATGAATCTTCTGCTCAGTGCAGCTGAGTGCACACATGCTTGTTTTCACAGCACCAACAAATAGTTACATTTAAAAAGTGTTAAGGCTGTGAAATAAGTGTGGAGAGGCAGAGATGAGGAGTGAAGCTCCAGCTTGGTGATGTGGGGCTCAGAGGAATATTAAACTACTGAACCACACTCTCTTCTGCTACTTAGCAGAAGTTTAATACCTGGTTGTATGTTTCTGTGCTTATTTCACTAGTTGGATGGTATTTTCCCTGTTAGTTAAAGTCCTTTGTCAGCTGATGCTGGCATGCTGATGCTTCTCTGGATATCCTACGTGCTGTTATTCAAATAACAGAAAGCAATATCCTTATGAAATGGCAAGTGTGTGAGAACAGTGGCTGCCATGCATGAGAAACCATGTAGAGTGTGAATTTATTCATATCAATTTTTACTTGATGTATATTTGCATTGTGTGATCATATGCAACTAACCAACTTACGTAATTAGCTATTTTCCACTATACTGTTGTAAGCTAAGAAATGCACACTCTTTACTGACCACAGTTTGGTTCTTTTTCAATTAAGTACATTGTGTGAAGAACCTGCATATGCAGGACTTGGCCTTCAGAATATCTCAGCTGCTTGAAAATGTGGTGATTCTTGTCCAAGGAATTTAAACTTAAAATAATAGTACCTTTCTAGTTAGGGCAGCTGTTAGAATGCTGTCCGGAGCTGATGCTTTTCATGATACATGCAGTATTGTGTGCAGCTCCAATGGTGTCTGGAAGATCCTGTCTTACATAACTGAATTAAGTACCTACCTTCTTGTGTGAGGTTGCTAGTGCAAATTACTCTTTTTCTATTGTATGGAAGTCTTTTAAATCTAGATTTACAAAAAGATTGTAAATTTGTCATGTTTCTACAATTGCTTTTGGGTTTACAGAATTAATTCTAAGGCTTTACTTTTTATATTTTATAAATGTATCCTTTTTTGCATAGTCTGACTGGTTGACAGCACAATTGTTCCTAGAAGTTAATGGAGTTTAAACAGGAACAAATACAGAAATATTTTCTTGTTCATTTTTCAAATCCTATTCCTAGATAAAGTGTGTCAAAATTCAGGATATTTTTTCATAATGTATTTAGGTTGTTTGCATCTCAGATGTCTTGGTATTCCATAATGAAGTACAAGGTGGTTTTGCTTTTTTTTTAAAATCAGATTTCTTTATCTTGTCTCCTTGATCTCTAAGCACCCTAAATACACAAGGAAAGCAGATTTATTTATTTTCTTTTTGTGTCTGAACTCTTATCTCTTCTATGGAGCTGAAGTGTTTAATAGCTGGTGTCTGAAGAAAAATTTGAATAAGTGGGTGCTGCTAGTTCCAGCAGATAATGTTTGGTCCTCGTTTTATTACTGCAAAGATCAATCAGTTTTGTAATCAGTTCTTCAGCTGTTGAAAATTTGATGCTGTGGTTTTCACAGTAAATTTACATAAAGCTGTACATGAAATGCTTCTATAATGCTTCTGAGTTAATCTCAGATTCTAGAGGCAGAAGTGAAAACTGTAGAGAGAGATTCCTGCTTAAGCCTCTCCTTCTCTCAAAGGAAAGGTGGTCCAAACAGGACATGGCATTTTTGGAGTAATACTTATTACTAAAGTCTGAGCTTCCTTGCGCTAAATTTTGCCTTGAAATCAAAAGAATGTCTCCCACTGCTTTACATGGTATATTCCTGTCTCCTCCTTACTTGGCACTAACTGATTTTATTTATTTACTTATTTCGCCAGTATCATATTCAGTCCCTCCAAAACAGAGAGTTTTCCTATGATCAAATGTGCTGTGTTCTACCACTTCAGTATCTTTTGTTATGCTCAACTTCTCTGCTGCTTTGGTACTTGCACCAGAAATGTACTTACACCAGTAATATGGTATGACTAGGTGTTGTGTGCCTTACGCCACTAGTAACATATGAATAAGTGTTGTGTGTTTGTCAGTGTTCATCTAAGTATAAATTCTACATTAATCATTGGAGTATTTGTATCAACCTTATACCGATTGGGATAGGTCTTTTAAGAGACTGAAGTTCTCAAAGCAGATTGTGAAAGATTGTATGAATGTAAGGGCATTTTCTGTACACTTGCCATATATGTAATGTGAATAAATTCCCAAATGCTATAGGGAATGCATAGATCAAAGCCACTTTTGGCCATTGATCCAGGACTCGATTACTGGTGGTTGGTGGTTTTAGCTTTGGTTTTGTGGTTTGTGTTTTTTTTTTTCCCACCAGCACTAAGATTTGTTTAAAAACAACCTAGGAGTCCTAATTAGATATTTTTCCTTCTTTCAACCTGCCTTTTAAATGTACTCTGTGGATGGAAGAGATAGTATATGTTTGTCTACATTATTTTAAAAAAAATTATTCTATTGTATTTTACTACATGGAGTTGGCATTATTTAGTCCTGTGTTACTGATGAGCCTGTTCACAAGCTGATTAATCAGGGCTAGGAACAGCATTTATTGCTTCCAAATCAAGACCAGATATGATTCTTAAAAACAAAACAACCCCAAACCAACAATGGCTCAAGCAGAATTTAGGATCTGATGTAGAAAGAATTGAGGAGGATTTCTGGTCTATGTCATACAGAGGGTCAGGCTAGAATGTTATAGATGTCCCTCTAGATAGGGGGGACATCTATAGATGGCCTTCAATATTGATTTGAAGTTAGAAGTAAGATTTATGCTGGTCTTCTTTAGGCCTAGAGAGGGAACATATAAATGCTTCTGGTTGTGGTAGTGATACTGGTAATTGAATTTATGCTATAGAGCATGATACAATGCACTCCAGAACTTTGTATCTGGCATTTGCAAAAACTAATGGTGGTCATTTTCCCTCCTGCTACTGCCTTGCTAATTCTGCCCTTTGGTCCTTTGTAGAGTTTTGAACAATACCAGTTTTCATGAAAGATTTTTGGTGAGGGCGCTTTCCCTCCAGTGCCTTTGCTTCACCTGTGTTGACTGTCTTTTCTGGAGTTGTATAATGTCTGCTCCAGCCAAGAGACTTCTTGGCAGTGTGTTGGTTTAGTAAGAGCTGGGGCTGCGGGGTGGCTGGAGCAGCATGGCTGCGCCACTTTCCCCCGCCCCCTCCCCTCTGCCACGGATTGGGGACAGAGAAAGAAAAAAAAAGGTTTAAAAGTGCCTTTTTGAGTTGAGATAAGGAAGGTTTAATATATATGTATGTATATAAACAAACAACATATAATAAGCACTTGCAGTTGACAAGAACAATAGTAACAGTGAGAAAAGAGCAATTAAAAAAAAAAACAAACCAGGACAAAAAGGGACTGACCAGCGAAGCCCAACACGAACTGCCCCCCCACCAGAACTGGCCCTGGGGCATGACGTCAGTGTGGTATAGAATAACCTGGCTCCACACAAAATTAACCCTGTCCTGGCCAAACCAGGACAGGCAGAAATACTTGACATGGACATAGCATAATGTCCTTGTTTAACTTGTCCCTGTGGGTGCATTTCGAGGGCCCTGCCATGGGTTCCTTGCACCTGGAAATTAGTGGATGATGGGGTAGAGAATTCATCTGCAGCCTGGTAACTAGGGTAATTGATAGCACGGCTAGGGGTCCTTGGCATTGGCATGTTTATATCCTTCTAGTATAATATAATGACAAATAACGATATTTCTGATTATTCAATAATGTGCCTTAAGAAATCAAAATAAGTGAGGAATAGCTAATCCTTAAGCCAAACTTTTGGATAATTGACAAAATCAAATGTTAATCGCAGTCTCAAAGCAGTGCATTTTTACTTACCTGCTTGTTGAGAGAAATAAGTAATTTAATTTTGGGAGCAAGCCAGTTGTTGTGCCATGCTCAGTCCGTGGGGCAGTGACCTTAATCTCCTATGCATGAGCAGCAGGCCATGCATCATGGCTGTGTGAGGCTGACTGCTTTTGGGATGTGTGGGCTAGCAGCTGCTACAAATGAAGCAGGAAACCAGTCTGTCATTTCCTTGGGCAGTACTGGAAAGGAAGATCCAAACCTGTGGTTGGCAGGAGGGAAGCTGATGTCCCACCCATGAGAGCCCAGCCCCACCTCTGCTTGGCCAGGTGAGCACTGTGGCATCACTGCCTGTTTCAAAGAGTGCCTGGAAGAGCTGACATCCCAAAAAGCTGTTTGATAACAAGAGTTCACCTTTAGTAAAAACACGATACAAAGTCTTGAATGTCCCAGCCCTGAGGTCACCACCTCAGCGTGGCTGCCTCTGCCCAGGACCCTATTTCCATCCCGAAGGGTTGTTGCTGCCTGCCCCAGTGAGGCTGCAGAGTGCTTGGCCCCCAGCCTGCCTGTGGAATGTCTGCCAGCTGGACTCCAGGCTTGTGTGGTTGGCAGTCCCTCTCTTGATGGACCCTGTCTCTGGCTTGTCTCCAGCCCTGCTGATGGTCCTGTCCCCTGGACAGGCTCTATGTGGCCCTACCTATGGCTTCTAGCTGGACTCCCCAAATGGGTCTTGTATCTGATTCTTTGTTTGCCTTGTCCAGGGCCATTGATGGACCCTGTGGCCAAGGCCTGCTTGTTGCCCCCAGACCCTGGGGAACAGTGTCTGCTGATGACAGCCACCAGGGCTTCTGGTTTGCCTTGCCCTGGGGAGTAGCTGGCACTTCGTTGCTGACATTGGGTGAGGCAGGTGTCTGAAAATATTATGCATCTTAGTGCTTTCTTGAGGAATCAGGTCTTGAAGGCACAATGTTTAACTTGCCTGAATGTTTATCTAGGACAATAGCTCTACAGGGGAAATAATGTTAGTATTTATAGTAGCTTGTGACAGAAAATAGCACTTTGATATCTCTCTTGCAGAGCATAATGAAACAATACCATGATGGCCTAAGATCTGTAGAAATATAATAACCATGGTTTTCTGGTTGGTGGGGTCTGAATCCTGGGATGCATCTGCCATTCCTTTTGACAGACATGCAGCACTTGTGAGACGAGTCCTGCAAGACTGGCGAAATGGAAAATGCTGGGATTTCAATTACTGAATGCTTCTTCATAAACCTGAAATGTGTTGATGGTGTGGTAAATCTTGCTACAAATTTTGGTGCAGTATGATAAATTTGGGTGCTAGCCAGGCCAGCCAGTGAAGTATCTGAAACTGTTCTACATGTGGAAACCCATGAACCATATGCAATGCTTTCCTTTGTGGCAGGAGGAGAGAGGCTGGCAGTATGAAAGCTTGGCTGTGGAGGCAATGGAACCAGTGGTTTGGCTCAGATCACCACGTTGCTAGACTGTTTTGGAGGTGCTCGAAGAAGGGTGGGAATGGCTTGGAATTGCTCAGCCATATGAAAGCGCAGAGGATCTTGCAAAAAGATTTTTAGTTTTCTCTTTCCATGGAAATGGTAAAGTTAGGGAGGAATCATAGGAATTAATTTTATTCACATTGCCTATGTTAACATAATGTCTCAGACTTCAGTGAAGTCTCCTGTATGCATCTTCTGAATGGAGGAGAGAAGGAATGCTTATCTGAAGTGTGTTGCAGATAAAAGGGAAACCAAACTGATGGAAGTCAAACAGTATAAGCTTTTGTGTACCTGGCAAGCATACAAACCATGCAAGTTCTGTGAACAACTAAACTTGATTCCTAGGTGGATGTTCTTTAGAGCTTGTAGACTCTTTTTAAATTTTGTGTTGTCTTGTAGAAGAAGGAAGATGCTTGTTCTGATGGGAGCATAGACTAAAAAGTCAGCCAGCAGTATCTAGTTCTGCTCTCTCACATTAGAGCAGGTTAGTGTTGGCTGCACCCATAAGTGAGACTACGCTTCTCTGCTCTGAATTCAGTGGGGTCTTACCCATGAAATTACCCACTGCAGAAGTTCATGCTTCTGTTGGTGGTATAAATTTGACTCTAAAAAGCTGAGGACTGGAGATGTGCAGTGTTCTGGCGGTATGGTGTGAGCAGAAGACTTAAAATTGAAGTTTTTGGGGATATGGAGCATAGGAGTAGTGACCTGAGCTGGCCCTGGTTTGCTTAAGAGAGCAAGGGAGCTTGTGGTAGTTGGTGCATGAAAAACAAAGTAAGATGGTCTACCTTGGTATACGTATTTAAGTCTAATTGGTCATAGACAGGAACAGCACAGAAAGCTATGGGAATCCAGTTGAGTGACTGTAGCAGAAAGTGATTACCAAAAAAGAGGTAGATGATGTACATCAGGTGTAATACAAATTTAGAAGGATTCTGATGTCTGTAACAGAGAGGTGACCATATGGGTTTTACTTTCTCATGGAAATTGAAAACAGGTATTTGTTGGCAGGATGTATATTCTGACTTGCATTTATCAGCTAGAATTTCCTGAGATGCTTTCAAGATGTTTTGTAAAATCTGTTCGTCCAAAGGAGAGTCTTAGTATGCAAAACACACAAACTGCAGAAAGTGTTGAGAAATGTGAATTTTGAGGAAAGTAATCATGATATTATTTACCTGCCTGTAGTCCACTTCCTTCCTGCTTCCCACGTTGTCAGAGTACTGGGTTATGTTGCCAGCTTCTCTGTACCAGTACTGCTTTTTTTTTTTTCCTTTGGTCCCTCTTATGCTTGCTCCCACACACTCATCCTTCTGTCCTGGTGCAAGGCTGGCACATAGGCACATCCAGCCTACTGTGTTGTGCCTGCTTAGTGCTTAAAAGGCCTTAGACTGAATCTATGTTGAGATAAGTAACTTAAAGACATGGGTGATGAAATACCATATAAATATAAAGTACTCTAATCTAGTAGAGCTACTATGTCTACTTCATCAACTAGTTACTAGGAGACCATGTATACATACATGCATAGAAGCAGACTGAAGTCTCATTTGAGTATCTGCCTAAAAAAACTTAAGTGGCCTGAAGATCTGTGTTGGTTGGTAGACTTTTCTCTATGTAGGGTATGTAAAAATTGTGTAGCCTAATTATTATTCCTGTAGGTGTATTTTAGCTCCAATAGTTCTTAATAAATTTATCATGCTAACTTAAGTCGATAAATGAACTCACATGAATCTGTTATTGAAAGCTAAGTCTGTCTGCATCATTAATTGCATAGTGTTTCATCTCCTTGAAACAGACAACTTCACTGTAACAGAATCTGCCCGCAAGGTCAGCTGTCTTTGCAAAGTTATGGTTAATAAATCAGATCTAGGTATTTTTGCTGATAGTCAGTTTTGTTGTTCTTTTGTTGTGCATAGTTCATACTTTTTTCCTGAATAACACCATTATGGAACCTTGTCTAAGCCCAGTATGAGCAGTTGAGCTATTTACTAGCTGAGAGTCCTTGGCTGGTACTAATTAATGTAGATTTTTGAAATACAGCAATGAAACACTTAAATTTACTTAAATTTTATGACCTAAGTAGAAATGAGTGGATTCTGGGAGTAAAAACTCACAAACATCTATATACATACCTAGGCATATTGATCTGAGTTATTGTGATTACCTGCAGGCAGTGTGTAAATACTGCAGATTGCTGCTGCGAAATCTGTGCGCTTTTCCTAGCCGTGCGAGCAGATGAAGACTGTTCTTGTCCTTATGCTCAGCATCTTGTTCCAGAGATGGGGGCTGCATCATTTTCTGTAGGCTTGCTGAGTGCATTCATGTTCTGCTTGTATTCATCTAGGACACTAAAAGCATGGCTTTAGCTGGCAGTGCCAGGCTGGGGGTACGGTGTTGTCTGTTTCTTTGACTTGCTGCTGCCTTTTCTTGCACTGATTTCTGTCTGTGCTCTTTGCCAAGGACCTTCATGACTTCAACTTTTGTAGCTTCTTCCTCTATCACATTCTCAGTGCTGAGAACATCTTCTCCATGTAACCACTGATGCATCCTGGTTAGATCTTCAAAAAGTATCCTCGTCCTTTTTTCTTCCTCTCATGCCAGGGAAGAAATCCTAGCAAATGTCTCTAAAGCTATTTCCCTGTTCCTCTCCTTTGTAATTCTTTTGCCTTAAGGCCTGCACAAATCTTGTCTGGACTGCTCATGGTCTGAGTCATTTCTCTTCCATTCCCAGAACAGATGCATCAGCATGTCAGGGAAGAGCATGGGAAGACTGGGAGAAAGGCGCTGGGGCTAGGACTGGGAAAGAGACAAAATTGAATTTTTTTTTTCCCCCCCCCTACTGCCCCAGGAGAAGGGCCCAAGGAACCAGAGCCAAAGACCACAAGAACTCACACTGCCTAGTGGGATCTCATTGTTTTACTGGCTGTCCTGTCTGTATCCCCATGTTCTTGTGTACTGCAAATATGATTACAAAGTCTTTGGAACGCATGCTGTCATCATGGTGCTAATTCAGTCTCTGGCACAAATGTAGCATTATTTCCATTGAAACAGTATATAATAATCAACGGATTTTATACAGGGAGCTTTAACTAGATAAAGCTTTTTAACTAGAGCTTCAACCAAAAGAAAATATAAATACAAAGCTGAAAACAAATTGGAAAGGTTGTATTTATTTAAGAAAAAATCAATGTAAGGTTTTTTTTTAAACTTGTGCAGTGTTGCATATTCTTTCCATATATCATTTTTTATCCACTCTTATAGTGTTTAGTATTAAACTAGACAGTAAACTCTCCAAAGCACAATTGTTCTCCCAAATGTATTTATATTGTTGGTAGCATGCTTTCATTTAGAGAGAGGAGCTTTTTGCGTATAATAATAAAAAACAAGAATAATTACTCTTGTTTGGAAGTAAAGATGAAAATTATGTGGATTATGTGGAAAAAGTGTTTTCTTTGGATTATGTGGAATTTTTTTCTTTGGAATTATGTGGAATTTTTTTTGATTATGTGGAAAAAGTGTTTTCTTGCATGAAGTGTAAAAACGGTAAGCCTTGATCTATGATCTTCTTGTGCTCTACCTTAAACTACATGTATAGCTGTAGTCTGTGAACATAATGCCTTAAAACAGACGGAAGATCGCATCCTGATGCTTTTGTTCAGAGACTGTTATAATCATTATTGATTAGAATTGTACTTTATTTTAGCAAGAGTTTTCAACTACTTTCTTTGGATTCCATTTTTTTTTTACTGTTGGTAATGTTGTTGCCATGAGTTTACACCTATTTTGCCATCAAAAGAGTGATTCTTTATCTCTTAAGTGACTGACTCTGAGGTTGTTACACAGGTCCTGTTGAGGAAAGAATAATATTGTTATGTAAGATTATTTTTTTACAAAAAAGCTAAAGTTTTATTTTAGAGAGCTTTTATATATGTATGTCTGATGCATTTCTAAAACATGAAGTTAAGTTTCTGTAGCTCTGCAATCTGATACGAGCTTTTTAGCTGTCTCCAGTATTTCTTTTAAGTTCATCGTAGCTCTGCAGCTCTCCTTTGTTACAAGGATGCTCTTGAAGCTGTCATTTGTATCTTACTCAGGAATAACATTGCTAAAGTTTTTGCTGCCTCTCTGGTTTGTGATCCATTGTTATTTGTATGTTCTTTTCTCTGTTCAAATTTTAAATCTGTCTGTATTCCAATTTAGCTGGAGTGTTCAATGTATTCCTTTTTATGTTACTTACAAGTTTTTATATCTCTTAGTGGCTTGATTTCAGAAAGAGACATAATGGAGCCAGCTGGCTGAGAAACGTATTTCTCCACTTCACAGGAAAAAAAAAAACCCCACAAACAAAACAAAACATTGTTATTTTAGGAAAATTATTTCCTTATTTCTCCAGCACCATGATTTGAAATGGAAATTGAGTTCAAAATTTTCTGTGGAATTCAGGTTCTGAAAAATCAAGCTAAAAAACCCCAAATGCAAACCCTGATGCTCTTTTAAAGATTTATTTAATATTTTATTTGATGTATTATCAACAATCAACGTATTAATGTTTTGGTCCCTTTTAATCTGATTTTTGTCTTCACTGCTCAAAATAGTGTAGAGAAAAGAATAGGTACCTTCAGACATGATAAAGTACAGGAGACTCTCTAGCCACAATGAGAGAACATGTAGAGAAAGAAATAAATTTTCTGTTGAATATGGCTTTACCAATAGTTCTTTTGATTTAAATTTAAGTTTTTAATAAGACTAAAATCCTCTGCACTCAAAAGCATGACAGCACTTGTGCAAATTTTGTAGCCACAACAGAATGGTGTTTTGTCCATGTTAATATACCAGGTTATACCTGATTATTGGGTAGGCTTTTCAAAATGCTTGGGGTCTCCTGCTGCTGCAGCCCGGCTCCCTACAGGTAGGGCTGCATGCTTGAAGTCTGCCAAAGTTACATAGTGTCTTGCAGAATAAGCCTTCAAACTGCCGTTGGTGGTGCAGCGTGGTTGGTGTGGGTCCTGGGGTCAAGCACATGGGGGATGGCTGTCTCTCATAACAGTATTTCTTTACTTAAAAAAGAAAAAAAACCAACAAACCTCCTTTTTAACCACAGAATGACTTTCTCAACTGTAACCGCATAATGTGTCCTCAGTACAGCTAGATTTTTGTGCTGCTGTACATTACTGTGGGCTGTGAATTGCTGTGATCTGTTACCGCTACATTTAGCACTGCATTCTTTTAAATCAAATGACTTCTGAGTGGTTATCTTGATTAAAGCACTCGAATAAATAATGCAGTAGACTTAAAAGCGAGGGAAGACATAGATCAAGCGGAGCTGTAATTCTTGAGAGGATAAATTTTTCTCACTTTTTGATTTTATGGATTTTTTTAAAAGTAGCTCTAATCACAATCATTTTTTGGTAGTTTTTTTCATTTACTATAGTAGCATTTGCTATTGTACTTAACAGGCAAGCCTGATATTTAGCCCACAGTATCTTTCCATAATGTACAGACTAATGAAGATTTGCAAGCATTAATTTCCTCTGTATTTTCTCCAGAAAATGAGTGTGAAGCTCAGAACTTCAACTTGTTAGCTCCTTGCACTGGTTTTGCATGGAGGAAAAGTTAAAAATGTGGGTGTTTTAATGCTGTACCACCAGCATTATGTTTTCATCTTCAGTTCTGCAGCAGTGTTTTCTAGACACTCGTAATGTAACAACAAAGAAGAGACAAAAACATGAGTATTTCTGAGAACAGCAGCTCTAAGAGGGAAGCAGTCATACCAATTTAGACATATCCACTAAGGTCTGGGGATGAGCACATTCAGCTAATGAATAAAGGAAGAAAGCTACAGCTTCCCTGAGTTCTCTCAATGCACAACCTGGGGCAGGCTGTTTCTTGTGTGTGATAGACTATTAAATATACATGTTCAAACAATACAAGGAGCTGAGTAACAGGATTTATTGCAGGTTCGGTTATTTTCCCCTAGTCATGTAGTCCTCCATATCTGGTCTTGTTTTTCCAGCTACTAAGGCAAGGGCTCTCATCCTCGTTCTCCCCTGAAAATGAGCAACTTTGGAGAATGTTGGATGTCTGCAGAGATGTGACAGAATGAATGAAATAAAGGATATATGCAAAGACTGGAGCATCCCTTCTGCCCCAATAAGTGTCTTCCTTTTGCTAGAGTGAAAAAAGAGGATTTTTAAGTGATATTGAACTTTTGGATGCAATACTAAATGAAAACAAATAAAAAAACAACCCCCAATCTGTTCAGCTGCCCCAACATATACCATTTGTTAATTACTCCACTCCTTAGCAGAAGACAAATAGCTTTTAAAGCTAAACTACATATTTTTAAATTGAATTTTGCCCTGGCAAACAAAATAACTCACTTGAAACACAGCCAGGTTCTGGGATGAGGATAACTGTTAACAATATAAAATTTTACTTGCTACATAGTAAAGAAGTGAGGTAGCAGAACATCAGACAATTAGTACTCAATCTAGCTCACCGACAAGATCAGGATGCGACAAATAAGATGAAAGCACTAGAGAGTGAAACAATTGAGAAGGGGTTAACATTAAATTTTGTACTTATCGGTGTAAACTGTAAATAAGCTATACAGAGGAATTAAAGGAACATCATGGATAGAGGTCTCAGATAAGACTGTTCCCTTAGATTATAACCTTCCTCCTTCTGAAAAAATCCAGTCATTTCAGCATAGGATGTTTGTAGATTGGTGTTGGGTGGAAAGAAGGGAAACAAAGCCTGATTCACTGTAGCAAGAATGTAGATGTGTCTATGGCTTTTGTGTGCTGTCATAAAGGAAGAAATCAAATGTAAACTTGAATGAAAAGACACTTTTTTTTAAACTTCTGTTATGTCACTCATGATATATTGTGTAACAAATTTTGGATTTGCTGATAGAAACTTGCCTCTGGAGTAGCTCCTCTCTGTTGGTCTAGTGATCTGGCTACGGGACTAAGATGTGGAAGACCCAGGTTTAATGCCCATCTAGTCTGAGGACTATATTTTAGCCTTGTTCTGTTTCTCAGGACAGTGCTTTAGGCACTTATCTAGAGCATAAGATTGTTGCATGTAGTGACAATGAAAGCAGTTGGGCACACAAATAGGATGGTTTATTTTTGTGCAACATACAGATTCTTTAAGATCGCCTGTGATAAATGCACTAAGCTGCAGATTAGCGATATAGCTCCAAAATAAAACTGCAATCACAAGCTTAATCTCCTGGGGAAGCCCTTGGAGTAGCCAAGGTCACAAATCTTAACAAAAGGCATCCCTTCTGGGGAGGGTGAGCAGGACTAAACTGTCAATCTGTCCCGATGATTTAGTGTCAAATTCTCATCCCACAGCTAGGTCCAAAATAGGGATAATACTTATACTTTGTTCATTACTATTGTGCAAAGTGTGAGGGTGGGACTGTGGTCAGGACATTGCTCCTTGTGGTCAGCCTTTGGCAGTGGCACAAAACATTTATGACTTCCGTGGTAACTTCTGCAAAAAGCTGATAACTACTGTGATAAGCAAGAGAATGGGATAAGCAGCCTTCACTCCATTCCACATTTCTTCACAGTGCCATGAGAACACAGACCTCTGGATCATCACCCAGCCTCCATGTCTGTTCTAGTCACCAGATGTTTATCAGCAGTGTTAAGCTTTGGAATTTTCACTTGTTTGGGTCTCCTGCTTCCAACAAAGATAAACTGGATTTTTCTTATTTGCCACAATGGATATTACAGAGTCTTTGTATGAACAGTTCAGTATGAGTTGGTGGGGACAAAAACTGTTGTCACTAACCAAGAAGTAGATTTTATGCTTTGACCTAATGGAACAGTCCCTAAGGGCAGATGTACTCTCTTAAGCTGGAGAAGTGACCTTCAATCTGCTTTCCCATGTACTAGATAAATGCCCTACTAATTGCTGGGGGTAGGACGTAATAAGGACAATGACTGTGGGGTTGGTAAATCCACAGTGGTGGCAGCATGACTGATTTTGTGATCAGCTATTATGATTAGCCCTTTGCTATCTCTGTGAGGATGCCAAAAAGGGGAAGAAAAATGCTTATTCCACAGGACATGAAGACGTTTTCCTTCTCAGCTTTGGTAATGACAATGAAATATCTATCTTGAGTGGATCCAAATACATGACCTCTTTTCCTCATGCAACAACCAAACTGGTAACTCCTCCCTGTGTAGGTGGAGCCTGTTCTGACACATGCTGCTGCTTGGTGGAGGCCTGGGGCAGAAAGGTGTTCTTGTGCTAGATGCTCATGAATGATCTGAAGACCAGTGAAAATCGATGCACCCTTGGCGAATTATTATTTGGGAGCTCATTATCTCTGTTTGAAACTCATTTTCCAGCCTACTGATTAAGCTTATAAAAGCACAGTTTTAATATGCCTCCTGCTCTGTTTTTAATTCCCTGTTTGACAGTAAAAAAAATTCTGACCAAATCTCAGGACAATTTATACTCTTCTTTTATCTTGATGGCATATTGATCTTGTTGAAAAGTCCTTCTGTAAAATAATGAACATGCATCTTAAATCCTGTTCCTAGAGGTCATGCTAGAGCTTTTTTTCTTCCTAACGGCAGTTTGCAGTTACTGTATTTCCAATAACAGGTACAACACAGGAGGAACAGGTCAAGGCTTCTCTGTGGAAAAATCTTTCTGATCTCTGTCATTCTTTGTCTCTTCTTGATTAATGTTTCCTGACACCTAAGGTCTTATTGTTTTGAGGTTTTAATTTTACATTAATTTATAGAAATCTATCATAGTAGCCAAAGCAGTGGCTGTATCTACCTAGGAAAAAGCTCATTGAAAGTGGTCTTAGGAATCTGTCAGGGGCCTGGATAAACATGGGAAGCTCTGCGTTTGTTGCACTAGCTCTGCCCTTGCTTACTTTTTTCCTTGAATAAAACTAGCAAATCCACACAAGTAAGACCCCCCAAAGAAGCTTCTATGGCAATGTACTCTAAGCTCTAAAACCAAACCCCCTTCTTTACACCAAAGGAGGGGGCTTTGGGGAACTTCACTGGTGTATTAAAGTACATTAAACTTCATCCTACCTTAGGCAAAGATCACTTTTCTCCTTGGAGAAGGCCCAGGGTGTGAGTGCACATGCCATCTGCAGCAGTGCTCGCTCAGGCCCTTTACTTCAGTTCCCTTCGGGCTCTTACTGGATGTGAGCAGCAGCTGGGACTCTCGGCACGTAATTTTTCACCATTGTCAGCAGGGCCTGAGTCTCTGAAAAGGAAATAAAGGCTTCAGGATTCATGCCTGGAATAATGGCAAATTCAGGCATATTTCTTTGCAATGCAAGCTAAACTATCTGTATTTTTCAAACAAATAATTATTGCCTCACTCACCCTACACTCTGGAGGCTAACAGGCTCCCAATCATATGAATGAAGTAATCTTTCAGCAACTTAACACTAAACTTGAGAACAGGTGAAATAAGGAAACCACTTAGAGGAAAATAACCTCTCTGTGATGGCCCTTTCTCAGAAATACAAGATTTGCTGTTCAGCACCAGTAAGTGTGTAGGGAACCAGCTGAATGGGAGAATCTGTCCACTCCTCTAAGTACTTAATGGGACACTTATTTCCCTTTGCTAAAGAAAGGCTGGTGACATCTGCATTTAATTGAAGAAGCTAATGGCAGAGGGAGACAAGGATGGCTATGCTGTAAAGCAAGAGGATCAGATAAATGTTCCTTTCAGGTCTAAAACATCCTCTCTTTCTCATCTGAAAATCTGCAGACTTCACTAGAAGAAAAATGCTTGAAGTACTGAAAGATTAAGTATAATCTAGTTGTGAAAGGAAAGGAATAGGGACTGTTGGTTTGGCTAGGAGGTGGGAATGAGTTCAAAAAGCAGTGTGTCTCAGTTATACATAGGAGTGTGTAATGTTTAGGATTCATCTAACGCTAAAAAAATATTTGGAAATGGTGGCCTTAAAAATAAACTTTGCATCTTGTGTTCAGACAGTGTAGATTTCTGTGACTGAGGATAAGACAGCAAGTGGTAACAAGGTAATTTTTACTTTTTTTTTAGATTTGGGAGAAAATAAAATTCTCTGCATAATCCTAGAGGAAATTTAGTTCCAGATTTATTTTCACAGCACATTGTTGCATCTGTTATGGGCAACACAAAAACTCTTTTTCAAAACACCTCCAGGTGAGCTGAAGCTCATCCATAACACTAGATGTAGATTGTGACAGTAGGGGCTTAAATATCTAAAATCAAAAAGCAGAGAAATTTTGAAACAAAGAGGAATTTTAAAGCAATAAATGAGCTGGTTTTAATGCTGTTTTAAAGCACTGGGAGGATATATTAGTTGTCACTGAGTAGGCAGGTTTCCGTAAAGCCAGAGAAGCTGAAGGAGTCTTGTGTTTCCTCATTCAGGTTTACTTCTGAAAATACTGAAACATGTTGATCCTTTGATGTATGTTGTTGTGTGTGCTAGTATGACTAACAGGGATTTATATGTCCCAGTTCTGTGGTCTGTACACAGATGAAGCTGATGCCAGGGTTATTTACAATCTGTTCAGATCATGTTTCTGCTTTTGGTAAAATGCTGCATAAACTGGATTTGAGCTCTGTGTGATGTTTCAGTGCAAGTATAATTTCATGATCATTTTTCTCACTTGTGCTCCCCGTTCTGCTTAACAGTTTGCATTAGAGAGATTTAAATTACAATTGCTTTGGCAAGATAGAAAGTGAAATAGTTGCTCCTGAGATTGAATACTGTTCTGTTGTTTAAACTGGTGCGTGCCCTCTTTAGATGCCAATAATGTAAAAGACCATGACAATTTTTAAGGCATGTGCTTGCGTGAGTATATTTGATTATAACTAGAGAGGAATTCCTTATGCAGCATTAATCTTTTAATATTTTCTTCCTTATGGATACAGCAGACATTGACTAGGTATAGTAAGAATGATATAGATTGTTAATCTATGTTAGCTGGGTTCTGAATTAAATCTGATCATTCAGAAAAGAAATCTGGGTAGGAGCGTGAATTGCTTATATGAAGGGGCTTAATGTGGGCTTAAGACTGAGAAATGGCTAGCAAAAGTGTGGGGGCTTTTAAATGCAGATAAATACAGGTATGAGAAACATAAAGTAACTGGAGAAGAATAAGAGAGTGTTTGGAGGCTTCCAAAATTTCACCGTTAGAAGAACTGAAAGTACTAGTGTAAGGCTGCTTGGAAAAGAGGCAAGTAAGAAGGGACATAATAGCTGCGTAAGGATGACAATAATGAATTTCCTAGAGAGGAAATCCATGACATACCTCCCAAATATAAGCCTATATATGCCAATATTTGTTCTAAATATAGCCAACTTCTGTCATGTTATTTTGTGGGAAAGGTTTGTATGTTTGTCTTTTGTCAACTGAGGTTGTGCTTTTGAGCATCCTTCTTTTTCCTGGATTTTTCTGAAACACTTGTTGTTGAGGTATATTGTAAACAAGGCATGTGGCTAGATAAACTAATTGCCTAAGCATGCATAAGACTTTCTCTGTTCCAAAACAATGGAAATGTGCTTTAGTTGCATTATTCCCTTAGAAAGCAGTTTAGGCTGCAGAATTCATTTCACGGACCCTCGGGCAATCACTGTGAACTTTCAGAACTGTTCCCAAAAAGGCAAAGTTCCTCCTAAGAGAGCAAAACATTTCACTCTTGAACTGAGCATGGGAATTTCATCTGACTTACAACATTGAAGAATATTTTGTTCTGAAATAACCTTATTTCTCCTCTGTGCTTAAAAAAGCTAGGAATCTAGCTCAGCTTTGTGGAATTTCACATAAATGGTGAAGTTCTGATATTGGCTTAAATTTGGTAAAAGTAGGTCTAGGATATCTCCATAGCTCTACATATGAGGATAATAGTGATAAAAACATATGGCTGTTTATTTTTTTTTCTGGTCTATATTAAATGATAATCTTGTCTTTGTTTTTTTTTGTGGTTTTTTTTTTTTGTTTGTTTCTTAAGAGAGATGCAAATCAGGCAAGCTCTGGAAATAATATATCATAGGCAAATCAGCAGAAGAATTTGGCTTGTGTATAGACTGGTTAATAATCTTCGGACTTACCTTTTTATTTGGAATTTGTTCTCTTCTACTGAGTTTTTCTATCCTCTTGCAGCTACTCTGTCTCCTTGCAGGTACTTAGATATCAGCAGTGGAGACTTTCCAAATCCCAGAGGAGATGAAAGCAGAAATGGTTTTGCTTATGCATTGTGTCTTTCTGTATGAAAAGAGAAAGCTCCTTAGATGCTTATTGCTAAAACTTATCAGACCATGTCCAAAACTCATCTAAAACTAGTGTTTAGAACAATCAGCTTGTCTATCTCAAATAATACACAAAATAGTGAGAGAGATTTTGAATTTGGAAATGAGCAAGATGTCTTTTAGTCATAATGAGGTACATTTGGAAAGCTCTTTATGTGATATATTCATAGTGCTGTGATCTTTTATTTGTTCTGGCCAGAATAATTTTTTTAAATCATACTGACACCTTGCAAAACTGCTGAATATTACACAGAATGAAAATAATTTCTTTACAAATAAACTGTGTAAGATCAGGGAATCAAATAGCTGGGGGCACATTCCTTCAAGGATTAATGGTTTATTATGCTTCCATCTCTCTCCTTCCTCCCACCCCTCTTTAAACTCAAGTTTAGTTTATTTTTCCATACTAATGAATTCAGAAATTTCTTTTATTTTAAATGTAAAGAATAGATAAACAACATATTATGTAGCAGTGGAATTACTGATTTTTTTTATTTATAGAGAACGTGAAACAGAACCTTGGATTTTATGGGTGAGTGCAGTGTATCCTTCACTCATAAGTACAGTGTGATAGCAGTGAAGGGCCTGTTTTTACTAAGTACAGATCTTCATTGATTGATTGCTTTCTACAAAGAGCAGTTAACTACTGATAGAACGTATTGGGGCTGTTTTCCCCCTTGCCAATGGAGTTTTAATAGACTGAGGGAGTAACTGTTGAGCTCTCAGATTGTGAAAGCTGTTACAGGGTTGGGAATGTGTAGTTAATTGCTTTTTCCCCAAGAAGCATATGATGAGAAAGGAGCATGTCAGCAATAATTTTCATAGGGGTACATGATGTGACCTGCTGGGATGGAGTCTAGTCTTTGTGTCTACCAAGGGCTGTGATGCAGCCACTGTGAGCTGTGCTGCCCAGCCAGCTTTTAACTAGTTTCTGCTCGTGCATGCGTGGAAGCGGAGCGCATTCACCTCAGCCAAGCTGCTCCTACAGCTTGTGGGCAGAGCTGGGTCCCCCAAACAGCCACGGCTCCTCTGTACGTAGCTGCTGAGATGGCCAGCTTCTTGAGTCAGTCTCAGGCTATAAGGACCTGTCCTGCAGCCTGATGCTTTGTCTCCCTTATTTACTGAAAAGCAGTCTGCAGCAGGAGAAAGATGGGATGACAGTTGTGATGCTGGGCCAGGATTTCATTGTGTGCATATCTCTATGGAGGGAAGAAACCCAGGTGTTGCAGAAGCTGTACTTGCTGTCAGTGGAAATGTAGGGAAATTGCACATGGTGTCTTCAGATGATTTGATGTTTTTGATCATTTCATCTGAAGACCAAAAGGCAAGGGATGACTTCTGATATTATAAGTGTCTTAAATAATACAATAAATTGAGATTCCCATTTTGGAAACCTGCTCAAGGGTAGACGATTCTTTAAGTGATTCTGTTTGTGAAACTGATATTACACCGAGATATTTCATTGTGGGTTTGTGTGATGAGATATCAAACCTGTCTAAACACTTAATATGAAGTAAAAGACTGGAATGTGCCATTGCTGCATATCTCTTGCTTTATCTTTTTATTAGTTCAAGGCTGCCCTAGTCCAGACTGTATTACATTATTCATATTATAAGGCTGGATTTAGTTTTTAAGTCTTTACCCAGCCAAGGCAGTACTAATATAATGTATGTGCCTTAATAAAGGACTAGACATTTGCAGATAAAGTTCCCTTTGGTGCCTGATGAGTTCAAAGTGTAAGTCTTACAGACTGCATCTTTTCCAGACCAAAACTCCTGCTGGGAGCAGGAGCAAAAGCTCTGGCTGCCTGAGTAAGAGGTCAATGCTGGGCTCTCCTTGCTAGGCCTGGAGTGGCCAGGTGGGGTCTGCCATTCCCTGGTGCAGAGGCTACTCCCTTTCAGTACCGGGAGGAAGGTGACACACATCTTCCGCAGCTCTGCTGGAGCTGTGCATGGTGCGGCTGGGCAATGAGGCAGCTCATCTCCCATGTGTGGAGGTGACTGACAGAGGGTAGCTCAGGAAACGTCAGAGGAGCATCCCACTGTCTTTGGAGAAACTGAGAGCAAGCAAGAGGACACTCAGACTTGGGAGCTCTCTGGAGCTCCTCTAGGAGCTCCTTCACCAAGGCCTGTGCCTCCGTAGGATGCTTCAGTGTTAAAAGAGAAATCTGCTTTCTTCTGCCAGTACCCTGACATGGTAGGACCATGAGGAGGGGGGTTGGTGCATTGTGTTGCTGCTGGTTCTGCCACGGCTGCTCTTCAGGGTCTGCCTGGGTTACTATGAATGTACACAGTGTGCTCTGCAGCATTTTGATGTTTAAGAGGAGCTGGTCAAAGTGGAGGAATTTCAGAAGCAGGGCTTTTCTGTTCTAACAACTGCCATAAGCCCCAACAAATCCAGGCACCTCAAAGCTATCTTTATGGTGCCAAAACCTGTAAACTGTTTTCCATGACCAAAGGTGTAGTGAAAGCTTCCAGGCATAGATGGTTGCCATAGAAATTGAAAGAACGAGGTGAAAGTGGGCAAGAGGAAGAAAAAAACCTAATGCAACAAAAGGAAGTTAAACACCTCCTCCCCATCCCCCTCCAAATCCCAGAAATAAGGTAGTAGATATTATGAAGCAGGTTTGGTTTCTAGCAGCTTGATCTTTGCCTTTGTGTGCACTTGGCTTTCTGTGCATTGATGTCCTGCTGGTAATTATCATTCTGTTGACACCTGTATTCATGATGACACCCCTATATCACATTTTCATCACAGCGTGAAATGTCGCTCTTTTTGCTTTTGTTTTGTTTAGTACTATGAATTTAGCCCAGAATTGAAAAAAATAGACACTTCTCACAACGCACAATGGGCCATTGATAACCTTGCAGTTTAGTTACTGATCCTATCTCAATGCTTCCATCTATCTCCTTCCTCCCACCCCTCTTTTTAAGCAGACAAAGTTTTCCCTCAACAAGCTGATGACAGAATAATTTCTCCAGGTTGATTGTTTGCCCCACATGGTCCTCTAGAGATCTTCATACAAGTGGAGAGAAGCAGATCAAAAGGCTGCAAGAAAAAAAAAAGAGGCAGAGGATTGAAAAAAGCCACCATAAAGATCCTGCTCAGGTTTCAGCCTGATGATGAACAGACTTGTAAAGCATTCTGAGACCTGTCAAATTTTCCCATCTAAAATCCAGACCTATTTTAAAAAGAATTTTCATAATGAGTGTCTCTTTTCCCCCATCCACAGGCTCAGAGTATTTTCTGAAAAAGTTCTGCAGGGTAGAGGAGTCGAACACTTGATCACATGCAGGAGCACAGGATAGATGGAGTACAGCTGACTCAACAGCTACAGGGGATTTGGGTAAGTGCCCACCATGTCAGCCAACTAGAACTTACTAAAATACTGGTAAACATCAAATTCTTTGTTACTTTTTAAAGAAAATATTTCCTTAATCACCTGTCAGACAAATTTAACCTCACTGGGAAATCTCAGTGGGAGTTTGTTGGGGAAGAAGTATGCAGGGAGTGGCTAATGAAAACATGAAGGCAAATTAGCATCCAACTGTGAAAAGAGGTGATTTTTTTTTTTTTTTTTTTGCAACTTAGCTTTTACCTAAAGGTACCCAGGCCAGACTCACGCTATTAATATGTGGGAAGGAAGGTTGCAAAACCTTGCAGTGCTGAGGCTATCAATGTATGTCAAACCCAGTCATGTTGCTTTCAGGAGGCAATCATTCAATTGCTTGAAGGAGACAATGTTAGCCAACTTGTGGTGTCAGTCAGCCTGTTCCCACAATCATTGCATTGATGGAGGAAAATTTTGATAAGCGAGACTTCTTATCTGGCCCCACTGCAATCAAATGACATGGGTTCGCTGACAGGAAATTACATTGTCTCTGGTCACAAAGGTGACTGGACATGATAATTGCACCATCTTTGTTTATTTTTAAAGCAATAATAATGACAATATATTCTTGAATGAAGATAGAGGGGATTTGAAATCAAGTCTTCAGTTAAGCTGGTGAACTGATACAGTCCAAATTGACATAGTTACTATAATTGCTTTGTGTACTGTGAGGGAAAGCTTTATCGTGGTCTAAGAGCAGCAGAAGATAGGAGTGTTGGCCCTGCTTGCATGCTCTTGATCAAAGAATGTTTTTATCAATGCATGATGTTTTGTTTTCTTTCAGCTAAGTCTTGAGCAGTACTCCTCAGGCTTCTTTTAGAAGTTGGCTTGAAAATAACTTCAAACCTTTTTTTAAGCCCAAAATGGCTATGAGAGGGACTTAAGAATGATCCATAAGTGAATCTTTTCTATTTGATGATCTAAGTATTTTTTCTTTTTCTTTTTATTTTTAAATATAAATCTATGAACAGTGTAAGTGGTCTCTGATTTCCCAGCATTTATGAAATCTGTGGTATTACATACTTTCTTAGACCAAGATATTAGCAGCATTATTTACTGCAAATTTAACTTTCAAGGATTAGATAAGGCTGTATTGTACTGCAGCAGTATTCTACAACTTTACTGCTTAATTTCTGTTCCTAAAAGTAAGGAAACTGAAGTCAACATGATGGCATAAACTGTTGTTGCTTTTTGTCAGAGAAGTCTTATTTTACTGGTAACTTTTCAAGCTGCAAACAGATGGCTGCAGTATAATCTATTTGCTAGTGACATCAAGCATTATTTACTGAAGATTTGTATTTATATTGCTCTCTTCAAAGCCGTAAAAGGAGTAATTAAGTAGAATGATACTCGTTTAGATCTTTATCTGCCCATGTGACAGTAAGGCTCTGGGGGCAGGCAATAGGATTAAGAGGGTCTCATCACTAGATCAGCGTGTTTGAATCCAGACCGTGGTTAGAGGCAACTGAAGGCTGTTAGCATGTGATGACTCTTCAGTGGCCTGTATCAAACGATTTGATAGTCTCTATAAATTTGCTAGCTGATGGAACCCCCATAATGGTCAGCGGTCTGAGAAGGAAATCTGTAGACTTAATTTGCGTGTGTTGAGAATGTATTTCAGCCTGGGAACAACCGCTTTGTTCCAGGATTTAGGGACACTCTGTACGGTCCCCATACAGGGAACTGGACGTGACTGTTGCTTTTGTGTTCCGATCAAAGATGATCCTGGACTTGCTTTAGTCTCCCGGTGATTTTCAGATTGCAGTATCTCCACTAAAAATGAAAGAGGAACACAATGTAAAATAGCTACAACAGAGTAAAATCGGCCCCCCTTTTTTTTTCTCAGCATTAGATTGAGTAGCCAATGTCTTAAAAACACTGAAGTAGTGTTCATTACAGATACTTCTGTATGTAATAACCAGTCTGTAGGTACATGCAGCCACAGCTGGTTCTTACCTGATGGTCCTTGTTTTGTAATTGGACAGTTTTAACTGGTAACTACAGAATTTTTTTTCTTGCTTTTTTTTTGTAGCTGAAGTGAGAAGTGGAAAATCTAAAATAATTTTAATTTTAGTTCTATAATGCAAATCAGATATGCAGTGACTTTAATAGGAAAGCTATCTGTTTTCAATAGGTTTCTATTCTTGGCATTTCATGTTGAATCAACTGAAGTTGCACTAAGGATCTAACTTCTAACACACAAGGTTAAAGAAATGCAGAGCAAAAAGTAAAATTATGTGGATTTTAATAATTAAAAGGAGGTCTTGCTTTGTCAAGAACCTCCAAATTTGGGCTAAAATGATCTTTTCAGATCACTGCCATAGTCTCCAAATATTACACTGAATTTTCTTTCTTTTTTTCTCAGGTCTCTTGCTGATGTCAAAGTTTTTTTGATGCAGTAAACTATGAAGAGGGTGAAAGTGAGAGTAGAATTTGTTAAAAATTCTTTAATTTGGATCCAAAGCTTTGACCATAAATCATTCAGACCTGTTTTCCTCTCAAATCCGCTCTCACTGACAACATTCTGCACTTCGTGTCTGTGTGAAAGTCCTGTGGGAAACAGTGGTTAATTCATGCAGGTTGGAAGAACAGAATAGAAATCCCTTTTTCCTGTGAGGCTCAGGACATGTGATTTTGTGCGGTTTTATATCTGGATCTTTAAGCTGATTTGTGTTTTCACATTTTATTGAGGTATCTGTGAACCATGGAGTTGGAAGCAGAATTTAAATCATAAGCTTAAATTTTTTTGCTTATCTATCAAATACATATTAATGTACTTTCATTGTATGATATGATAGGCATGATTTGAAAACACTAGCATTTTCTTAGGCTGTTAAAATAAATTTTGGGAAGAGTTCTGGCAATATTTTCTGTGAAATGCAGAATGAAAGATCTATATGCCCTATTGAAGTCATCTTTGTGGGAATGCAAAGCAAGTACTCTGGCAATATTTAATGTAAAATCCAACTGTTCCATCACTGATCATAACTACAGTAAAATACTGTGGAACGAGGTGGGAGGAAGGTAGTGCATTTAAGAATATTAGTATTTCACCAGTGGGCATTGGAAAAACTAGAATAACTGGTATTTAGCAGAGAATAGAAGGTAAACAATTTACTCCATGACTTTAACAGTCTTAAGTGAATAAGTTTAAATAGATCTAATAAGTCAAGATCTCTGGCTTGTTCAATAAATACTTATTCAGTTTTTTATGCTTTAATAACTGTTTCACTAATAGTCTGTTTCCTTGGAAGAAAGTGTTATGCTACTTTGTATAAATCTCTTGGAAATATTTCATATAGTCATATTTATTTGATCACTGTTTCTCTTCTTACTTTGTAAATATCCAGTTTACTTAGTCTCTTTTCAGACCAGATTAAAAAATTTTTAAAATGTAGATATCTCTTTTACAGCTTATTGACAGTATGGTACACTGATTAAATTTCCCTAGTCTTTAGGCAGGTAAAAAACCAGTCTCAGCTGGAGTTTTGCCTATCCAAGGCTATGAGATGAAGCTCCAGACAGACCTATGCTAGTGCATATTTCTTTAAGCACACCTTGTAAAGCTGACTTTATAGGTTGAAGAGCACTGCATGGCTTCTATTGTTTACACAATATATACATTTAATTCTCTCTGTCAGTAATAAGATTCACTCAAAAAAAGACCGAGCTGTGTCTTTGGGAACCAGATCTAGGTTTTCAGCCTTTTGCTGATCAGCAGGGTTTAGAATGGTTGTTTCATGTCAAGTTGTAAGCAAGCTATGGCTGGCTTTGATAGAAACATTTCATGTTCTTCAATTTCAGTTGCCCATGTGGCATGCTGGTCAAAATTTGAAGACTTTCAGATTTAGATTAGTGATTTTGGTGTGGCTTCCTTTTGTGGAAGATTAATGTCTCTTTCTCAATCCCTTTGGCTTTTTTTTATCCTGTGAAAGAGATTATTGTAAAAGGACTGGAAAGTAAATCAGAATTTTTTAAACTTTAGAACCAAAGCAAAAGCTTTGCATATTGTTTTTAAACAACTGCAAAAACTTGTTTCCCAGTCTTATTTCCCTTGGACACTGTAGGCACCTGCTTGATTCACAAAACATCTTGGCATTTGAGACTTCAGCTATGATTTAGTCTTCATCAGGTAAAGTTCCTATTTGGTTCTGGTAGAAGTTTGATGAAGGAGGAGCTCCAAGCTTTGACCCAATATTTAATTACAAAGCTGGTGTCATATGGAGCTAATCCAGGACTCTTGTTTTTAAACCTCAAGAACTGAGTGGAAATATAAGGCTAGCAAATAAACACAGGTCATTCTAGGACCAAACAATTGTTAATGAAGCACAGCTCTGTGCCTGACTACATGTGTGTTTAATGTGTGGTCTTTCTTGCGTAGTCTGCAACTGGTCTGTGTGTTCTGAATAGCTATAAGAGAGATAGTTTACCTGTTTAAAACAAATCTGTTTTCCCATTTGGGGATGGGGAATAATCAGCTGGTTTTGTACATTCCAGGGTGCAATGATCTCTGATGTTCTTAGTTTTGTTTTTTTCTCATATGTCTTACATTACCACATTTGTATTTATGTGCTGTGTGCCCTCAAAGACTGTAATTTGGGAACATACGGTCTGTTCACAAGTTTAGCTCTGTCATCAGCTTTAGTCCTCTGTTTAGGAAACTGCTGACCTTAAAGACATATGTGTACCTATGTATGTATATATTTGTTGTGTATATATTAGTCACGTATATAGGTGTGTGCATGTTTGCAGGTTTTGCTTAGTGTCAGAAATGGGATAGTAGTAATATTTCTATGCCATTACATGTAGAGACCTAATGTACAGTGTAGAGACCATTTAAGCAGTTACTAGATAGGTATGAAAACAGTTATATATGTTCCACCAGCTTTGTTGTGTGCTTATCACATCTACAATTTTTCTTTCAAAAGTTTTTATTATTACTATTAACTGTTTTTTGTAATACTTATCCAGTCAGAAGGCCTAAAGATCACCATATTGTTTTGCAGAACTGCTGCACCCTGTGAGTGAAAAATAGAGAACAAGCAGCAGATTATAGGATGTTTTCATAAAATTCAGGATGAATACTTGAAATAAGTAATATACCTGGAACTCAGAACTGGCTCATAAATGAATTTCAATAAAAATGTAGGGCTGATTCAGTGAATGCTGTTCACAAAGGAAAGTTTTTAAAGATCTTTTTAGAGAGGATGGGTGAGGAAGAGAAATGAGTTTTGGGTGTTAAGAGAGGAAAAAAGAGGGATTCTAGATAGGTCAAGCCACTGCGTCTCCATGGAACTAAATTCCTAAACTGACTCCAAAGTGGCTTTTGTCTAAATCATAAACATCTTCACTTTGAAATTTTGTGTGGGTTTTCTGACATGATGAAGTTAATGCAAGCAGGGATAACAGTTTTGTAAAAGAGTAATAACGAAATTGAGGAATGCATGTTGAAACTCGTACCTCTTTGTACTCTTCAATGATATGCAGCACAGAACAGTGAGACCCGCGGTTGTGACTCAGTGCTGCATATGTAGACAACTCTGATTCAGCAGAGATTAATATCCTGACTATTTAAGCATTCTGGAAGTTTACTCTAATTTTATTATATTGAAACCTGGATGTGTTTGGCTGTTTTTCTTTGAATTGGTTGTTTTAGAAATGTGTGAACTATGGTCTCTGAAATGACCATGTTTGTTAGGTCTCTAAATCACTGACTGTCTTTGTCTATACCTGGCCTTTAAAGCTCTTTTGTTCTAGTGAAGCTTGAGATAGTTGTCCTGTAAACTACTTTTCATGTTAATGGCAGTCCTGCACACAGGTTTTTAACTCCACCCACAAGTCAGGGGAAAGAACAGTTCCCTTGCTAAATAGAAAATACCAGACCTTATTGCAAAGAGATCCTTAGGTGGATGGGTGGAGGCAAAACATTTGGAACTAAAATTAAAGTAACTATGACAGGGTTTTTTGAGGTGCTTTGGGCATTTCAGTGAGATTAAGCACAACACTGAATGTCATAAACAAAACATGGTAAATCATGTAAACATTAAGATCCATGAAGATGCTCAGCAGAGAAAAATGGTGATGAGGTCTGAAGAACATAGAAGAGAACTCTTGGTAAATCAGTGAAACCTGGTATGGGTTTGTCAGTCAAGAGTTTCACAGACAGAAAGGATCACGTTTCTCTTGCAGTATGTGTTGGTGTCTTTGGAATCAAGAAAGTCTTCTTAACAGCCAAATATGTTTGCTACTATACCAAAGAGGCACTTTTTTTTAATACACCAAGAGCTATATTCCTCAAAAAAAAACCTAGGAATTACATACTAGGTTGAAGAAAAAAGGCAAATATAGTCTACATTAATTTCTTGAATTCTGGATTATAAATCACCCTATTCCTGACACTTGCATGTTACCTTCCTTTTTTTTTTGTATGTGGAATTTTCATTTTATATTCATGTATAGGCACTAAGATTATGTTGTTCCTGTTACTATTTTGATAAAACCTTTCTGTTTCCTTAATTGGATTAAATGTTCAGCAGTATCAGTACGGTACAAATCTTTTGGTTAGGAGACTGAACCCCCTTTGGTTAGGGGACTGAAGTTTTAGAAATTTCAAATACATTGCCATAGGTCTTTAAGAACAGGCTGGAAAAGCAGGAATGGCTGCCTTGATTCTTGCTGTGGCGGGCAGATACGCAAGGTTGGCCTCTCAGGGTGCTTTCTGGCCCTGCAATTCTCTTGAGAAATGAAAAATAATGCATATTTCTTACTTATTTACCTGAAATCAGCAGTAGACAGCTCAGCTGGTGATATGGATATGCAGATGCAGATGAGTTAATAGCCAGAAAACAAGTAGGACATTATTGCTTGTGTTAAAATCTGACTTGTTCTGAATACAGCTAGAGAACTAATGCTATAAATACTTAATATCTTAATTCAGCTTTGTTCCTTAGCAATCATCTCTCTTTCCTCTGAAACACAGCAGCAGAAGTTAAGTTTAATAATTAAAATTTTAGAATTCATTCTAAGTTCTGCTTTTCATGTAAAATAATAGCTACAGCTTTGTCAGTGTCATCTTTCATTAAATTCTTTTCAAACAGGTTTAGGTTTTTTTGGTAGCAAAAAATACCGTGGCAGTTAGAAAATTGAAGTGGGATTTAGATCTTGGTAAATTGCCCTTGATTTAGACCATTGAAATGGACATCAGGAACCAGCTCATGTACGACAGAACAGTAAGAGCCACTTTATCGATGTAACTGTTGTACAAGCAGAGGTAAGGCTACGGTACCCTGGAGAAATGCCAATTTTCCAAAGGCAAAAATGTTTCTTTCAAAGTAAAGTATGGATTTTCATCCAAACAAACAAAGAAAACACCACCTTACTTCTCCATTTGAGAGTAATAGAGAGGGTGAGGAGATCATGAAAATACAGAGGTTTCTTAGCAACCCAGTTAGAAATTTTATTTTCTTTCTTATGTTTTCACAATTCTTCATCAGCATTAGCTGCAAGTGCTGTCAACCTCCACAGGATCCTAATGGAAATGGAGTAGAAGGTCAAAGAGAACTTTCTTTTAGAGCTTTGTATCCACCTTAAAAATAAAAGGAGGTTGCATTCTTGCTATAAGTTACACTTTGAGGAAGTTGTGCAGAATTTGCTAGCAAAACTGCTTTTGGATCTGGCAGCAAAAGCTATACCTGACTTAGAAAACATGTGTGCTTAACAGGAAGCTGGTATTTCCAATTCTCCATTTTTATTCCATGTACTTCCAAGCAGAATTACACATGAGTGAGTGGCTGGACATTTGGACATGCCTTTGACTTTAGTAGAGTTTGGCTCCATGTTTTGTTGTAGTTGGTTGGTTGGTTTCCCGACAAAGTGCACTTGGAAGTGTCCTCTATGGGTCTGTCTTGCAACACAAGGATTTAAATCCCAGGTTTGTGTACTCCATAAGCTTGGTTTGAGAACTAGTGGAAATCCTTCTATTAATTTGAGCAGACTTTAGCGCAGACTGCTGTGTAGCCATGGAAGATCCAGTTAAGAGTGGGGATTTGTCTCAAAAGTTATCTCTCTGTGCTGTTGCCAGCTCTTCCCAGCAATTCATGGCAGCCACTTACTGTGTGAGATATGGCTGCACTTAAGTATGCTGCATCTATGGAGTTTGCAAATATTCTTTAATGTCCCCTTGGAGAAAGGTGATGATCAGCATCTCTGTATCTGTAGTCTTAGAGAAAGCAAACCTAAATTTTAGAATTGCTCGCTTCCTGTCTAGGCAAATGGAGAGCATTGTTGCATTTGAGGTCCACATGAGTGGAGACATTTTATAGGATTACAAAATCTTATAAATAAAAAAAACAGTAACAGTTGGATTAATGGGAAAAAAATCTCAATATTTTGGGATATTACTGACAAAAGCATGAATTGGATATATTTTTTTTTGTTGTGCTAAATACCACAGGTATCATACCTTAGAGTTTTCCTCCAGAGAGGAGTAATTACTCAAGACACAAGGAATTCATGTGTTTTGATCTTCTGGTCTTGTTGCCAGATACAATTCAAGTAGATGCAAGTGTCTGTGCCAACTCTGTACATAAGCTCAATGCAATAGCATGCATACATCAAAGAACAGATTTTTTGGCAAATAGATATGAACTGATTTTTATCTTAGGACCTTGAGCTTGAGAATTGTTTAGCAAGCCATTTATCTGTATGGTTTTCAAGGACTTGGCTAAAATAAAACTATTGTCCGAAGATGTCATTCTCAAAGAATTTTCACACTGGAATGTCAAAAAAGTTGTGGAGTTTAAATAGTTGTCAATATGTTTTAGGATTTTTTTTCCAATTTTTAAAAATATCATCCTTGAGTACCTTTTTTGCCACAAGTTATGATTAAAAGCTGTGGAAGTTAATAGAAATTACCCATTATTCAAAAGCAGAGAAATGAGCCCTGCTGCCTGTGGCCTCTTTCCCATAAGCTTGTAAGCTTTATCCCCGAGTCCTTTGCTGGAGACTGTCACCTCCCAAGTGGTTAAATGTCTGCAGTAAGCATCTTTAACGCAATGAACAGATGTGTGTAATAACCACCTAATGTTTTGCTAGGTTTTGCAATGGAACAGGTATGGTTACTGCTCCTGCTGACGATTAAAGTGCTTTCAGTGACTGCTCAGTTCAATGGCTACAACTGTGATGCTAACCTCCATAGCAGGTTTCCTGGTAAGTGTTTAATAGACTTTTTTCTAATGGCTTCTTTATTGTCTTGGTTCAAAGCAGTGCTTATTTTTAAATACAGAGCTTTAAATCTGAAGCCTGGAGGTAGGACTCCACATTGAGTGTTAACTATCTCGATGACAATGAAATTCCTCTAATGTTGCACTTTACTTTCTCCTTAATTGCACAATGAGTCACACTCAGTCCAGTAGTAATGAATATAACTCCCCTTATATCAGTGGGGTTTGACCTGCTTTTGCCAGAGCTCTATCCTATCCAAGAAATTCACCAGAGGTCATGTTGTTGTAAATGATCTCGTTAGATTTAAGAGCCTGAAGCTTCTGTCTGGGTTTTCTTTCATGTTTTATCTGGATAAGAGAATATAATTATGTCCTTTTGCTGAAATAAAGAAATAGATATCTATTTTTGAGGAAAATTAATTTGATGGCAAAATGTAGTGCCTCACTTCAACATTAAGTGCTTGGTTAGGGACAGGTGAAACAATGGGATGTGTCTATGTATGATGTACGCTCCAGGTAGGATGTAAGAAAAATGGGAATTATGTAATTTGGGGAACATCAGATGCCTCAAGCTGTTAGTACAATGAGAAATAGAAATGAAATTTCAGTCTTAGTGACACGGGTAGCAGGGTTTACTCAGCTAAAGAGTGCTTTTTTAGTCTTTGTTACATTGCTTATCCTACCTGCCTCAGTTGTTTCTTGGACAGAATAATAATAATAATAATAAAGGCCATGAATACTCGCTCTCACATACCTTGTGTTTCTGAGGTAGCAACTGAATTCAACAGTATAGTGGGGAACTATCAGGATAGTATTATGCTGTAATACCTTTCAGTGTTGTTGCTTTCTGAATAATAATAGTTTTGATTTTTTTTCAGGAAGGATCATATCTTTTAGTAAAGTTAAGTTAGCAGAAAGCCTACAGTCTCTTTATTGTTTCCTGTGTTACCACCACACTGCTAGATGCTTTGTTGACATAAAGACCAACAGAGGGTTTGATCCTTTTTCACTTAATATGAAAATGAAGAGCAGAGAAATAAGACATGTAAAGAAGATCGAACGTATTTTCTCCATCCCTGACAAAATCACTAGTTAACTGAATATTTCACAAACTACTTCTATATTCCCCTTCTTAGGTAAAAGTTTTACAGGCTTGCCTCAAAAGTGTGGATGAATTGTGCCCACCTGCCTCAGTTATACCTTTCATAGTTTTTCATATAATTGTTTTTCTGTTTCAGGCTTCTTGAGAGGATTGCAACAGCTAGAGGGAAATTTAGATTCCTCTTTCTGTGCTTTAAAAATTTTCTTCTGGTCATTTTTCGCTTGAGCCCCATGCCAAGGTTTTATATTTGCAATGTGATACCCATGAATTGAATCCAGTTCTTATTGTGGGTATTTAGGGGCCTCTTGCAGTTCTGCCTCATAAAAAAGGGTCATATCAGATTCTATGCCTGCCAAATCTCAGGGACTCGGGAGAAAATATGTTTAGGTTACAAGGAAACAGATTTATTTTATTTTAAGTAAATGCTAATCACTCTGCACTGCCCACAGGAGCTGAGAGTAGAATCTCACTCCTTCTTTTGTGATCTCAGGCAGTAAAGATTCAAAGGTTGGAATTTAATCAACAGTCTTAGTGCTGATTTTGAGAGCTAGAAAAGAAAGATAATTCTGCTTGTTAGTTGTACTTTTGAGATGGAGGTAAAAAACCAGAAAACCTTTTTGTCCCCAGATTTGACATTTTCAGGATGCAGAAGGGACAGCTATGCAATGGGCTGGGACTAGTGGAGCTGAGTGAGGCTGCTGGAGCTCTGTTTTCTGGGTTCAAGAACACCAGAAGATGAGTGAGAGAGCCTCTGCAGGGAGAAGGGGCTCACTCTTGCTAAGCTTGCTTCCCCAGGCTTGGCTCACGCTGAGGCTTTGAGGGTGCTGGCCTCACTGCAAGTTCAAAAGTAAGGGGAGTGGTGAGAGAGAAGTCAAAAGGGAGAAAGTTTCAAAACCAGTATCTTTCCAGGGTCAGATACTACTCACAGAGCCTGGTTATGGACAGACTTTCTTCCCATTCCTCCGCTGCAGACTTTCAAAACCTGCCTGGATGTGTTTCTGTGTAACCTGCCCTAGGTGAACCTGCTTTGGCAGGTGGGTTGGACTAGTTGAACTCCAGAGGTCCCTTCCAACCCCTATCATTGTGTGATTCTGTGATTTGTTGCACACAAGGAATCTTCATTGTTGTCACCTGAAATTTCAAACATGAGGTGAGCATGGACTTTCTTGCTGAGGTCTGTTGTGTGAAGATAGTAGAGAAACCATTGGGTTTTGAAGCTTTCTGCTGTTTTTCTTTAAACGTTGTGAAGAACAGAAATCTTTAGCATTAAGCCTTCCTAAAGGAACCTTAGAGCTCATCCATTTTTCATTTGTTTGTGCTTTTATCATTCATTGCTTAGGTAACTCCTTGCATAGGGATGGTGCTGCATAAATATGATGATAAATAATCAGGCAGGACTTTTGTTTCTGCAATTTTCAGATTTGCTTTACAGTGTAGGTATGCAATAGTCAGCAGGGATGAAGGAAATAAAACATATTTGGTAGATTGAAAATTTGGTGACTTTTTATACCAAAAGCTAGACATATTTTAGAGAGTATCTAATTAGATTTGATCCTGCCATCGTTCAGAGAGTTATCTGGAGAAAAAAGCTTTAGTTTTGCATTGCAGAAAGCATAGCTTTTAGAAGGATTTTTTTAGGAGGTGAAGCCATAGCAGTCTGGTGGTTGTCTTCAGATGGGAAATCCACAGTATTGATTCAGGGGGTTCTTGCTCTAAGTACGTGCTGAGAACTTAGCAGAAGCTAAGAAAGTATTGCCTTTTGTTCACATATACTATGCATTTTACTACGCTGTGCATTTTAATTCACTATTAAAGCTGCGATTTTATCAAAGAGGAGGCTCATGAAGAGAAGCTGGTTTTGAACTGTAAGAGTCTTTGCATGCCTGTTCTGGTGGAATGACTTTTGTCAACAGTGTTCTGTGGTAAACTCTTGTCCTCTAGAGCTTTTTTGCTGCCTACTCTGGAGTGAGTCCTGGCACTGTGTGGAAGGAGGGGTACCAGAGCAGAAGTGGGCAGTGGAGCTGTCAGCATTTGGCTCATGTTGCCATGAGTCTGTCTATGATTCAAGATGGTCTCTGTTACTGTAGTATCTGTGTGGCTCTTGAGCTTCATTCTGTTTTGCATGGGCCACTTCTGTGAGAATCTTGGTGATTTAAGTGAGAAAGAAGCCAATTGGATTGCCTGTATGAAAACTCTATGACAAAGATTTTGTTATATTTAAGGCCCCATCAACTGGGTGACCTAACCTTCAAACTGTTGCTCTACTCTTACTCAGAAAACCAAAAGCTGTGGGAAAGCAAATATTTTTTTGTTTAAACTTATGCAGACATAGGAATAATATTTACCTTTCTCACAAGAAATGAGCTAGATGTTTAGCATCTAAAAGGGCATTAGATCTGTTTGCACCTGGTTTCAGATCAATTTCTGAACAAATAATGTTGTTTTAATTCCAGAATGGACTAATTTGGCAACAATACTTCCTTGGAAAGTAGTGGGCAGAAAAGGTTCAGTCTGTAAAGGTTGTTGTTTATCCTCCAGTATAGCACAAAGTTGTTTTTGTACTATATGGTCTCATTTCCCTTAGTATCAAATGAGATCTCATTTTGCAAGCAGTAATGGTACCTTAGCAGGTAAAGTAATATCCTGCTTTTTAAAGGCTTGAAGTGAGTTATAAAATTAACTGAGCTACTTTATATTACACCCTGCAATTTGTTACAATCTGACTGTGCATTGGTCCAAGTGAGTGTAAAGGTGCACTTTGCCATTTGCTTTTTTGTATTATTCCCTCTACCTTAGTATAGCCATTAAATGGATCATAACAGTCCTTATGTAGTGAAAACCACGGCATGCTGCTTCTTGATCTTTGTATGTTGTATTAGTGGAATTATGTATATGTACAAACCAGGAGAATTTCATGCCAAATCACTTCAACTCTTATCTGGCCTCTAGTACCTGTCTGCCCAAATTTATACCCAGTGAGTAACGTTTATCACCACATTAGCTCAGGACTGAGTTTAGCCTGTTATTTCCGGCACTCCATTTTTTTCTTTGCTTTAAAGCCACCATTAAAGCTGTCTAAATTAAACTGCTTGTGCTCCTGTACCATGGGGGAAGAGCTAGTTCATTGTAATGGAGATTTCATTTCCTCTCTGTTGTGACAATGCAGTGAGACAATTCATTTCAGCAGACTTAATGGTATTGTACTGAGTGAAGTTGTTCTGCAATTTTTAATAGCACTTAATCTTTATATAACAACTCATTTATTACATCTGCTTAAAGGAGTAATGTCGGTATTTAACACGATGCAGTATGTCTTTTTGTAAAGCACTAGGGGAAAAAAACAAATTAGCCCCCTCCTCCCCGCAGTCATCTACAGGCAGAGAAGAGCTTATAGAAAAGCTGTATTATAGCTCTAAAGCAAAACAAACTGTTGCTTGTGCCTATATCCTAACCTGATGTTTTTCCATTCAAGCACATAAAAATCTTCAGAACTTTTGAATTAAAGGTCAAATTCATCCAAGAAGGTGTTTTGCTGTTGTTCAAAAATTGATCAGTTGTAGCAATTGCTGTTTTCTAGGTCTTTTGTATTGTCATAATGTACAGAATGAAAGATTGCAAGGTGCTTCGTAGTATCGATCATTGCCTTTCAAGAGCCAACAGATTTTTCATTAAAGCTAAAGTTGATGGTTCTTAAAAAAAAAAGCCAACTTTAAAAATGCAATTATAAATTGCTCTGATACACTGTTGATTTTGCTTCAAAGTCTGTGCAGTCTGAGACTGTGGTCTCATACAAAGTGGACTCCAGACAACCTCAGACAAATGCACTTGACTGTTATACCAGAATGGGCTGGAAAGCAGACCTCGGCCTCTTGAGTTTCTGAAAATCACTGGAAATTTCTGTTCCAGAAGGGGGCTGTTGAAACAGGCTCCAAATATTTAACCACTCCATTGCAGTGCTTTGGTTTATGAATGTGCTACTAAATGATTTGCTGAGGAATTCTAGAATAAGTGTTTTTTTGTGTGGTAGACTATGTTACTATATTAATTCTTGTGGGTTTCTTAGTGAAGTTGTAGAGTCAAATCTGTTCTTCAGAATAATGCAGTTCTGACCTTTATAGTCCAATATTTTGCTGTGACTGAGTTCTAGAAATTTATTTGATCAGAAGTTACAACATTAAACTAACTGCTACAATCATTATATGGTGGTTAGTTGAAATACATCTCCTTACAATGTCTTTCTCTGTATTTTTCTTGCAGCTGAACGAGATATCAATGTTTTTTGTGGAGTACAGACAATTACTATGAAGATAAATTTTTGCACAGTTCTTTTCTCTGGTTATTCTGAGACAGATCTGGCACTGAATGGGAAACATGGGGATGCCCACTGCAGGGGTTTCATCAATAACAACACCTTTCCAGCAGTGGTCATTTTCATCATCAATCTGAGTACTTTGGAATCCTGTGGAAACACTTTAGTGGTAAGACAAAGTCAAAGTGAAGTTGTAGCATGGCTGTTTATGCATTGGATCAAGTGAATGGCCTTGACAGCATTGTAACTTTTACAGATAATGTTTACTTTGCCTTGCCCACTTAGCAATAGAATAGAAGTATCTTTTTGGTTGTAAAGAACTTCAAGATCGTCAAGTCCGATCATTAACCCAGTACAAATATATCGCATACATCAAAGAAAACCAGAGAAAATTGGTAACTTATGATCTTAATTACTAAAAAGAAAATGTGGTGGAATACATATTTGTCCTCTGATTAGAAAGTACATTTTTAATTTTCAGTTTTTTTCAGTAGAAAAATGAGATTTTTCCAAGCCATTTTTAAAACTCGTGCTGAACATGTCTTAAATTTTGCTAAAACTTTTCAAATACCCACTTGGAATAGGAAAGTAAAATATTTTTAAGAGTCGGTTAGATAGAGAAGAGTTCTAATCTGAGTATCTACTTCTGTGCTTTCATATGCGAGGGGCTTGCTGACTCATATGTCCCGCGATAGGGCGGAGACTTCAGGCTGAATGTCACAGGGGAGATAGTCTGCCCAGAAGGCCCAGCCCACAATAAACGCCTCTGCCAGCTGTGCCATGAGGTGCTACACCTTCTTGGAAGATCTCAGCTCAATCTGGAACTGCCTGGCAACAAACTGAACTTTTCAAGTAAACTTTGAATGTTTCACCTGCTACTCCCTCACCTTCACACCTCTTTCCCCAAGAAAAAAGAGAAGGTTGTCTAGTCTATGTGCTCTATTCATGACAAAAAAAGCAAGATGTGGGACTGAAGTTCAGATTCGTATGTTCAGCTGCGGTTCCTTAGTGCATGGCCACTCTGCTACAGTGTTTTGCCTGGTGGTGTGACTTCAGTGTCTACATTTAATTTTGTGTTGCTTTTCACACATAGATAGCACACGTCTTTGTACAGCTAATAAATAAATGTAATCCTTAGCTGTGCATGAGTTTTTGGAACCAGAATCTGCTTCAGGAGCTGACTTTGAAGTCTATTTTGTACCAGTATAATATAATTTTCTTCAATTAAGCTATCTCACTCTGAATGGGGAGAGAGGGAGAGTTTGTGTATATATCACACGGTACAAGCAGTGATGACTTTGATAAAAGTGTCTATGAATGTTACAAAAACAAGTGTAAAAATGTACTATTTTTAAGGCTTTTATTCTATCTGGAATTCATACTTGCACTTGACAACACATGTCAGTTTTGGTAACAAACCCTCTGTTTTGTTGCTAATAATTTTGTGAAACTGGGCTGAAATGTTTTATATGCTTTGTGGCTTACTTTCCCTAGGCTGAGTTTTCTTTCAAAATTTCAACAAAACCCAGTTCAGCAGGTTCAAGATTCTCCTTTTCCATTTTCCCTGAATAGCTGTAGCACCTTCATGACTTGCAGTAGAATTTGCCAGGAAGCAGCTTCTTCCTGTTCCTGCGGAGTTCATCACATTGTAAACTCCCTGAACTTGCTATTTGATTATAATTGTAAGAGCTTGATGTTTAAAAAAACCCAGTCTAAGTCCAAATAATTGGAGCTTCCCATGAAGCCTCCACAAGGCTGCACAGGATACAAAGACAAACCTAAAAATGTAACCAGAAATTCCCCTCATCCTCTCTCAGTTTATGCATTCTGTGCCACAAACAAAGAGGATAAAGGAGCAGGGAGCATTTCTTACCATGTTGCCCACCCTGGAGTAGTACAATCCCATGCATTTCTTGGCGGTGTTTCACAGCAAAGACCTTCAAACTCAATTTCAAGAAAAGTAAATGAAAAACAACAGTTCAGGCAGAACTCACGTGAAACCCAGGTCTGTCTGTCATATGGTAGATGCAACTTTTTATTTTTTGGGGGTTGGGTGATGAAAAAGCTGAACAGAGCTGTAGTTGGCTATACTATCTTAGTGCTCTAACCTATGTTTTTTTGGGCAAGGAATAAATCTTAGGAAATGTGATTTTCAGTATTTTCGTGCCATTCAGCAGATGATTAGGTATACTATTGGCAAAGTGCACGGCTGCATCTGTCTTGTAGCCATTTTTTCCTGTAGCCAAAGAAATCAAAATACTTGCTGTGCATGCTGGGCTACTGAGTACAAAAAGTTACAACTCATATGCACCTCGGGATGATTCTTTCATAATGAAATGTCTTCTTAAGAAACTGTGTATTCTAAAGCTATTGAAAGCACCTGTTTTGCTAATATGGTTACACAAAAGAAATGCTACAGTGGAAGTCCAGTGCCATGTTAATTTTCTTTATTGTGTATGTGCCTACTGAGGCAGAAATTTGTGACACTTATCTGCTGTTTTCAAACCACCACTTTATTCAGATCAGTAGCTTCAGATGGAGTGGGGCTGGGCTGCTACCAGGAGGAAAGAGTGTCCTCCAGTTTTCTGGAGAGCTACATGTATTGCTGGCTCTGCACATTCTAGTCTAGGTACTGAATTAAGGTTGCATTGGCATTAAGGTTGTATTACTTTTCAGTTCTTGCTTTTCTGACAGTGTTTCTTTGCACATAGTTTATAATTAAGAGGTGTATAATGTAAACAAACACAGACTCAAAAGTTCAGCTATTTAGGTTGTATCTGCTTATAAAGTACATCAGGTTTGATGTGTCTAAAAGAAAGCTCAGAAGTGACAGAGTATCATTTCTGTGAATGAAATTGCCTGTGCAATGCTTTATTATTGCATGTGGAAGCTCATTTTAAGGTAATATTTTTTAACTGTAATAGAAAAATTCCTTCAGCTTTTCCCAGTAAGTCATGTGAATTTATTGGGAATGCTCAGGAAAAAAGTACCTCTGAAAAACCATGCTTCCAGGTTTCATCGGTGTTCAAGCGCTACTCAAGTCTGTGTTTTAAGAACAAGGATACCGCTTGTGAATTGTATAGCCATGATTTCAGGAAGGTGAAAAACAACACACGTAACATGTTATTAAGATAAATTATCTTTTGAAGGTACTTTTGAAGATACATTTTGAATGGATTTTCTGAAGATACTCTGGGTAAATTACAGGCTAAAGTATCAGTGTCTGTAAGTCTGTCTTTGTTCCACAGTTAACTTTCTGATAAGAGTAATTTTCTATCTCCCTCAATAGGTATCCTCAGCTCGAGGTGTCAATGCTTATGGAAATACCTCAGTGGTACAGATAGGTAATGTTTCAGGCTATATTGATACACCAGACCCACCAACGATTATCAGCTATTTGCCTGGGCTTCTGTACAAATTTAGCTGTAGCTATCCGCTGGAGTACTTGGTTAACAATACTCAGCTTGCTTCGTAAGTGTGCTTTTCATTTCTTTGTGTTTCATTCCCATGTTTGTGTAAGCCTATATGTATGTGTATATATGCAAGTACACTTAAATATATGCATGCCATAGCAGTATGGTCAACATAGTAATTTTTAGCTTTGCAAGAGTAAAAGGAAAGGAAAAATCACTGAAAGGAGAGGTGATGCAAAGAAAAAGAAAATTCTGTAGAATCATTGTATATGATAGCATAGTTTATGAAGAACTGCCTTTATGAAGAGAGCCTTAGCTAATGTAAAACTTCTCTTAAAATTCAGATACTCTGATGACAAAACAGTAACAGCGAAAAAATTGAAATGATTCCATGAAATAGTTTGTAAGCATGTGAATATAGAGTGCAAGGGAAAATATTTCCATGAGTAAACCTTGTACATCATGAAAAGTGGGTTCCTTTTTGTCACTTTACCTCTCTGCTAATTATTTTTCTGATTTGTGTTTTCAACAGTATCCATTACTTTCTGCATGGTTAAGGTTCTGTCAGTGTTTCCACTATAAATTTCTATTTCTGAAGCTTATAACCCAAATGCATAAATTAACTCCTTGTGATGTGATTCACTGAGGTTTTTTATGATAAAGAACACTAAAGGATGTAAACACAAAAATAAGATATCTTTCATCACGATGATTTTTGGTTTCTGCTTGTGTTGTAGGTCATCAGCTGCTATTTCTGTAAGAGAGAATAATGGTACATTTATCAGCACTTTGAATTTGTTGCTTTACAACGTGAGTATAAAACATAGTAGTATGCCCTAAATTAATCTCTGCACTATGTGGGTACAAGCCGCATTAGCAGAGCAAACTATAGACTCCTCTTCATTATTTGCTATTCCCTTCCCACTCCTCCCATGAACCAGGCCTTTCACCTGGGCATCTTTCATCTCCCAGCTCCCTTGTCCTTTTTGTTTGCATGTATCTGTTGTCTTGTATGTATGTGGCTGGCCTTTGAGGACACACAAGTCTTTTTGTCTTGTATCTTACTATTCCTCAATTTACAGCTCTGTCTTTCAGGCTGTAGTGCCACAGTTTTAGTAGTAATAATCACACTCCAGAGTGCATACTTCTGTTTCATTTATGATGTCATTGTATGTGTGTGTGTGTGCCTATTACTATACAGGTGTGTGTATGTGTGTATAGGTGCATTGTATTGATACAGAGTGTACTTTGTAGAAGTCTGTAAAAATATTCCAGGCCTGTTCCCTTTCCGATAGACTTTAGCACTTTTGCTGAGGTATTTTTAAGTTCAAGCCTCATCAGTGTGTTTTGATCATCTGTGATTGTAGTGAGGGATGTGGGATTTGTTCCAAATCTACAGCCAACTGCTCTTGTTGCCTCATTGTGTGGACTGTCAAGATTTTAAGGGTTAATAATTTCAATAGCTTTCAACTAACACTTATTCTATATGTTTTAGATAATTTAACTTGAATATGCATTATTGTAAAAGCTTTTATTACGTAAATATGGATGGTGACAGTAAAGCATGAAAAATGCACAGACCTCTACTTAACATTAATCCCTGAAATGATATTTTGTGTTGATTAAAATTTTTATTCATACATTTTAAATACCTGATTTAAATATCAATTTTTCAATCTATCAAGCATCATTTCTGTAAATTATGAATCCAGTTTTTTTGCATTATTATTCATCATGATGCTGAGTTATAATTCATGCAACTGATTTAAAAGTCAATGCTTTATGCTTTGAACATAATGAGCTATAAATATTGTAACAGGACATTTTCCAGCAGCACACTTAAAAAGAAATCATGTTTGTTTGGCAGAGCAGAGCTCCAAATAACAACCTATAATCTGTTAAAATGAAGATTATACTTCTCTCATTTTTAAATAGACCCATGACCAAAAAGATGGGGCAGGGTGTGGGCAGCCAAATTTCTCAGTCAGGACAAGCATTGACCACCACGTTTGCCGCCTTTCAGGGCCCAGTTCTGTAAGTAGTTGGGTATAAATGCTATTGATGCTCATACAGAGCATGTTTTTTCTCAAATACTACATGCCAAGATGGGCTTTCATCCTCCCTGCCCCAGTGAGTTTACAAGTTGACCATGAACAGTGGGTCTTATCTTTCTGATTTCAGTCATACTACTCACTCCAGTGAGTAGTACTAGCATGGATAATACTGTTCATGCTAGCAGATTCGAGTGGTGGATAGGCTCTCCTGGTTTGCATCCTGGGGCTGGGTGTATACACAGACAGCTTGTGTGTTGCCTGTAGTCTGCCTGGTTGCGAGTGTCTCTTGGGACACCCATGGTCTGGTGAGTTCTGATTCTGTAGGCTCACCTGGTCCCCATTAGAAAGTTCTGGTTTTGGGAGGGGTCTTGAGGCTCCTGTCCACTGTTGGTATTGGTGAGGGTTGTGTACGAATGTGGCTCTTGACTGCAAGCAACCGTACTTTTAAACATTATCTGTAGTGTTATTTCCTAACGTTGACTCTTCATCTACTCAGCTCACCTCCATCTTCCCTCACAAGGTGATGTTTGCATTTACTTTGTGGTGTTAGCGTGTGTTATCATTAGGAGAGGTAAGAGGAGCTATCATGATAGACTCAGCATTTAATAGCAAAACATTTAATGGGCTTTCACAGAGCCTAAGTGGCTATGTGCTTTTAGGCCTTCCTGTAAATGTCTGTCTAAATGAATAAAAACTACTCTTTAAGAAAAAAAGAACTATGGAATGTAATAGTGAGGAACTTGTTGTAGACTTTTTAATCAGTTGCAAAATGTGACAGAGCTACGTATTAGAGAGATGTAAAATTAATTTTAAAAAAGGCAGACTTACCTGATCCCGCTTGAATGGATCTTCAAGAACTTGCTCTGTGTATGTCGCAGACCTGGTCAATGTGTGCATGTGTACCTCCCAAGGTCTCTGACACTGCAAAGATTGAATATTGGGTATGCTGTGAATTTTGGCATTGTTCCCTCTGAAAAAATACTTGATTTTTGTGCTTAATCCTTCTTGTTACTCTCAGTTACTGCTCTCGGTCTTGTCTGCTACACTGAACCTGGTTAATGTTCTGGTTTATGAAATTTTTCTTATGTATGTATTGAGTGTTTTGACCTCTCACAAGAGGTCTCAACATGCTTAGTTCCTGTGCTTTCTGAATTAGCAACCTATTTGATACAGACGATGTTACCAATAAGTGCATTTTGATATGCTGAATTAATGCCTGGCACTTGGATCTCTTTCATGGCTCTGTTGCTAAAGTGACATTAACGCTTCAGCCTTTGAAAGTGAAACAATAAACCAGCCATATCTGTGTAGTAGTATATAGGGAATTCCCAGCTTCTATGTTAGATACCACTTTCTTGAAACAGCTTTTCTGAACTATTAGAATGTAAATGAAAATGTTTGTTACTTGTAGACTTCAACAAGTCAGCTTCCATCGAAACTATGTAATAGAATAATAGAACATGTCTGCTCTCCCAGGCTACAGCTTAAAATATATAAAACGTGGTGGCATTGCTATCTCCGCTAGATCAAATAACCTTAACAGTCTTTCCTGGGAAAAGGTGACAACCCAGTTAAGCCTCTTAAGAAAACCACAATGGTTGCTATGTTTGCCTGCAGGTGCTTGTTCATTTACTGAGGTGTCAGTGAATGACACCTTTTCTTTAACCATTGATCCAACCAATTCATAAAATCATAAATAGATTCCCCAGAATAGTTGCATAGGATAAGGCCAGTCAAGTTTTGTTGGTCTTTACAGACAAACTCATAGGAAAATGCTCTGGCACTGCTTTTTGCTTCTTTCCTTATGGAGGACAAAGCAAATTTCAGTCCTACATAGAAAGATAGAAAAATCAGAGGGAAGTTCAGTCTGTGGATGCAGATGGGTTGTTACAGTGGGATTTCTGGTACACTGAGGATATGTTTGTTTTTCAGGATTCAACCTACAGCCAGCAGCTCCTTATTCCAAGTACAGGTTTACCTTTGAAAACCAAAATATATGCAGCTGTAAGAGCAACCAACCTTGATGGCAGGTACCATAAAATATGTTTGTTCTTGTCTTGCTTGCTATTCTGCTCTTGGTGTTGCAAATTATTCTGATGTAGAAGCAACTGTCTTTCCTCATACCTTTTTGTATGTCAAAATAATGGTTGATGTTTGATAATCATTGCCCTCAACTGGAGGGTAAAAGGTCCTTGATGGTGAATGCATTTCTTGCTGCTCTCCTCATTATGAAAGTTTTCCTGAATTATACTTTAAATCCTATATTACCGTTATTTAAGAAACGGCCTCTGTAAGATCCAGAGAGAAACTCTGGGGCTTTTAAAAGTGTTTTGATTTCTAGTCCTATGTGGCCATGACTTCTGAGAGGAGGTATACTGCATGTGTTAGTAAGGTGGTTGACTTGCATGAAACCAAATAATTTGATTTATACAATTCTGCTGCTATGCTGTGCTGTTTAGTTTGCTAAGTAGTGGGAAGAAAAGGGGCATATATTGGGAATACAGGATGACTTGTATGTGACCTGTTAAATACAGTAACTCAGCTTCAATGTAGCAGCCTGCATTATCAGATTGTATGCTTGCTTGTACTGTTTTTTAATCTTATCTCACTTACTCTCCACCCTTACTGTTACATTGCCAGCTCCTCTCATCTATCACTTTGTTCCCTGTGCAGGTGGAATGTTTTGATGGACTACTGTTACACCACGCCATCTGGTAATCCTAGCGATGATCTTCGTTATGATCTTTTTTTCAGGTAGGTCCTGCGCAAACCCAGTGTTTTGTGGATCCTTCCTTTAAAAACATTATAAATCTCTCCAATAGTGGTATTCTGAACTGCCTGGAAAGTCTAAGCAACATAAGCAGGAAGGACTGAGTACCTGGCTTACAGATAAGATGTCAGGAGTTATCTCGTTTGTGAACATAAACATAAACCCAAATGCAAAGTCATAAGAATTATGAAGGTAGACAAGCATATAATGGCTCTACTAGAGACACCATGAACACCCAAACTGAATGGCTAAAATAGCATTTATTTTACCAAAGGTGCCCTTGTGGTGAATGACAGTGATGTAAAACATCATAGACTCCCATTCAGGAAAACAGTTAAGCAGATGATTAAAGATTAATAGATGTTCCTGCTTCTACTCCCAGTAATAACATTTATCTGAATTGGAACTTTGAAAAACATCTTGGCGCTATGTTAGATTAAATCTTACCAGTGACGATTGCTGGAGAAATCCTGTCTTCATTTGGAGTTACCTGTCTATACTGGTTAGCATACCTGATTACTTTTTGCTTCAAGTCTCAAGTTCCTTTGGGCACTGGAATTAAATGGTACCTTGGTTACAGCTACGATGTTGCAAAACAAAACATAATGGTTTTGTAGGAACGCATTTTAGCACAGGACTGCGCAGCCTAACACACAGATTGTGGCTGCCCATGTTGCACATTAGGGCACTGTGGTTTTTTTCCAGGAGCTAAAGCACTGAACTTGATGCTTAAGTTATCTTATTCTCAGCTAAGAGCTTCAAAATGCTAATCATACAGCTGCTCACCCTAGTTTTAATCTTCTCTACAAAAACTAGCTGTGACAAGGACCCGCAGACAACTATAATTGAAAATGGCAAGAGCCAAATGGGTCGGTTTTCCTTTGAGGTGTTTCGCTTTGTGAAGCACAAGAACCAGAAGATGTCCACAGTCTTCCTTCACTGCGTGACAAAGCTGTGCAGAGCAGATGACTGTCCCTTTCTTGTGCCAGTAAGTTTCAGTGGATGGAAGTTGCTGTTAATTATCTGGATGTAAAGTAGGCACACTGGAGTTATTCTCCAGGCAAATGCTATAGAAGTTTGGATGGCATAGAATGAAAGTGACTTGTAGAGTCTGAAGTAAGAATGTTTTTCGCGTCTGAAGGAATGTGAAACAACTGATGAAGAGAAGGGCAATGAATATTGTCATGTGGAGATGGAATAATACTAGACCAGCAAAACACAGGCAGTTGAACAGATAAGAAATGACCTTCTCTTCACCTTTTGATCCTTAATTCACTTTTAAGACTAACAGTTCTGAGAGAGTTTCAGAGCTGATATTCTTCATATAGATTCTAATAAACAAGGTATCCAGTCACAGTGGATGAAAAGACATATCTTAGAACCGAATTTATGGAAAAACTTAAAGCTATAGTGAGTGCTGTTATACTAAGAATGACAATTTAAAAGAGTTTCTGATAGTAAAAAAAAATTGAAATTACTACATCCCCTATAGTTTATTACTATCTCCCTTAGCGTTTGGAAACAGCTGTTTTGTTGAAGTTCATGAAGTTGCACCAATTCAAAAATTATTTAATTTTAGGAATGTCAGGAACAACAAATAATATTTTGGAAATGGAAACATTTAAATAAACATATAAACAGAGCATATTCTGTGATGTCTTCAGAATGCAGTATTGTTTCCTGCGGAATGACTTTCCATTTAGAATTTCAAAATGCTACCCGTTCAGTATACTTCTCACATTTTGTACTTTATTTTATATTTTTATGCTACACTTTTCAATAATTCATTGTTTCTATTGAATTTATAGTCTGAGGTTTTTGAAGTCCTTTCACAAGAAGCTGAAATTAAAGAAATGCTTTTGGTTGAAGCATACTTGAGTACCCAAGATTAAGGTAGATGATAAGTTAGAGACGTTAAAGATGATCTTCAGATGACAGAGTCCTGTAGATTGTTTTAATGTGGGTCATTGCTACTTAGAACACTGTAGAAAATGTGTGAACTTGAGTTGGAGAAGCTCACTAGAATAGGCATTATAGCATGTTTTCTATCTCTAGTCAAGCAAAACACATTTGTTGGGGAAAACTGTCTGTAAACAAAGCTTTGGGAAATTAACTACTGAAAATTTAATATACTATAAGGTGGATCTTGTACACAAGTGCAATATAGCTCTGTAAACGAAGTGGGGCAAAATACAAGCCAGGCATTTATAAGATACACTTCTAGGGAATATTGTAGCTGTTTTTATTGCAAAGTAATTTAATGCATACTAAGAAATAAAATCAGAATTGTAGTACTGCTTATACACGAGTTTACATTAAAGCAGGAAGCACAGAAGGGCAATAATTCCATTCCACTCTGAAACTGTGTTTGTTTTGATTAACCACTCAGATTTGCAGTAACAGAGAAAGAAGAGATGCTGGTGGGAGGACAACTTGGAGCCCTCAAAGCACCTCTGGCAATGCTGTAATCTCTGCTGGCCCCATCATTACAAGGAGTGGTAGGAATGAGCAAACTTTTTCTATGGACCACAGGAATTTGCAAAACCTGGGGAAATGTTTTGCAGTTTAATATGAATTTGCAGTGATTTAGAGAAAAGGGGGATTATTAATGAGTTTGCTGAGTAGTTTTTCCCTTGCTGTTGAAGTCTTTGGTAGAAATTTTGAGCTAGTATTTCTGTTTGGCTCTCACATGCATCCTCCCTACTCCAGGAAAATCACTGTGGGATACTGTTATGCATATAAGGTCATTATAAAAGACCAAACTCAGTGGGTTGACTTCTTTTTTTTGTCAGATTTCACTGAAGATAATAGAATTTAAGGTACTGTGTTCAGTGTTGCGATTTAATTTGGACAGCTAATGAATATTCAATGTCACTTTCATGTGGATGTTGCATAAAATTAATCCACAATATGCTTAGCCTTCAGCTATAAGAAAGAAATAGAACAAAGACTTTGTAAATTCTGAACAGAGTGGGCCAAAAATCTGCTGGAAATCCAGGGTGAAATTCCATGATTTCCATATTTATTGCCAAAGTTGGTGTTCTTTGTTTTGATGGGGTTTTTTTTAGTTTTTTTTTAAAAGCAGCTCTAACTGCACCCTGCAGTCTCTGAAAAGAAATAATGTGACTGTGGTTGACAAAATAATAAAAATAAAATATTTGAAAAAGTTTAAGAAATTATATTTACAGATATTTATATGTAGTTGCAGTTGAGCAACTGATTTCAGCAGTCTTAGATTTAGGAAGCTGAGAGCAGGACTGAATCCTACCATGAGTATTTTATTGAAACACATGAGAAAAAAATCATTCTTTACGTGCAAAGTAGTTGCGCTCACCTACACAAAGAGAGCAACTGGCCCTTGAGAATAGGAAACCATTGAGCAAGAGATCATTTTTAGAATACATACTCTCTATTCATAAGCAATGCATTTCTGCAATGAAAATGAGTATTTTTTTTCTTGTGTTCTACATAGTCCAAACTGAGTTGCTGCTCTCTGATTAGTCAAGAAAAAGTGAAGAGAACTAACTTCAAAGTTGCCTACATGAGTACTTATGGAAAATGAATGGCAGATTTGCTCAGGCAAACGTATGCTAGAGAAATGCTGCCTTAGGCAAGGAATGAAAACTAGATAAAGCTTGTTATATGAGCAACTGCTATTAGATAATAAAGCTTATGATTCAAATGCTGTGAATGCTGTTTTTACAACTAAAATATTAAAAAAGATACCCATCAATTATCTTTAAATACTGCATAACTTCAATCAATCAAAGATCTGTCCACAAGTGTTTAATGACCCCAAAGAAAGGATAAACAATTTTATAATTTCTTGACAACTGTTGAGGGTTTGGTTTCTTTTTTAAATGAAAACATGAATAAGGCTAGAGAAAGAAAATAATTTTTTACGTGTCTTCTACTTGGAATATGTGGCTAAAGCTTTTAAGATTAGACATATTTCTGCATCTCCATAGTCTGCTTTTGGAGCATTCCATTCCTTCTGACAGAAGAATGGTTTGACGGGAAGTACTCTGAAAAAAAACTGGAATTTGGTTGTGAACTCAGCCACAAATTTCCTGAGTGGCATTAGGAAAGTTCCTTAATCTGACTTAATCTGACTTCATTAATCCACTTCTCTTGGAGCAGAAAGAGGGAATTAGTATTTCATCCCACTGTCCATTCCTATTGTGAAAGTAAGTGCATAAAAAATGTGAGGCTCATGAATGCATGTCAAAGAAAGAAAAGGGGCAAGGTCATGAGAGAGCTTGAACAGAAATATCTGAGTTTGGATGAGGAGTGCTGGGGTGCTGTGCTGGCTTACTCTGCTGCGATGCTGCATGGAGGTGCTTATACTGCTTTCGAAGGCAACTCTGGTCCCGCTTTAGGGCAGCTCCATTTGTACAGAGCCCATCAAACCTGTTGCACCTGACTCACCATAGTACGTATGCCAGCATTAGGTCTGCCGTTGCATGGATGTGCAGCCCCTCACTTCCTTCCCTCTTTCAGGTTGGTGCTGCCTCTGCTCTGAGGCCTGTGCTGTGTGCATCGGTGTCTGCAGAGGCACTGCAAGTTAGCCAGGTCTCCCCATTACCCTGGTCGCCAGCTGTTCTGGTAACAGATCTGTTTATGCAGTTACCTTGATAGGAACTGAACAGTGCTACTGCAAATGACTAATGGTCCTTCTCCTGTATATTTCTGAACTCTTATTTCTAACATTTTGTTCTTTTCAGAGAAGCTTTATTTTTGTTTGTTAATCCAAAATAAGTAATTACAGGAGACACACACAGAAGAAAATGTTTTAGTCTCTGTGTATAGAAACAAAGCAGGTACCTACTTGTGAAGGTGAAATTGTGTAGCTTTTGATGGATGTCTCACTTAAACTTAGAAGACAGCTGCCAAAACAAATGTATACGTGAGCTGCGCTTACAAGTTGCACAAAAAAGCAAAAATATTGACAAGAAATGTAGTTCTGAGATGGACAATAGTAAGTAAAAACTGAAGACAAAATACAAATATTTCCCTGGATATAATGCCACTGTGTAACTGTTAGGAGAAAAATGAGCACGGAGAAAGGGCAGTTTTGTAATCATTTATGGTCACTGATGTATTTTTTCCTTGAAAAACTCAGGTTAATTTTTTTTTCCTATACAGATCTTCCTGTAATATGATTAACGTGGAAGGGACTTGTGTATAATATTGTGCTTATGGTTGTATTTTTATTGACGGACAGAATGGAACTGGCCACCTTGTTAATTACGAGGTTTCTTGCATTAAGGTGGTGTTTAGGGTTTTTTGCCACAGAATAGTGAGTAACTTCACGTTGGTGTGCTGACATTAAAAATGAAGCAGTGTCACGTAATTAACGTTGTCCTTATTCTGCCAGAGATGCTAAAAGCTACTAGTCAATGTTGCTAGCATAGCTAATGTGTTTTGAAAATAAAGCTAGGGCTACTGGCTTCTGTGTTGCAAGGAGGGAAGGAGGTAGGCAGAGGTATTTGAAAAATATAATGCATCCCATTTTTTCGTTTTATACAGATGAGACGCCAACCAACAATTCACAGCTTGGTAAGTTAATCAGAACTCCAAGAAACATAAAAGAGGGTTTATGAGCGAAAGAGAGCTGAGGAGATGAACCATTTTGATTGTGCTCTATGCACTCAGCTGGAATGTTTTTTCTTTTGGGCTTTTTTTTTTGTCATTTAAATGAGTCAATACCCACATGTTGTAAAGAAAGAAACTGGTAAATCTGGAATAGTCAATTTAATTTGTGTATGCCCCACCAACGTGGCAACTTCTAATTCCTATGATGGAATTGAAATGAAAATCTACTGCTATGACATGGGAGAACTGAGGGAACATTGGAACTGCTAAATGCAAAATCACACTTAAGAAGTAAAATTTGTTCATGTCATGCAGGAGTAGAGCAGCAAAACTGTTATTATGGTGCAGTCCAGCTCAGTTCACAGCTCAAACTCAGAACAGCTCTGCTCTCAGCTCCTGTTTTCCTGGCATTTAACCACACAATGAGCCTACAGAGAAGCTTGGATAGCACCTGTAGTCTGCTAGGGCAATGAAGGAAATAGGCTGCAGGGATATCAGGTCTCTAGGTTTTAGGGTGCTTCTCCTTTGGACACTTGGAGGACTTGTTTCTGCCTGTTACTCTTCTTTGCTAGTAATATGGAGTAGCTAATGACTAAGGAAGGATGGTCAAGGTAACCAGGCAGTCCATTGGGCTGCTCCACCTCTTACTTGTTCACTTAGACCACATAAAACCAGCTACCTTTCTTTCCTGTCATGGAAACAAAGTTTGCTCTGTAATGAATTGCTTCTTGGTGTGTTTCTACACAGCTTGCTGTGTTAATGGCTGCTACATTTCCTTCCCATCCAATGCAAGCAGGAGTCCTCTCTTTCCATCCCAGAGCAAAAGGCTTTCCTGTGCCTGTTGCTGTCCCAGTAGAGAGTGTGGAGGTAGTGTGAGGTGCTATTACTACTGTAGTGGAGAGAAGACAAGGTCAGAAGGCAGCACAGTGTTGAGAAGGGGAGGGCAATCCTGGGATGAGCAGTCTGGTTTCCCACATAGAAGCTGTGCTGTCATTTCACCTCACTCTCCAGCACTGATAATGGCAAACACATGGGTGTTTTGGGTAGCACCTACCACTCAAATGGGGTTTTTTACTTCCTTCTGAAAAAGATGGTACAGGCTGGATGTAGGTGTTCCAATATCTGGCATTTGGTCTATGAACAGCCTGTTGAGCTACACTAAATAGTAAATATGTTACTTCTTCCCCCTGAGAATTGATAAGCATGTTAAGAAGCCTTCTGTGAAGGCATAAAGACAAGCTTAGAGTAGCTCAGATATCTGGTGCCTGAAATGCCTGCTAAGGATTTGTAGACACTTTGAATTAAGATATGGATAATGATATCAAGAAAGAAATCTTTTCATTAACTTGATTAGGCCACAAATCCTTATATTTCTGCTTTGATAGTTCTTGGACAATCGTAGTCTGGCCTTAAATAGCACAAGTCAAGGTTGGTCACAAGCATATGAGGGATTGTGCCTTAGAAGTATCCTTACTGTCTTTATCTCCCAGCATGATGGATATTAAAAGAACTAGTAAATATTTTTAAAGTATACTTAGACAAGCTTTATCCAAGTAGACAGGTGCTCATTCTGAAGTATAGTTTTAGTCCCTTCGTTGTAATTATTCTGAATATATGGTGTTGTAATGGAAAGACAGAAGTGTTTGGCACTGCTGAGAGGTTGTAACCAGATTCTTACCTGCGCATTTTTGTTCTCCTTGCAGCTCATCAAAACGGACGTCCCTTCCAAATGAACCCAGTAACCAGTGCACTGATTTCAGGCGTGGTCATCCTAGGAATCACAAGCATTTTCTTTTTCGTATGTTCCCTAACTCTTCTGCACAGAAAATGGCCCAACAGTTCAGTCTTGAGTGGCATCCGAAACCCAGTTTTCAACTGAAATTGATGATTTACTTGCACTTTTTCTTTGGGGTTGCCTTTCTTGTCCATGAAATATGATTCCATTAAAAAGGCAACACTCCAGCTGTATCCAACTTCTATTCCAGCTTTTCTGTATTTGTAGATTTGCTAGATGTTGTTGTGTAGGTAAGCAGCAGTGATATAAGTAACAATCGTAGAAAATTATGAGAATCTCAATTGTGTTTGTGATCAGACTGTACGACATTATGCCGATGGGTGTGCTGACAATAGAGCTTTTCTCCAGCTTCCCAGAAAGGTCTCAAAGCTGAAGATGAGAACCTTTCCAAGTATGCCATTCTTATACAAAACCTGACATATTCAGAAACACTCATAAGTTCATAAACACCTACTGAAATAAGGATCACTTCTATTTCATCATGGTATTTTTCACAAATTTGAAAAAACAATTGTCTCACAGGAGGAACATGTTTTCATCTATCTTGGCTAAAAATAAGACCAGAGAGTCTTAGAATAGGTGACTTTAGCTTATTCATTTGTTAATGTTTTCTTCCATTTAATTTTGGTTATATCATTTGAAGGACATATTTTGGCTAGGTATCCTTGAGTCAGATAGCTTAGGGCAAATGGCAACTGGTCCCAGGTAACAATGCTGAAGTTCTTGAGGTGGAAAAAACTTTGTCCAGCAAAATGATTGAGTGAGAGTCAGTGAAAGCTTTAGATCTAACTGATGTTCAGCACAAAGTTAATTCTGCACAGAATTGACACGTCTGCAGCCTTCTGTCAAATTCTAACTCTGGAAACTGCTCCAAGGGGAAAAGTATTTCTTTCCCCCTTGACTCCTTGAACAGGCAAGCTAATACAAACAAGTATTGTGCAAAATTCCCTTATACAAAATTATATTTGGAGTCCAATGTGGCAGCTAAGTAAAACTCTCATTAATATCCTAACTTGTAAGGCAAATTTTGCCACATGAGTTTTGCAATTCTCAGATAAGGCTTTCCTTTCAACGTGAAGAGTTGTAAATCAACACTTATTTCTTTAGCAGATTTTCCACATGGATAGAGTTCTTCACTACATGGAGGAGGGGAAGAGGACAGCTAGAAGGATAACAGGCCACAAACAGTACCATACTGTTGACTCTAGTTAATTTGATAAACATCAGACTTATCTGAAGTGAGTGTGAGTGACCAGGCGCCCTCAAACAGGAGCACAGGGCAGTGGCATAGTTATGTGGAATAGACAAAAATGCTGGTACTAGAGAGGCTACTGTAGACACAACATATATTAAGCTGGACTGGATAGACAGTTGGGATTTTGGTCACACATACAGCAGTTAAATTTCATTTTTCATGTACTGTACATATTGGCCTAGAAGCACCTCATTGATATTTATCATCAGCCTGTGTTAACCATGTCTGTGTTTTCAGTGGTGTGATGCTACTGGCTAATGATCAGGGCTTTTTGGCTCTCAAGATTACAGACAAATACAGACTTGTTCTCAGTTTTCTCTGGTTCTGCAAATGCTGTATAAAGGCCTGTTGTTCACAAAGTCCACCGTGCTGTAGTGTGGTATCCCTAACAACCAACACGGTGCCTGTTTTCCTCCAGTCTTAATACCTCAGAAACATTTTTGCACTTCAGGGGTTAGGTCTGATGACATGTAAAACATGATTGTTTAATAAAATTATTTGAAACATTTCAAAATGCATGCTTTGTCTGAACTGCTTTCCTCCCCCTGTACGTATGTGCTCTCAGTGACCTCGTTCTACAAAGATGAAAACTGGACATGCTTTTTAAAGTCAGTTTGATAAGAGCTTTCAATATATAAGATAAATTAGTATAAGTATAGATTTACTGGCCTCTAAAGGAGGGTGATAAACTCTGGAGATTTATATCCCAGTCTGGGGATAAATAAATTCAGATAATCTATTCTAATTTGCTCATAAAGACAACCACAGAAATTTCATTACTATAATTACTATTTCAGAACCAGCAGCTTTAGGTGAAACTTTCCAGTGATGGAGATAGCCATTACCATCCACAGTAATTTGTTCCAACTGTTAATTGCTGGTTTTAGTATTTTTAAAAGTCTATTTCTCATGTGAATGTCTTTAGAAACCATTGTGCCAGTCTTCAGAAACTGTTGTGCCTTTGTCTGCTAGACTGAAGGAGATCCCTTTTCTAACACAAATCTCATATAATTTGATTAAGACCACATGAAAAAATACTAGTGAATGGTGTTGCAAAATAAAATGAAAATTGTCTTATTTCAATTTCTGTATTTCTGGAAAGACAGTTTGTTGCTTTTATATAGAGAAAAGAAATTGACAGTAATTTACAGTAATTAACAAAGACTTCTTTGCCAAACTTTTTGAGGCTTGGGTACACAATTACAAAAAAAATGGTGTTCTTACCCAACAATGTAATATGCAGAATGTTTTCCATATGTTAGTTAAAATTTCTGAAGTGGTTTGTTTTTGTGAAGAGCCAGATAAGATGACATTCTTTGTGAACTTTTCGTCGTGAAAATTATTAGGTACCAAAGGGTATTCTCACACCAGTTAAGAAAGCAGACAGAGTTCCCACAGTCATCTGTAGGAGTCATTACTGAGTGTGCAATGGATTGAATGTATTTGTTGCCATCATTCATTAATGAGATAAATGTTTGTCCTTGGTAAAGCAACATGGAGAGTCACAGGTGGAAAATTATGTCTAAAACCAGGCTTATTCCTTTATAGATCTGACATGGGGATATGTTATGAATGGTTTTTAGGGAAGGTGAAAACTTGAGCCAGGCTGCCCACATATTTCTAGCAGGTAGATGACTGACTGTATTTGTGAAAACATCCCCATCTCAGGTTGTTTGGAAGAAGAGTACAGGTATTTAGGAACATGTGGGGGCCATAACTCATGACCTCACAAGTTTCAAGAAACAGGTTAGGTAGAAGTTGGGTGAATGTGCATGAAGGTTACACCCAAGTTTTTGAAGGGCAGGATGTTAGGTGAAAGGGAAGGGGGAATGGATTGAAAACATAAATTACATACAGCAGGCAGAGACTCCTGGCACTCGAGATACCAAGTTTTAAATGGAGCAGTGAATTAAGACGACACTTTGTACTTTGGATGAAGGAACTCTGGCCGTATACATAATGGGGGTCTCACAGGTGTTAAGTGAAACTGAATTACTAAAAGAATAGTGGCTGTGCTAATAAAATCACTTCTATTAGGGATGTCCATTATATGTATTTAAATGGTCTTTCTGCACAGAGGTCAGGTTTCTGCAGGTAAGCACAGTGTACTGAAATGTTCTCAGCTCTGTGACCCAGTGAGGGGCAGTCAGGAAAGAAACTGAGTGAGACTTTAAGCTTAGGTTTAAATCAAGTAGAACTTAATAACTCTATAAAGAAGTGAAAACACTTCATGGGTTCCTGTCTTCGGAAGAAATAAATGACATACCCAACTGGAACTATGCACACCAGTGCTTAGTATAGATTCAACTGATATTGGAGAAATGGGCCTTGGCAAGAAAACCTGGAGGTAAATCACATTTCCCACTTCATTCAGCAAGCAGTATTTCTTACTCTTGATTTCTCTTAGGCCAGATATAATATGATAGAAGAAGCAGCCTTGACCTGTTAAGCTACTTATCTCTTCATCTGGAGGAGATGTAGGCAGGAGTATCATGATAAACTAGGAAATGTTCCAAGCATGGCAAAATTGCTCCTTCCTCCAGTTACTCCTAGGTTTTATTTCAGTGCTATTTGGACCTTTCCCATGCCTTTCAGGAAGAAAGAGGTAGGACAGAGGTGGAAGAGACAGCAGAGAGTATCTCTGCACAGTTATCAGTGGCTGGACTGGCTGTTTGATACACTGGCAGTTTCAGGATTGAATCATGGTTCTTTCCATAATGTCTCTTTTGAAAAGTTTTTATAACCTTTCTGTTATTCACTAGTAAATTAACTCTTTCCTAGTCTTTAGAATAATACGTTTGTGTAATTAGAAAACACAAACCTGAGACAGTGATATTGAAAATGTAAGGCAGAAAAGGTGTTCAAGTGACTTATCTTGTGAAGAAGGTAATTACTGCCAGACATATTTCAAGTGCTGGTTTGAAACCCTTATAACCATTTACAACTTCTGCTTTTGGACTTCATGGTTTAGCGTGAAAAGTACTTTGTGCTAAAGCAGAGTCCATACCAGTCCTCGTAACAAAGAAATGCCATTTAGCGATAGCTCAAATGTTTTGCAAGTGCACTTGCAATCCCCTGCTAAAAGGGGAAATCCTCAGTGCTTTGGACTGATGAGATGGTGGTGGTTCTAGACACACAGCACCCTAGCCTGAGCAGGCATCGCATTCTCTATTTACATCCTGAACTGGATTCCCTGTGTTTAGACCCTTGGACTCTGAGGTGTGCTCATTAAACTTGCTTGCTTTGCATAAACAAAAGGTAAAAAACTTGCTTGCTTCAGCATGGTTTCAACCCTTTTCCCTGGACTGGAGAATGAACTGGGAGAGGCCTTGTGTCCATGCCAGCAGTATTTCCCCTCAAGATGGAGAGCCTGAATGATGTCCATTACAGGTACTGTTCAGAGTGGGTGAGGCAATATCTGCTCTTGTGACTGTTTTCCCCACAGCACTTTTATCCCTTGTCTCTTGACTCAAGCTGAGGTCTGCCTCTATTCAGTCCATTTTATTATTCTTAGCAGGTGGTAATATCTGTCTGCGCAGCAGCTGTTTTGAGGAACAGACATCATTTTAGCAGGTTTTTAAAAACTTTTTCTAGAACACAGATTATTTTTTTAACCTTATGAAGGGGAATTAATAAACTGGGTTGATTGCTATGTTACTTTATATAGCAGATATTCCAGATTTACTTTTTTTTCTCCAGACGGTAGTGAATAAAAATAATGCTCCTGTTAATTCAAATGTTAATTGCAAACGAATATAAGAGCTAAAATTCAGTGTGGGTTTTGTACTTGGCCATTCGTTTGGCGCATATGTGCATCCACACTCACTGGATGTGTATTCTGCGCAGACTTGCATTGATTCTGGAGCCTGTGTCTTGTCAGGAGGTAAGTACTTGCCATGCACTCATAGTTACTGTCTCACTTGCAGAGTCAAACCCTGCTTCTGGATGTCAGGGGCTGCACTGCTGAGTCAATGCCACATGATGGAGTCATGCCTGCAGGGCTTCCCTCCTTCTCCCCCCAAACATGGACCATTGGGTTGCACATTGTCATCGCAGCACTGTAACCGATATGGCCAGAGCCATGAAATGGGTGTCCAGGACAGCTGCTCCCAGTCAGCCTCACTGTTGTTTCCTGGTGCCTCCTAGGCTATAGGTCCAACTCTGCTAGCACTCTGCATGTGCTTTCTGACTTGACAGAGCAAGAGCCTTGGCAATGTTTTTGCTGCTTTTTTATATTGCTGCACATTGATATTGCTGAGTAGCTTGTTCTGCTACACGTGAACTCCACGCAGACTTGCTCTGGTGGGAACACTGATTAAGTAAACTAACAGAAGTGTTAGTGGGAAGTTATTGGTAAATCACCGACTAACCCCTCTCTGGATATTTGTATTTTTTCCACAAACAAAGGCTGAGCAGAGAGAGGGGGAGGTGGGAGCACTATGGCCTTGGGTGGAAGAGCAGCAGCTCCTGCAGAATGAGCTGTCAAGATGTCAGGTTGCAAGGAAGAGACACAGCTTTATTTCTTGTCTGCAGTCATCTGAGCTTCAAAGACTAGTGAATGTGTTATGTGGCAGGAATTGATAATGCTTTATGGTATCTACGGGGCAACCACATGTCTGTTCTTGGCTTGGTACACTCCAGGGCAGTTAGTGCATAATGTAGGCTCTGTAGTATAAAGTAGGAATGTGTCTTCCTAGGAAGATCTGCTTTGATACTGAGCCTGCAACAAGATCACAAGTGGACAGAGCAAAAACTTAAGCGCTTGTGTACTTTTCTCTTGTACAGATCATTTCTGCAGCAGGAATGGGCTTTTTGCTTTGGTGATACTTTGATGTTCTCAACACAGTCAGCTGGGGAAATCTTTTATCAGTGCTTACAGAGGACTGCACGGGTATACTACTTGGATAAGAATGTTTCTCTGGCAGCCTTTATTCAATTAATTTGAGTTAATAAAGGTGTTTCTGCTCTGTCAGGCCAAATCTGTGGGTGTGGCTTGTGCCTTGACTCTTAAATTAGTTAATGTGAAACTCACACATGCTTTGAGTATGGTCCTGTTTCAGTCACTGATTTTAATCCTTTAGAATAGGAATAGCCATGAGCTTAGCATGATGGTGCTTTGTCTTAGCCTTTTTCAGATCTGCAAGTTCTTTAAGCATATTAGGTTCTCTCTAGACTGAACAACTTCCATTCCTTCAGACTTTCCCCCCAGGGCAAGTGCTACAGCCCCTGACAATCTTAGTGTCCCTCTACCAGACTTGCTCCAGTTTACCGATGTCTTCCTTCTATTGGGGAGGCCAAAACAGGATGCTATATGCAGTGCAAAAAAGTGGTGAGCAGTAGGGGATAAATCTAATTCCTATGTTCCTGTTTGTACATCCCAGGACACTGTTGACCTGTCTTGCTGCCCACTGCTGGCTCCTGTGCAGCCTTCTGTCCACCAAGATCCCAAAATCCTTTTCAGCAGAGCAGCTCCTAAACAGTCAATCACTGGACTGTATCATTGTAGGGGCTATTCCCACACAGGTATAGGACTTTACAGTGGTTCTTGTTGAATGTAATGAGGTTCCTGTCAGCTCATTCCTTCAGGCTGTGTAGTTCCTTCTGAATGGCAGCCCTGCTCTTGAGTGTATCAACTGATCCCACTAATTCGATGTCATCTGCATACTCGACAAGAGTGCATCATGTCACCTTCTCCAGGTCACTGATAAAGGCATTAAACAGGACAGGTCCCAAGTAGACTTCTGCAGTACTCCATTTGTTGCTGGTATCCAGGTAGACAATGACCCATTAGCCCCTACTCTCTGAACTAAATCACCCAATGAAATTTTTAGCACCTAGCTGTTCCTCTTCCAGACCATAATGTTCTAGTGGGGGTAGAAGAATGCTGCGAATGTCATGTGGAAACCTTGCTGAAGTTGAGGTGAATGATGTATGCTGTGCACTCAATCACAGATTCAGTCATTTTATCAGGTTGGTCAAGCACCCGTGGTAAATCCACACTTGCTTTTCCCAATCACCACCATCTCCTCTATGTGCCCAGAAGTGTGTTCAAAGAGCACTTGATGCACAACTACTCCAAATGCTGAAGAGCACTTGGGATTCAACCCAGGAGGCTGAGCGTTGTCACCTGCAAGTAGCTATGAAGCTTGTGGTTGAAGTCTGTTTCTCATTCACCGCTTATCACATTGGCCTGCAGTTGCTACCATTCCTCCATTTAACTGAAAGAGATTGTTGCTGTCACTTCAAGGTTCATGTTCTGCTGATCATGTATGATAGGGACAATGATGATTCTACACAGCAAAAGTTGTTTTGTTTTTAATCGGGAAATTACACCAGAAATTGAATCTTGACAGAAGGCCAATGTTACAAAATAAGGCTCTAAGAAGCTATCCTCAGGCATGGTGTGTTTTCTTTGCTGATTCTCCATGGAGCCTTGTTTTGCAAGGCATAGGATGAATAGTGAACTAGGTTAGTTTCAAACAATGCATGAAGACGAGGTTGCTGCCTAGTGGAGCCCTGTCTCCTTTCCCAGAGAAGTTACAGTTCCTAGTGAATAAGGCAGGGAAGTGGGTTAAGAGGTGATGGCTGCATGATTAAACCAATTGTTTTTGGTCTGCTGACTTAGTGCTTCTGGATCGGTCTCTTGCTGGACACAACTGGGTTGGATTGACAGATTAAATTGAGGTCATGTTCTATACCTTAATTCTTAACCTTCTTCCTGAATCCTGTCTACTCAAGACAAAGCCTTAATCCTTGGCATCGCTTCTGATACAGCTTTCCACCACTGTGGGTGTCTGATGTTGTTCTGATCTTGCTTGCTTCTTTAAGACTCCATGGCACTGTAACCTCTGTGCTGTCCAAGGGCCATTATTCTTGTTTCTCTCTGGGTGGGTGGGCCCCTGACTTCTCTTGTTCCTGACCTCAACCTGCCTTAACTGCAACTCTGCTTCTGTCCAGCCAGACTGGCTTATCCCTAAGCTGTGACCATGTGGGAGCTATGTCACAGCAAATAGCCCCTGGTGTGCTTCTGGTTCTGAGTGCCAGTGCCCTCCCTCCTGGGGTAGTTAAGCCAACTTCTCTTAGGTGGCTGTTGCCTTCTCAATTTCTGTTTCCCTGGGATAGGGCATATGGGACCTCTGGTTACAGTAATGAAAGTATACAGTGACTAACAGTCTAGAAAATGAGTTCTTGTTTTGGTAGATGTCAAACTTACTGTTCCTCTGGGTAAGTCTTAAGCAAATAAATCTTGCTGCTCAGTATATTAAACATGCTCTGCTGCTGTCATTGTACTGGAGAGAAGAAATACTAGCATTAAGAGGAAGCAAAAACTGTTAAGCAACAGCAAAACCTTGTGCTAATATTTTTTCACTTACCTCATAATTAAAAATAAACTGAAATCTAGCTTCAGTAGCTTTTTTTGGTCTATTCTGTTTTGGATTGGAGTTGTGCAAAAATGTCACTTATACACTCTGATTTACATGGATGTGAATCCAGTATGAGGGCCCTCTATGGTTAATAAAATAAAGTAAGCAAGATACTCATGTTCTCTGAGGGCATCCTTTTTATGTACTTCATCAGCTGTTTGTTCATATGATTTGTACAGGTTTCCTTTGATGCTGCAGAGGCTATTTGCTATTCTCATTGTTTTATGAGGTTTATGAGAAATCTGGAGAGAGACTTATATCCTGCTTCTTATTTCTGTTTCAGTGATTGACTGGGTTAATTCTGCTTATAGGTGTGTTGGGACTCCCAATAATCTCTTTTAAGGTGGGTATGGAGATCACTTGTCTTTATCTGCCTGCAGACAAAGAAGCTGAGCTTTGCTGCTGTTTGTGCTGACTGGAAACAGCTTCCCCCTGTGTGAAATACCTCTGTCATGATTGGCAGGCAGTGAATATACAACAGAATAGCTAATGGTATCCGTATCTATTGATTCAACATGGTAAAAACAGTGCAGCCTCTCATATAGTTGCCTCAAAACCAGTTCCCATTTGAATTGCTGAAAGAAACACTGAAATGGGTGTATTTTATAGAGAGATGTAAATTTTGTGGTGTGAGCTGTGTGCTTCCTTTTCCTCATTTGTTTCATTCTGTATATGGTTCGCTTTCCTTTGAAATTTTACTTTCCTACCTGTGAAGCTCTCTGAAACCTCTTTCCTTCTCTGATATTCAACTTTCAACACCTTCCTCAGCATTACTGGAGCGAAGTCCTTCAACCTCTAACTTCTGCTATAGCTCAGTGGACACCAGTGAAGCACAGCTACACTATTACAGTTATAGTGCTTTTTGAAGTTGCTAAGGACAGTAGAAAAGGTATCTACAGAGGAAAATAAATGTTAATCTGAATTTTTTTTCTCTCTTGTTTTTTGCAAGATGTCCTTGACGAAGTATGTACTAAGGTTTAGCAATGAAAGCCAGGATTAGCAAAGTAGCCTTTCGATAGGTTTTTCTTTGGGGAAAAAAAAAAAAAAATCTGTGTATCCTTGGATCATTTCAGCTTGGCTGAAACATCTCTTCTGTCTTCCTAGACTCTAAAGCATGCTTTATCTGCATTTTTTTGGTAATTGAGTAACTTGGCTGGTCAGGCTTTCTTCCAGTGAAATGTAAATGTCCACCTCTTTGTTCATATGACTTTGATTCAGTGGCTGAAGGGCAGCACGAGCAGATACTGGGAGTGCTGAACTTCAGCTCAATGAAGGGTACTGGTGTCATATATATATATATATATATATTCATCCCTGCAAGGTTGTGAAGACAGGCAGTATAGGCAAGGCTACTAATAGTAATGTCAGAAGACATGGAAAGCACTCATTATTTACCCTGGAACAGAGAATGGGAGATAACTCACTGCTAAGCACTGATGATATGAAAAAGCATGAAGAGCATTCCTGCACTCTTCTTGTTCTCCCTTCTCATATTTATTTATTCATCTCAGAGCCAATAAGAATACTTTTGGCCTCTTTAACCTGCAAGTCCGTAGTGTGTTGTGGAGCACCTCCAGCAGCAAGAAGATACTTAAAGCAGAAGGGCAGTGAAATTTTGGCTGGTAAAGAAAAGTGTTACTGCATGTGCCCTAACACAGAGAGTCAACTCAAAAATTTCTACTTTGGTATTGGCTACAGTTGTAGCAAAGAAGCTCACCAGAGTCATCATTTGATTATATAGAGCAAGTAACTACTAAACCCTGAGCTCCTTACAATATAAGCAGAGAGCCTTGTGGACTTTGGATAATAACCTCTGGTTTGGTTTAATTTCTCATGTTAGTCTGCCCTACCAAGAAAGGCAGTGGATGATACACACTTGAGCTTATTGCATTTCACATTTTTCTAATATTCTTTGTGTCCTCTGTGAGAAGGGCAGGAGGGAAACAGTATGGTGCAGAGACCTGTTAATATCATCAGATGTCCTCTGCAAAGCAGGGACCAACCTCTCTCTCCACACAAGAGGAGACAGGAATATTGTTTCACTTGTAAGTTGGTGGGAGGTGAGGGTTGGAGAACAAAAAGTCTCAGCATGATAGCATGGACTTAATCCACGCTTAGAAATAAAAGTGTGAGTATTTTACACAGAGAAAGAAAAACATCTTAGGGACAGCTGACTCAAGCCATCAAACTTCCCTAAACATTAAATGATGCACGAGAAACCCAGAAGTGTTATTTGAAGAAAGATATCTTCCCAGTTACACTCCTACTTATAACGATTATCTATCAGCAGATACCACAAAGTCAGTATTACTTTCGTGAGGAGCCATTGATGTTTTAAGAAATTGCTTCTCTCAGTTGTTTGGTTTTTTTTTTCACTTTTTCCTTACTGGAGAGTTGTCTTTTATTAGCAAAGATCTAGCAGTGATTGATTCCTGGAAGGAAGGAGTGACATTTAAATAGTTGGAGCTGCAGTGACCTACTTCTCGTAATAGCTTGATAAGAAGCTCCACAATGGGTTGTGCTTCTCAATAACCGTATCTTTCAAAAACATTTGCTTCACGAAAATTTTAATCTCACCTCTGCCTCTTTGTAGCTAACCAAACATGTGAAAATATAAAGACTTCCCAATGAGTGAGTTTGCAAAACTGCATTTGAAATTAGTGAAATGGTGCAGAAAGTGGGTCCTGACTGATACGTCAAAATGTGAGAAGTGCTGCAGTGTCACAGCAACTCTAAGCCTCATTAGTAACAAGGTACAGGGGTGGTGGTGGTGTGTGTCTGGGACTTGACATGCTGTTTTTGCTCAGATTGTTTGTCTATGTCCATCTTTTGTCTCTGGTTTGGAAAAGTCCCTTAGCTGCTGGCACCACTCCTCCTGCCCTGCCTTCCCTACCCTCTCGGTGTTCCTTCCATCCTCACACACTTCACCCCCTTTTCCTTCTCTCTCAATCATTATGTCTTCCCTGCTTCTTCAAACTCAAAGTAAAGATGCACCTATATACCTTTACTGATAACTTTAAACCATGTTTTAATTTTGAGATGAAAACTGTGTTCTGGTATTTGCTCTGATTAAACATACAACATAGAGCAATAATGTATTACATAGTTTATGGGGAAATTAAAAAAGGAAAAGCTAGAGTGTATAAAATCATGACTTTGCCATCTTAATGATTCTCTTTTTTTTAGTCAAATAATGCTCAATAGATCTTCCTAGACTTAACTTTTTAGTAGTTTAATATTGAGGCTCTTTATGTCAATAACTTACTGCTATGTAACAAATTTGCAGAAGGTTCAAGACAATGATATTTTGGCTGCTTTTCAAATCAATAGGAATAAATGAGGCATTTCAACAGTTATTTTTCCATTGAAATAAAACTACATTTCTCTCAGGAATAATTCTGTGGAAATAGGCTGTTACAATTAGAAGTAACTTAGATTAGTGATGATCCATTTCATAAAACCTTCCCTCAAAACCGAACAGATAAAAATGCCTCTTCCCAATAAAAATGCTCCCACAAAAAAAAAAAATCTCTCTTTGTGCTTGTTCATTTGAATAGAGAAAAAAAATCAATTCAGTGTTAAAGCTTTTCTGTTTAGAGAAAAATCCACCCTCAACAGAATCAAGTTAACTAATGGAAAAGCTATTTCTCTGCCAAGAGGTTGCATCATTAAACTGGGAATTAGACAAATGAGATCCTAATGTGTTTTAATAAAAACAATATATTCTCCCTTCATTCTAAATCCCTGTGGTCTTGAATGTTCTTTGTGCTTTGGCTACTGGCTATGTGGAGCTAAGTTATAATTGCTCACCTTACAGCTCCTTCTGACACTTATACCTAGAAGCAGATTGCATTACAAGAATTCAGATGTATTCTGAGTGCATGAAATATTGTGCAGTTATTCTAGAACTGTGTTCAGGAGAAATGAAGATAATTTTGAATGGTTCTTCAACCACTTAAAATATGAATCTGTTATGCATTTTATGCATATTATGCATATTTTGCTATTCTGCATTGTTCCATTGAAAATGTGCATTTTGAAAAGTAATAGCAATATGTAGAAATTGTATTTCTCTACAGAACGAGTCTGTTCCTTGAGCATACTGAGCCATTTTTATTTCCTTTTGTGAGTAAAACTGAGTGTTACGACTTTTACTTGCAGCTAACATTGGAGAAAAAACAATTGAATGCTGAGCTCGATTCTTGTCTCACCCCTGCACTGTTGGTTTGAGCCATTTCACTGAATTCAGCACTCAGCTGACTTCAGCTTCCTGATGATGCATTAACCCAGGACAACTTGGTCGCCTTTGGGCCCTGAGCTGGGTTTAGATGCCTACCAGTGCAAGGTTGTGAAAGGCAGCGGAAACTGGTGAAAGGGGAACACTCCCATCTTGGGGATAAGTCACATTTAATTTGTGAATCATGATCAGATGTGATGCTTCCTACATAATTTGTACAAAAGTAACTTTTCAGTTTTCCCATCTGCCTGAGGGAGGTGCTAAGCCGCTCCTCCTAGCTGTGTGAATCCATACGCACCATCCCTTTCACCTGCTTGAAGTTTCCTCCTGTTTTTCTTCTCTTTCTGAAGAAAATCAGTTAGTTGTTTGATATCCCTGTTGGATTTTTGGCTTCTTTGTTTAATGTGTTTGTTTTTTTTTCTAAGACACACGGCTCAGGTACACCCCACGGGATTTGTTTCCTTCTGTAACTTTACTAGTGTTTCATGCAGGATGAAATTGGAAAGCTTTCAAGTAGAAAATAAGTCCACGTACTGACAGAGTAATGTGGGTATTAAACATTGCATAAGAAATGCTAGTGAATTTTTTAATTCTTCAATGTGGAGTTGGCTTTCCAGTAGGAGGAAGGATTTAAAAATCTGTTGCTGAGTGTGAAGTGAGAGAATATTGTGCAGGGGAACTGCTGTTGCCACTGCTGTTTCTCATTTCTAGTTCATGGTTTTAAACATTCAGAGTGATCTACACTTGGCAAATCAAACACACTGTGGCCCCTCATCCTGTATCTTTCCCTACTGTGTCCACTGCAGGCAGTCCTCCAGCAGAAACTGCAGCCATGAGCTCCTGGCTGTCAGTGCATTTCTCAGAACTATGGTGGAGGTTATAGATGTGGCCTGCTGCTCCTCCTCTCAACAGGCTTTCTTTTTTCTGGTAGTTGCTCTGAGGGAAAGCACCAAGACAGTGCCTTCCAAAACTCCTGCTCCTCTCCAGCCAACAGGTCTCTGCTAAAGAAGCCTTGACTATGTGTGGTGGAGTGTGCTCTTCATTACAAATATGGCCAGAGTTTGGGCCATGAAGGTAAGCAAAGGGTGGAGTTGCTCTTTATGTGAAAGAAAAACTGGAATGTATCGAGTCCTGCCTAGGAGAGGTGAAGAATATGTTGAAAGCTTATGGGTAAGAATTAAGGGGCATGCTAATATAGGTGACACTGTTGTGGATGTTTACTACAGGCCACCTGATCAGGAAGAGGAAGTCGATGAAGCCTTCTACAGGCAGCTGAAAGTAGCCTCATGATGATGACATGCCCTGCTGCTCATGGATGACTTCAATCACCCAGGTCTTTGCTGGAAAGGTAGCACAGTGAGTCACAGTCCAGGAGGGTCCTGCAGTGCATTGATGATAACTTTCTGACACAGGTGGTGGAGAAGCCAAGGAGAAGAGGTGTGCTGCTGAACCTCATAGTAACAAAGAAGGTCTGGTTGGGGATGTGAAGGCTGGAGGCAGCCTTAGCTGCAGCAACCTTGAGATGGTGGAGTTCAGGATCATGCGAGGAAGAAGCAGGGCAATAAGTAAGATTCCAACCAGATTGCAACCCTGGACTTCAGGAGACCTAACTGACCTTTTCAAAGACCTGCTTGGAGGAATCCTATGGGTTAGGGCTCTAGAAGGTGGTAGGGTCAAAGAGAGCTGGTTAATGTTCAAGCACCACTTCCTCCAGGCTGAGGAATGGGGCATCCCTATGAGTAAAAAATCA
>VZZY01000950.1:0-110154 GCA_013400335.1 Eurystomus gularis
CAAAGCATTAAAATAATTGAATTTCAAATACCTTGGTGCATTTAGATTCAGGCAACGTGCTGGGATGTGAGACTGATAGCATCAAATACCATAGGAAGCTACAGAAGCAGATTTGGGGTATTCTGATGGAAAATTAGTGGCATACCCATTGATCCTATTGTTGACATTGACTCATTCTGTCAAAAAACTTTTCTGAATCCAGAAATGAAAAATGCTTTCGGCATAAGTATCTGCTGACTTGAACCCAAATTAATATTAAGTAATCCAAAACTTCATTTTTTTAATAAAGAGCCAAACTTAAAAAAACAACCCCAAAACAAACTAAAGAAACCCTCTAACCAACCTAATGAAAAAACCCCAAAGAAACCCCAACCACTCTAGCAGCCCTTTCTTCACACCCAACAATGTTTCACATGACACAGAGCTCACAGAAAAAATATTTAATGGATTAATCTCTTTGCTAATTTAGGAACAGACTACCTAAGACCTTACAGAATTTCCTCTTGCTTTACTTAAAACTTGAAGGCCTAGTATTGTCTGCATCCAAACTGTATAATAATAATAACTCTACATCTAAAAATATCTGGCTACATTCCTCTCTGGATCAATACTTTTGACTAAAATGGATGGTTTTGTTTATAAACCACTGTCTGCAATGTTAATATTGTATCTGTTTAATCCATACAAAAATAATTGTATATAATTATTTGCTTTATTAAATAATTTTACATATATAATGCAAAATACAGCTACTCTTCACACAATAAGTTAAACCCTTTAAAAAAATGCTTGCTGCCCCCACCTTTCAAGGGCATATATACATAAAATAATTTAGGAATGAATCTTGGGGAAGGTGCTTATCTTTCAAGCTTCATATGAAACATCACTCACCTCCAGGTTCTTCCACATGGCAAGCATGTGAACAATTAAAGAAGTTGTTAAATTATCTACCTGAATGGTATTCAGAACAATTATATTTTATCCTTTTCCCTCCATGCCCTACACTGCAAATCCACACCAAAACTCAAAATTCCAATAATATTTTTAAGTGTCAACACCTATGTATATTTTGAGAGGTATTTATGTTCCATTTATAAACAGTCCCAATATACAATTTTCCACTTCACTTCTAATTCTATTTTCTTAATATTTTTGCAATTTTTGAAAGGGCAGTGGCTGAGATAAGGATCAGACAAGTACTGTACACATTACATCCACATAGTAAGAATAATATTAAGTAGAAGAACACATGATGGAAGCAAACCATATATAAAAAGGATACATTTAAAAATTATTAGTATTATCTTCTTAGTAGAAATACTCTTCCAAATAGGTAAAAATATTAAAAATCTTTACATTTAAAAATATTTTTAAATGTAAATGTTTTTCTAGATTTTAGAGCAAGAAACTATTCTTATCTTGCACCAGCTCTCCCAGGCTAAAACCTCAAATTAAAATAATAAAATATTCACCTTTTTATTTTTCCAGTGCAGAACACATTCATAAATACACTGATCACATGCTTGTTAGTTAAGTCTCCAAGCTGAGAAATGCAATCTGTCCTCTTAGAGTACACAGCAATAAATTCAACTATGGCATATGACAGCCCTTTCCTTGAATATAGTATAAAATAGTAGATGATTATTCAAAAACTGGACTAGCCCAACAGTTCAGTAGTTCAGTGTTCTGCACTCTCTATTGCATCAGTGAGATGGATGCAGAAATGTTTCCCTGACCTCTACTAACGCTGCTTTGGTAAAAGCCATAGCATAAATAGAATAACATAGCAGTATTGCATTTTTGCTGGCATCACTTACTTTGCTTGTGAACACTGAAATAAGTGATACCAGTAAAAGTGAAGTGTTGCCATGATAAATGGTGTCCACGCAAGGAATACTTTGTTCATGTTCCAGAGAAAGTGGTAGAGAAGTCCCAAAGAGAAGCATATCTAAAGTTAACTCCACCCAATGCCTACAAGCAGTAAAAAGAGATCTGAAGAAATAATGACTTAATTCTTCAAATCTGAGAAATGAAATAAAAGGAGTGGCAGGAAATGGAAAATTTGAGAATACTCGGTGGCTCTTCTTGGAGATCATGAAGATGAATGAAGCCTAAAAGTGTTGAGAGCCATTGGATACTAACTAATGCAAAGCTAAAACTCCAAGAACCTGTGGTATTTGGCCATCAACATTACTAACAGAAAACAAGGTTTGAAATTCTCTTCTAAACTCCTTTGTCATCTACTAGAGCATTTGTTTTAATTCTCAGCTTAAACAAAGCTTTTAATGAGTATGCAGAAGATTTCAGAAATTTGGCTGGTAGAGTAACCTCATAAGTTTTAAGATAAACTGACTTTGTAAACAAGACCTCAATTTATTTTTTCAGATACACTTTTCCTACCTCTCTGTCAGCAGGGGACTGCTGAATCCACAAAGGAATACCTTACACCACTCTAATAACTTTCAGTATACCACCAGTGGGCTTCTGAAGTTTTCCATATTTTTAAGAAGAGAAAAGTACATATATTTCATGGCTCTGAAGGTATGTAAACTGGAAAAGAACAAAGGTCACACCTGGTAAAATCCATTAGTCAGCAGATACCAGGTGCACATCTTGGTTGTTAACAGGAAGCATGCATTTTTGTGGAATGTTTTTTATTAGATTCATACTAGCTAACATGATTTCTGATGCTAATCCAAGATCTTAAAAATCAAGTATTTGTTAGCAGTTAAGATTATAAGTTTATATCTTGGATTCTAAAAGGCAAATGCTCCCCACATACATATATCTTGTCTTTGTCCAAAAACTATACCTTCTTCTGTAATTTTAAGTCTTTCTTCTTCATCTGGAGGTTTAGGTGGGGGCCACACAGACGGAATTCTCCTTGGAAAGCTTCCTTCAACGTAATCTGATGAATGTGTGGGTTGGCTAACTGCAGCCCAAGTATAAAGCTGGTCTTGCTGTGGTTAAAAAAAACCAAAACAAAACAACAAAAAGAGTTGAGAAGTTCATATAGAAAGGTTCAGAATATATCAAAGCTTTTGTTTCCAATGCAAACAGCTCAATATCCACCCTTACATCAAAGGCAGACTTCTTTTTATGTTCTTCATCTCCTGACAAAGACTTAACATAAATCTATATTAAAAACCCTTCAATGTTTCCATTTTGGAATTACCTCTATTAACAATAGAAAATTTAATCTGTTAGCTATCTACAGCACGAAGTGATGATAGAATAGAATTCAGAACTTTTTACAAGCATAAGGAACTCTTTGCCACTTCTTTCCTTAGAGACAACAGGTTCTGTTCATCATGGCTGTACTACTTTGCAAATAGCTAGCTTATAAGTTAGAGAAAAATATTAGATGGAGTGTGAATGAAATATTTTTACACCAAATGCACAAGGATAAGAAGCAGAATTATTTCAGCACAAATTAAACCAAGATATTTATTATTTGTAGCCCTGTTTTTGTCATTTACATTTACATATTTATCGAAACACAGCTAAAAGGTAGGTTTGGTTTTAGATTAATCCTAAAAAAAACCCCAAAATACCAGCTAAAAATATTCTCAATACACTGGGCTCAAATGAGATTATATTCTTATTATTCAATGCTTTGAGTTTGATTCCCTTATTAAAAGAAGGAGACATCCAGACTGTGTGTTGAGAACTAGGGCAAACTAATGTTTTAAGCCAACAGAAAGGTTTTAAAAGATGGCAATTTGAGCAGTTATTCTTGCGACTCCCAGCATGCATCAACATGCCCACACCTTGTGATTAAGTATTTATGATACTGTAAACTCTATAGAGATCAATCACAGCAACCGCATGAGTATCCCAGCAAGTGATCTGTAAATATGCAAATATTGTAATAAAACACCGGGGCGGAGGGTGGGGAAGGGTGGAAATGAAGTCACAGGATGCAAATACAGCCATATCACACTGTAATATCTTCTTACAAAGAAGTAAAACATTGGTGATCTATATTTGTCTTGCTGCATATTTGATTTTTGGATTCAAAACTTTTTCTTTTTTCTTTTTCTGGTTTTGTTTAATTCTACACAAATACACAGAATAATTAAACACTTTTTGGGGGATAATTGCTATTCCATGTGACTAAGCTTTTAACCGCCAAAAATTAAGTTGTGATGAGAGTGCTAATATTAGAACAGACAAATGTTGGTTATAAAGGAGAAAGTTTTGGTTTACAGAAGGTGCATCAAACAGGTTCAAAGGAAGCTCTCTAAATCTTTTCAGCAAGAATAACATGGCCTTAGATAAAGGTAAAAATAAATGGATAAAAAGCTTAATACAAAATCAGATTAGGTTGCTTACATGAACCTTGAGCTCTATGTTCCTTGAAAAGACTATACTTTTCCCATTACTATGCTTCTGCATTTGAATATCCAAACAGGCTTGATTAAAGTAGTTCTTTCAGTAAATTAGTACTTCCCCTTTGTCTAATTCCAGCTTTTTAGAAGATACGTATTTTTGGGTTTCTGCCTCATATCCAGTATTGTGGGAATGAAAGGGATAGGGAGAGTCATACCTGTACATATGGGGTAAAGAAAAATAAAAGCTGCTGGATTTTTCCCTTTGTCTTGTTTCTGCACCATCCAAACCTCAAAAATATAGAGGAAAATACACTTCAAAGAAGTTGTTGAGGCAAACCTGAACAGAATGGTTTTGCCCACTTTACTACCTTTCACAGTCAAGGAAACACAGGGAACAACAAGCTCTACACAGGGTTAGCTGTGTAAGCACAGTCAACTTTCAACAGGATTACGCGTAGTGTTATACGGCAATAAAACAGAAGACAACAGACTGCAGATAATATTGACATAGCAGGAACGAGGAAGACAAACAGTTAAACTGTCCCTGGACATGATGTTTCACCATGCCAGTTCTTGAAATACTTAACAAAATCATTTAACAACGTATTTTTGAAGTATGATTAGCTTAGATGAATTAAGATGTGTTTAAAAAATAATTTCTCAGAGCTATTGCACAGATGGGATACATTATGAGGGTAATAAAATATGAAGTACCTATGTTCTTGCTGATAGAGTTTACAGCATATAAACTGTAAACAGTTATAAATTCAGACATCACACAATTCCATAATAGACTCATAGTCCAGCATGGGAGTTTCGATTGTAAGTATACAAGACAGTATTTTTTGGTTTGTGTTTTTGTTTGTTTTGGGACTCTTTTCATTCACTATTCAATGTAGAGAAGGATGATGGAATAGGCTTGTCACATAATAGAAATTTACAGAAGGAAATGTAAACTTGCAAAAAATGCCTTGAAGAGAATTGCAGTATAACAAAAATGTATCTGCATTCAACTTATAAACAAAGTATTAACAACAACTACATTACTTGCAAACTTACAAGCAATTCAAAATATGAAAAACCCTCATGAGAGAAAGGTAGTCTGAAGGTTCTGAACTTCAAGCTGATAGTCCATAAACTACACATAAAAAGGGAAAAGATTAACCGTCTCTACTTTTGTGCCCTTCACAAGAAATTACTCTTTCCCATGTCCTAATTCTTACTTATTCAAGCTAATGTCCAAAATCCAATCCTCTTTACCTTTTGTCTTTATCTCTTTGTGAGTTAATACATTAACGCATCTCATTTCTCCTTTTCCAAATCTGATAATACCATAAATATGCATGATTATTACATTTTGAAGAAAAATATATGCAGCCAATACTGATGCCTCCAATTCTTCAAGCAAAGGAAACAAAACAACCCAAATAACAAAAGAAAAAGCCCTAAATTTGCTTTTATCATTAATAATTTTAATACAAGCATCCACAAACCTGGATTTCCACATCAACTCTTTCTCCTTTAACCTCTTCATGTCAGAGGCAATTTTTACTAGATATCGTTGTAAGTACAGACAGTGAATACTCTTACCGTGATCAAGCTTTGAATGCGTCTGGAATTTCAACTTCATCTTGTGCCAACTCCACTATTTAGTGCTTAAAGCACTTTTTTTTGGGAAAACATATGTGTATATATATATAGTATATATATATACACTTCTCCTTGTAATAAATGATCACAGTCTTATTTATTTGGACTCATTTCTGGGCAGCCATTGAAAGCTTAAAGGTGTCTGAGTCCAGTGCACTAAATATGCTGTCAAGAAGAGCTCTTATTTCCACACGGCCTTACACAGCACTTTCCGCTGGTTCTTAAAACTGCAGAGCATTTGCACATGGGCGAGGCAAAATGCCTGCAGGATCTGATGGTAACTGATCAATAGATACTTTACCACTTAAAGATGCTAGCATTAGGAATAGAGTCACAGAGAGTAAGATCTTTAGTTTAACTCACTCTCTTCCCTGTCGGCTCTCAGTTCCCACAAAGAATGGCATTTTCTACGAAATATTCGTTCTTGGGTACCACAGTGTTAAATATCAGGTACATAATGTATTAAATATTAATTACATTCCTTCACTGCTTCAGCTAAATATATGCTTTCCTGCTAATCTTTAAAGGTGGAAGCCAATGTTTCAAGTTGCTCAAAATAAGAGCCTCTAGCAAGTGACATATAGAAAGAGGCTGCTGGACCCAGAACTAGGGCTGTGTGCTAGACCTGCAGCAAAAATCAGAAAGCATACTGGTGGACTTTGAGCTTTCAGAAAAGCGGGTCACACATTTTTCACACAGGGAGACCAGGTTTTCCCCCAGGTCACAGGCTGAATTAGAGATTAGTATATCCACCACTGTAGGAATATAACATGCAACCTTGAGCTTGTGCTTTGGTAGCTATATTGCTCTAGGAGATATGCAGGTAATACAACTTTCTGTTCTACATCACTTCCATTTTTAATCAACTCTATATCCACTTCCAGTTCAAAGGACAAAAACAGTCATTGTGAGAAATGTTTAAAAGAGGCACAAGAGTTGGAATTGAAACAGCAGTAAACATACATGTCTGTCCAAACTGGTTGCAAAAGCATGAACTAACAACGTGAGAATCAAGGGCCAGGGGCAGAGGGAAGGAAATAATCTCTCAGGAGTATTTTGACAATTCTCAAGGAAAAAAAAAAAAAAAAAAGCAGCACAGTCAGATCATGTGTGGTGAGATGGGAAAGGTGAGGCAATACAGAAGCACACTGCTATCAGGAGTGGTGTCTGCTCTTGAGCTCAGCATAACAGTAGTTGGGGGAATTGCATTAGCAGTACCTTTAAGTTTTCTTCCACTACAGTGAACTGGTACTAACTTCCCTGATGTATCCTGCATTAAGCCATAATGGAATCAGGCCCTATCTTGCACAGTGTTTATTTTCAAATAGAAACCTTGAACAATTTTTCCAATAGAACCCCAAATTCAAAGTTATCTTGAAGAGGGGAGGACAGAAGTGTTGGAGTGTCCACCGACAGGTATAAACAGGCCAGAAATAAACACAAAAGCGGCAGTTGCAAGAAGGTTCCTGCTCATCAAACCACTCTGAATGTGGACAGCCTTTCAAGGGGAAGAGCTGGAGTGGAGAGGAAAAAGTACAACTGCATTTAAGGTGGAACTAGATAAACTCACAGAGGAACTACATTTTACGGTACTTGCGATAGACAGGGGCCAGAGTCCATGACTTGAAGGTGTTTTCCAGGCTATAAGCTCAAAAGAGCTTCTTCCACATTTGTATGTAACTGTCATTTAGACTGTTTCAAGCCCATGTAGGAACTTTTTTCTCCATTCAGGAAGCTTAATCATCCTAAATATATAACCTCGAAAATGAAAGAAAGCCAATTGCATGTTTTCATTGCATATAAATAGTTAATTGGACAAGGAAGGTTTTGGTTCAAGAACCTGGAGTCAGACTACCTCAAAATGCTCTTAGCAGCGGGAGACTGCTTTATTTTAAGCAGCTTTTAAGTTAAAGAAATCAATACTATCAAGAATGGGGAAAGTGGCTTACTTTTTGAGGAGAGCTTCAGTAAGAAAGCTCTGTCTGACCACTGACACAACCAGAGCTGTGATTAAACATGGCTCTTGGCTTGTACCTTTGGCTGTACTAGTGAGCACAGATACCTTCCAAGGCTGAAAAACAGCAAGTCAGCCATAATACTGTAATATATGGCTGAAGTAGGAATTTATCCTCATGAACTAAATTTGATAACGAGCATTTTACCCAAGTGATTTTTTTATTTTCAGAAAACTGATTAAACAATTAATTTAAAAACCCTTCAAATGTCAAAAAACATGAAGTATTTCTTTCCCTTGAATGATTTAAACCCCTCAAAAAAAACTTGCTTGATCCCATCAACCTTTGCTCAGGACTCAATGTCATATCCTGGGAATATGAGAGGCCAACAGAGCCAACAGTTAGGACCCTCACAGGGAAAGAAAATAGGGAAACTAAATTTCAGATTTCCAGATCTATTCTCATTCTGTTCGAGAGAGATTGTCTTGGTCTTCCTATTCACCAATAACTTCTGCATTTAATATAGCTGAATAGGTTGAACTGGTGACCTTACAACAAACTTTCCCTGGAACCGAGAACAGTAACTAGCCTTCCATGAAACAGAATAACCCCAAGATCGAGCCTCTTTACACATCTGACCTGAACTTCCACTCGTAAGAACACATCCCAAGATCACTATGTTATGAGCTGTTACTTAGACCACTTGATGGCGTGTCCTTCTAAGCTGAGGCAAGAAGATTCTCCATCAGTTGTCTTCACTTACACAGTTCTGCAGTAAGTTTGGATTCTGACAAATCTGAATTTTCCAAAGAAGTCTGTTTTATTAGAAAATTCTTTTCACCTCTACCCCATTTGAAAAGGTGATTATTACTACTATAAAAACTTTCTCTTGAAAACATAGAGACAAACAATATACAGAAATTCAACTCTCACTGTAATCTTAATTCCAAGCTAGAAAAAAGACCTTGTGTTATGACTGTTATTCTTAAGAAGGTGAAATAATGTACAGTCATAAACTATAAAGATCTCTTGGGATCACAGGGTAATGACCACCTTCACCCAATTCACAATGATATTAAAAACTTTAAACAGGTGGTTTAAACTTAACTTCCAGTAAATCTCTCTTGAATCAGTTCTTCGGAATAACAAGGAGGTAAATAATGTTCTCCTCAAAAAGAAGTGTGAAAACCTAGTGATATCCTACATATAAAATACCTCAGTTGAAAATGTATACAGTAGCGTCACCACAAGCAAGTAGAATGGAGAAAGAAAAATTAAAAAGGAAGGCTAGAAGACTGCAGAGCCAGATGTAACAACTATAAAATAAATATGCAACTAAAATTTTAAAAAGGAAGCAAGGAAACATCTTAATAAGAGTACTTCAGCCCAGAGATCACCCAATTGTTTCAATTTTACTACTTTCAGGAATATTCACAGTTGCTCACCGCAAAAGAAAAAGTGTCACAAAGTGTGACTGGGCAATGGAAAAGGAAGGGAAGACATGGGGGCTTTGATTCAGTCAATCTCAACTGCCATGGTAACCTACATGACAAACAAAGATTAAGACAGCAGATTAACAATCTGTTTTCTCTGCTCCATTCCACAACTTTCACTTGTTAACTTTTTAAGTCTTATTTGCTACTGGCTCCCAATATACTGCCATAATGAATTTCATAAGATGGGTCTATATGCAGTCTCACACATTTTATTCCCAAGCGTTGAAAGTATCCTTGAAGAAATGCTGCATTGTTGTCAGCTTTGAGCTGCAGTTTGGAAGAGATGTTCTCCTAGTTGTAGTCAATTCTTGGGAAAGTTGCTCTTTGGAAACCGATCACTGGTATTTTGGTTCTCTGACATCTGAGAAAGCAGTCTGTCTACAATCTAACTACTAATTTTCAGACTGGTGTAAATGGTGCAAATAACTTCAAATTGACTTCTTCATGTCACTAACTCTTCTTCCATCTGACCTGCAAAAGTCCCATCATCTGCTGCTATTCAGCAGTAAGAAAGCAGTATCTTTATTTCCTTAGAAAACATTTGCATCACCAGAGATGGCCTGGAGGTACTAGGAAAATGGCCATTTTAATGGCATTTCCGATTTATGTTGTCTGTCTCTGCTTCCTTGTGGAAGTGTTATTTCAGAAATGGAAGACAACCTATTCAGGCATCATAACTACGAATCGCACAATGGTCAGTCCCTCTCCCAGACTGTCAAACATGCCTATGTATAAGATCACATCATAACACAGTGAAGAAAGACACCCTCCAGAAGATGCCTACTTGGATCTTTCATTACAGAATATGTTGAAATATTTTACAAATCAAGAAGGCATTAAAAACAATACTCAACACAGTAACAGCATTCAATAAAAACACTGAAGAAGATATAAGGAGAGCTAGCCCAATTAAAATGACAGCAGAAATAAAAATGGAAATTTAGCACACATTCCAGACACATAAGGAAGAAGATATTGCTGGGTAATGCCACATGAAAAAAGTAGTTGTTGGATCCTTAAGTGTGCAGTAAAGATTACGTTCCCCAAATGAAGAGTATAGTATGGATACAAAGGTATGCTCAGTTTTCTTCTCAAAAGCACTTACAAAAAGATAATAGAAAGCCCCTACCACAAAATCAGTTAAGTTTTCACTGTGAATTTAAGTGTTTTAAAGCTAATGTTGAGAAACTACTTGGAAAGTTTGTCAGAAAAAAAGCAGAAATCTGTTATGCAAGTTAAAAAACATCCATAGCTTAAAACTGCACACTGTGAAGCGGAAAACCTGTGATAGAAAGTCATCATTAGGGACTAGACATCCTCAACACGTAGTAAGTGCAACTACTGGATAAAATGTAAACACCAAGTACAGTTAATATTTCTTAATACAACAGTGAAGCTAAATCAAAGTTGGCTTGCTTTGATAGCAAAACACCAACTACTTGTATTGGTGTATGAACTGTTTAAATTCTAATGCAAATGTATATAATTTATTACTGACATCTCTCCAAAGATAGCCATCCTCTAGGTTCTGTGATACATTGTTAACAGAGGAGCTAAGCAGGAGATGAGATCTCTACTTGTTGAATGTTGTGATCCTCCAACAAGTGACTGCAAAACTTGCCCGTAGTTACACTCTTGCCAAAGATGCATCCTTTAGCAAACTCAGCCTTGTGTTTATGTTACTCTACTAGGATAATATAATAAGGTAACATGCAAAAAAGCTTAGAACTACACTTGAACAGTCACAACGGTTAAAAAGGGAAAAACTGAACAGGCAAGTGGGCAATAGTTATTAAAAAAGCAAGCAATTTTGGGGAGAATATTATTTAAATATTTTGTTTACATTTGTGTAAGTCACATCTACTTGCTTGGCCATTTTATTTTTAATTTTATTTTAATTTAGCTTTAAATGAGCCTTTTTATTTTATTAAATACTGGCAGAAGAATTAAAGGCTGTAAATATAGTACAACAAGTAAGAAGTCATGATATGCATATGGTAGTAATTCGCAGACTCTCTAGGAGACAGGAAGCTAGTAAACAGCACATTTCTGGATAGCAAATCTGCCATTGCACACTTACTTACTCATTAATACAGACATTACATAGCCATCGTGAAAACTTCCACTGCTTCTCAACAGTAAAAATCTTGAAAATCCCAACTCTGTCTACTTCTGCTACATTTAAAGCTTTTTTCAACTTCTGTTATTCAGACCAATCTTTTATTTTGGGCATCTGCTACAATCTGTTTCTAAAGAAATAATTGATAAAATGGACCAAGATAAAACATAAAAGTTTACTCTTAAGTTCTGAAAAGAGTTTTAAATTTTCTATCCTTAGGGCTATGACCTGAAATTTTACAAAAGTCAGAGATACTTCAGGATCATGCCATTTCCAATCATCATTAAAATCTATCAAAACTCTAACCAAGTTATAAACATCTGAAAACTGGACACCATCCTCAGCAAAAATGTGATGGCAGCTACTAGCCCTCTGAAAATTTATGCTTCGTTGGGTATTTGTTGATCCCTCACATTTGCCATACACTAAAAAAGGAGTAAGCATCATGTCCACAAAGCATAACCTACACCAGAAATACAAGTGCTGAGAATTCAATTTAAACTGGCTTCCAGGAACAGTTATAATACTAGCCCAAGAAACTAAGAGCTGTGACACTTGTCTTTACTCTTAGTGTATTGCCTAATTGCAGTCAGATACTGTGCAAGAGAAACAAATAGGTTCCAATGAGAAAAGTAAAAGAGGTTGTGTACAATTATTTAATGGGGTCAGGCAGAGGCCCACACTGAGGTCTGGAATATCTTAGGAGAAAGGAAAAAACACAGACCTCTTGTGTGTTACTACAAAACAGAGACAAGATTTGGATACACAGTTGTAAGGCAGGGAGAGCTAAAGGTGACCACCAGGCATGAGTAATAAAGAAGATAAGAATATAATCAGTGTGCAATTGCAAACATTTTAAGACAGCAGAGAGTTCAGCATTAGCCATGTTAAATTAAATTCACTGGAGGACATCCAGAAAAAGAGATCAGAGTGAGAGAATAGGACTTTAAATAATCTGTTTATATTCACCTCAAGTCATGAGCAATAGATCATAGAGTGAACAAAACTTAGTGAATTATTTTCGTAAACTGTAACCTAACATCTTCAAAAACGGTCTGTGGGCCCACACTTAAACAAAAGGGGAATAATTGATTTTATTCAACATAAAAAAATAGTAATTTAAAGCTCAGAAATACATGGGATCAGTCACAAACGGAGAAAATGGGGGGTTCAAGGAAGGATTCCAGTAGAAAAAAGGTTGTCAGTCCTGAAAAAACACATGCTAAAGGAGTGACCTAAGAGCTTTATAAGAACCAGACTAAGTCAAAAATCAAACCAGCCAAACGAGTAACATCAAAGAACAAGTAAGCACCAGAGCTGGATGTAGCAGGAAGGACAACGAGGTGGCAGACAAACCTGGCTGGGACAAGGACAGAGTTATAGGGGCTTTGTTGTTGGCAGTTTCAGCTGAGTGAAAAGGACACTAGCCAAACTGGACACAATCCAGCACCAAACTGGAGGCATATCTTATGAATTCAGAGATGAACGAAGAATGTGAGACTGGCTGTGCTCCCAGTTTTGGAGTAAGGTCAAAGATGATGTATCTCCTAATTCTAGATGGATTAAATTTAAGTATTACTTAAAGTAAGTCTAATTCCTCTCTCTTTGAAAGCAATGGTTAGATCAACATTAAAGTCCTATTCTGCTTAATAAAAAATGAAAACCTAAATAAGAAAAAAAAAAAAAAAGACAAGTACAGACATGGAGAGAGATGTGAAGGAAGCATAAGTCACAGATCTTACATGTCCTTTTAAAAGTAAGATACAGCATTACCATAGGTTTTCTCACACTACTTGTTTAATTTCTTTACATAACTATTAAGATTTATTTTCTGTAAGATATTTTATGTACTCACTCTAAGAAGAAAAATCACCTAGGAGCAGCCCAATTTTGGAGTTTTTGGCTACTGGAGTTTATACTGCAAGTTCTAGATATTTTCACTCTTGTAGGGCATGTAATGAATGAACAGGTAGGTGTTCCCATACTGTGGTCACCAAAGCTGAAGAAGAAACCTATTCCCAGACTCAACAGTAGCAGCTTTCACCTGTGTGCCACGCGAAATTCAGTTGTTGAGATTCTAGTATTCAAGACAGAAGGACATTCCTTTGAAGTAGGATGCACTACTAGTGGCAAACACATACATAGAGCTTCACACCACTTCTGACATTGTTTTGCAGGATCCTGATCTGTTTTGGGGATTTACACAGAAAAATGGTAACAGAGCACTTATGGTTTATGGATAGTCCAATTCAAATTAAGACTACTGCTAAGTCAGTAAGATCTTAAATTGCTGACTTTGACACACTGTTCACATGGAACTATACTAGGCTACTCTTTCTTTTCAGAAAGTCCTTCCTGTTGGATATGGTCAATGAAAGATAACTAAATAAGTTGTCTTACTCAGACAAAGCATGGTACACCAGTTAACAGAAGAGCTGCTTCTGCTTCTTTGCAGACTTTGAATAGAATAAAATCCATTTATAAGGAAGGAGGAACTTTGTTAAAAAGAGTATTGTATTCAATATTCTAAAGAAGAGGAAATTAGCTGAATATATGGTAAAACCAAGAGAACTGGAAACATTGCCAGACTGTTTTAAACAAACTGAGAAATACATGTCTTCTCCATTAACTTTGAGTACATATAACCATAAATACTTTCAGATGGTGTGTGATTAAGTTGCCTGAATAACCTCAGTTTTATAGTCATGCTCCATTTTTCAATTAATTAATTAAAAAAATTTGAAAATGTTTTACACTTTTTTTTTTTTTAAACCCCAAAAAACAAAGATTGAGTATTGTTAGAAGGACCATGGAGTGATTTTGTAGATAAGCTATCTAGGAAAGCTTATTCATTTTAAGAATTCATTGGGCAAGTTTATTCTACACATTTTTCCTTCATCACTTGTGTTAAACTGTTCTTCAGGAAAGATGAGAAAGATTTAAAATGTTAAAAAGAGTCATATTCTCTCATATCTATGCCTATCATTTCTAATCAAGCTTCAGCTCAACGTTTTAAATAGGGATGATCTTAACTATACCAGTTAGGTATTGAGTAGATTATTTAGTATTTGTACATTATTTTGAAGTTAATTGGTGAAGAGAAAAACCCTGATTATCTTCAGTCACATAAACCAATACAAAGAAGTGTCAAAGATAAAATAGTAAGGATTATAAAAGTAAGTTGACTGTAAAACTTCATGGGTTGTATAGTATCATGCAATAGATAGGTATCCTAACGTTGAATCCAGTATCTAAGAGGAAGGAAAAGTATGTCAAGTGATGTCTACAGCACAGCTGTGTAACACTATGCAAATACCACCAATAACAGCAGTCTGGTCAAATATTCCAAAGGTACAGATAACACTCTAGCTGGAATGCCAGCAAATTTGCACTCATCCCTGCACTATTTTGTATCAAAAGTATTTTTTTCTTTTTTCTTTTCTTTTTTCTTTTTTCTTTTTTTTTTTTTTGCGGGGGCGGGGGAATTATTTAGCACAGTTATCTGGTTTGGGTTCTGTAAAGTTTTGTGATATGCTGTTTTCTATTGTTTTTTTAATTATAGTTTTGTTTAAGCAGCTATTGGATTGAAATGACGGTAGTCCTACAGAGCATTTTGATTCAAAGAAAAAGAGTACGAAAACAACAGAAAGAACAGTATAGCAAACTAAGATATGAGTTTAAAAATTAAGAAATCAAGTTATGGGAGAATCTCTTAAAACTTATGCTTACCTGGATACAAAACTGCATACACCTGAGCTCAGAAAAATTGCCTTTCTAAGAGTGGCCAGCTATTTTCATTAAAAGGACTACCAGAATTCTGCCAGGACTGACTGAACCATTGATAATTTTTGTCCTGCCTGGCAAAACAGACAAAAGATCACTTTTTCAGTACTTACATCAAAAGTGGGCGTGCTTTGCTGGGCACTCTGATTACATGGTTCTCTGAAGCAGTCAGTGAACGGAAGCAAAAGACCCATTGCAATAATGCGAGAACATAGTTTTTCCGCTTCTTCTTGTGGTGCGTTTTCCTGCTGGCTGAAGAGCTTTTCCAGCAGAGTTCGTCCTGCCAAGATGATGACACAGATTAATATGAATTTGTAGCTATCTGCAGGACACAAAGATTAAAGCATTGCAATGTGCTTTGAAAATCCCAAGTATTAGAATTACAAAATATGAAATTAAAAAAAGAACTCTTGAGAAAAATAGCTGATAATAAGTCTTTAATATGAAACATTTCTATATAATGAACTGCCCTGTAGCCCGATTAATTAGGATATTCAAGAAAATATACATTATCTTGGCTGCACTGTGGAGTAGGAACAAAAGCTATGACATGCTATTGTAGCATCAATTTCCTATTTATTTATACTAAACAATTGTCCCAATGGGAAAACTGTTACCAAGAAATGAAGTAACTTTTTCCAAGGGTGTCACAGGACAAAAATCTTGGGACGAGCTTTTGTTTTTTGAATCATAAAATAATCGTAGTCTTTAAGAAATCATGCTTTATTTCCTTGGAGAAACTCTCAATAAAACCAGAAAACTCCTGATAACCATTCTGTTTAAAATTGTACTTAACACTGCTCCAGAGCAGCAGAGTGCTCCAGACTAAAAGGCATTGCCACAAGTAGCAAATTCAGAAAAGTAAAACCTCAGAAGAGTGAGAAGAGACTTATTCCTATTACAGGGCCAGGTTTCATGATCAAAGTATTTTATCCATTATCTCACCAGAGCATGAAAGCAGGACATAAGTTATCAAGTATATTACAGGAGACAATGCTAGAGGTTTGAAAGGCCATTACACTGTGTGCAGTTAGCCAGAAAGAGAAAACAAAAATTAGTTATATACGCAGGCTGCAGTAAAATCTACATTGTAAGAATATTAAATTGTTTGATTAAGCTCTAAAACAGGGGTCCTCAAACTTTTTAAACAGGGGGCTGGCTCACTGTCCCTCAGACACTGTCAGGGGCCAGACTATAGTTTGGAAAAAAATGAATGAATTCCTATGCACACTGCACATATTTTATTTGTAGTAGTGCACAAAAAAACAGGAAAAATAATGCTGTGTCCAGCCAGCGGGCCGTAGTTTGAGGACCCCTGCTCTAAAATGTCAAAAGATGCCAAATTTCAGATGTACAGGATATAAATAAAGAGGTTAAATAGATCTACTGGAAGAGAAAAGGCAGGCGGAGTACTATAGTTAATTTTATGTTTTAGTATGAGCTAGCTGTGACTACAATTTGTACCTAAATTGGTTTCTATAGCCTGTTTTTTCCACCCACTCACTAGAAGCCAAAAGTATTTTCCAGAAAAAATATACTTCATTAAAAAAGCATTTTAGTGTCATTTAAAGTAGTAATGAGAAGAATGATAATACTACTGTTTTTTACAAAGAAATGCAAGATTTCTGTTTAAATGTTGGTCTTATTAAAAATGCAATATTTCTGAGACTTTCTGAACACATGAAAAAGATTTTTCTTTCAAACATCTGAATTCAATTTTAAAAAGATATAAGTGACATTTAGCTGGAGGTTTCTGTATTATTTTAACTTCTTGAGGCAATATAGCCTAAAATAAACATTAAAATGTTAGAAGTTATTTCTAAGAATTTCTTCTCTACATCTAAAGATCTGTTAATTCTGAATTATTAGTCCGAGTTTCCTAGCCTTTTATATAGACAGTACAGTACATTCAAGGAGATAAGCTAGGGGATGAACTTGAAAGATACACAAGTTTTGTTATGTTTGTTGATTAGCTTGTCTCTGTTCCTTTGTTTGACCACCTATGAGATGATGCTAACATAATTGCTTATTCAACATATCCCTCTATTTAGCTAAAGATACAGTTCAGCTGTTAAATCTTTGAAGTCATTAATTAATTGAAAACAGGCTTTCTTACTGTCTGATATACCCTGTGAATTTTAACACCAATTTGCCCAATTGGTGCAGCCCAGTTGCAGCAATTTAGGGTAGCAATCCTCTATGTGAAGAAAGGCAACATTATGAAACCATTGAAGTGAAGCATCAGTAGGGAGCTATCTGTTGACAGATGTTTGTTTTAGTACTTTTTCTTTGGGACTGTAGTTGCCAATGCTTAGTGGTGCTGTAAAAGACCACCAAAACCAAACCCCAGCTGCTGACCTCTTACTGCAATAAATTGATTCTCCTAGCTACAAATATTGAGGTTAAGCTATATAAGCAAGTTTGAACAAAACCAAACCAACCAAAAAAGCAAACAAAAAACCCAAACAACAACAAAAAATCCAAAAAAAGAAAAAAAAAGTTACAAGACTAGCCTCACACTGGCACCAGGCCACCAACAGGTAGCATTTCTGCTAGCATTTCTGGGGCAAAGCACATCATATTACCATAGTATCACCTTGTATCAGAGAGTAAAGTTCAAAATGGAAAGTCACCTAGTTAAACAAGAGACTGCAAGTGATGAGGATGAATAGGGACTTCAATGCTTTACACTTATCTATTATGCACAGAAAAACAAATCATAATTACAAAATACAGCCGAAGAAAAGCACTCTGCACACTTAAAAAAAAAAGTTCTGTGCAAGAAAACTACACATTTCTTCATGCTATATTCAGATCTTATCCATGACTTTTGAGTGTCAGACTTGTTGCATCTTTTTTTTTGTTTGGATGCTCCAGCATTTAAATAACCTTGTCATGTTTAGATAGTCTTCTGCACATCCAAAAGCAGAATAGTCCTCTGCCTGCCTACCTACCTCCCTCCAGCTTCTGCTCTAACCTAATTAACAGGTATAATATCTGCAAATGACAAAACAGGAAATAGGCCCTTTCCTTTCCCTGAATCCACCCATTCATTTGCTACTTTTTGTAGCACTGCTTAACAGTCTTGCTCAAGACCAAATACTTTGTTCACAATCTTAGTTGCCATTCAGCTGCAGTTTAATTTGTATAGTGGCTATTAACTATTGTCGCTTAGTGATTATTAGCTATTGACTAAACATACTTTAGCATTTAGGCAATATAGAATAAATACATATGTAAAGAAGTAATTAATGAACTTATTTTCTCTTACTCTACTATGCATTACTTATGTCATTTTGTCCATCTGAGCCTGAAGCGTTCTCTCCAGTGTATTGGTAGTCTTGGAATAAGTAGGGTAGTAAAAAAAAAATATTTAATGATATTAGCTAGCACTTTTTAACCTAAAAGAATCAATTATTTAACTTTAACTTTAGTATGATTAAGCTGTCCTTTGCATTGTGTATACATTGAGTCAAAAAAAATAAAGGTTCTCAACAGAAAGATAATAAAGTTCAGACAAAGCTGTGCTCTAACACAGCTAGTGCGTTCCCTACAATTGCTATGGAGACCTGAAGACAGGTATAGAAATTTGAATTACAGAGATATATTTTGCCAGTTAAGGTAACACATTTTACCAAATGCAAGTTGAAAAAAGTTCAATTTTCAATGCATAGAGAAATAGCTTCACTGCAAACAGCTGTGAAAAAAAATCTCTATCAACAATAAATGGGTTATAACCTTAAAGCACTTACTAGGCAGTATGTTTAGAACAAACTGTTAAACTACTGAAGTTTTTTTACCTAACCAGATAGAGCTTACCATCAAATGGAATGGTCATTACACATGTCAGAACCCCCCAACCCCCATCAAACAAAAGGCTATTAAAAAGGACAAACAGCCAACTATAAAAAAGGAAAATACATATTTTCCTTAAAGGGGAGCAAGAAGGTAAACCCTACCAAAAGAATGTGTCAACACTTAAGAATGTCAGTCATTTCCTCGAGACAACACCACACTATGCTGCACTGCCCAACAGATGGAGTCGCTGCAGCACTGTCATTTCCAGACAGGGCTCAAGCTATTTTACATGGGAGAGCAAGATTTGAAAGCCATCGTTTACCAAGAAGTACTTCCTCTGTTGTTAAGGGCATCTGAGATTTCTCTTTCACCCACTTTCAGGTTAAAGCCAGTTGTCACTACAGTGGAAGCATTCCAGCTCCAAAGTTTTGAGGTGCAGGGATGCTCTTCCTGAATCTGCCCCTCTCACCCTACCTTGCCTGCACTGATGTCAAAGCAAGAGATGTTTGGGAAGCAGAAGGAATCCCATTTATGATTTTGATTCAGGGCAAGATGGTTATTTTTTTTGTTTAGGTATACCAAAAATATCTCCTTAACACTGGACTTCACAGACTTTTAAATACTTTTGTTCAGAACCAGAAATGGTTTGCCAGGGCCCTATCTATCTGCCTTACACATACTTGAAATTAATTCAAAGGACTATATGTCTATATGTGTGAAATTAACTGTATAATGTTAATCCTTGAATCTATTCATTCAACAGCAAACTACAACCACAGCCATATTTAATACATAGGCTGACTTCCAGTTAGCTTCAATGACAAGATTTTGAGCTACCATTTTTCATCTTTGGTTTATAAATAAAATGCAGCTACAACAGCCTTTTTCCTCAAACAGCATTAATCACCTCATATTCATAACTTACATGAGGTAATATCTTCAATAGATGAAGATGGTTGCAAACAACCTGGAATAACTAAATGATTTATGATTTCATAACTATGAAATGATCAGCTGATTTCTGTTGCTGGGATTTAAGTGCAATGGTAAAACAATTTCTTTTGGTTGCCTTTACACGCCATGAAAGTAGTAAAGAACAAAGATGTGAGATTTTTTTTTCTAAAAGATTAAGTTCCCATTTTGTATATTTTAAACGACATTTCTTCCAAAAAATCCCAGATCATGAAGTTCCTGAAGCCTACTGTTTCCTTCCCCCTAAGCATTAGTTTAGCCTTAGATCAAATCAGTATTCTGAGGATTCTGCCAAAACCCTGCAGCAATGAAGCTGACTGCAACTCTTAAGTTATTTTTCAGGAGCTTAGAATGACTTATTAAATCCAAGTTAGGGATAAAAAGACTTCTGTTTTTTCTTTTCTTACAAAGGATTACACAATTAACTCAACTAAAAGAATGGGAACATGAAATTAAGTTTAGAACTATCAGGCACCCTGGCCTTCTGTGGATATTTTGTGATACTTTTCCTGCCATGGCTCAGCCTGGGTCTTCTGGTTCAGCTTACAAATTCCATGTTCTCCACCTCCACATCATCTGCCACTTTCTCCAATGGCCATGAAGATGAAGCACTATGATCTGTCACCTCCTGTATGACATTACAGGTCTTCATTCCCTCCTCAACACCAGGACTTGAATAACAATGTTCATCAAAACTACCTCTGTTGAACATGTAAGCTATTCACTGCAGAATGAAAATTCACAAGTTCCAGTACAGTTTCCATTCACATCATCTTTCTTTTTGAAAAATGCAGGTAATTGTATTCTTGAATGATTGTTTTCAACTTTAGATTTATTGCAACTGTATTTAGTCAAATGCAAGGTGGAGGGAGAAAGGAACCTCCTCCCCCTCCAATAATTCTACCAACATTATTTCATATAATAATGGAACAGGGTTAGGCATAATACAAATAGTTAATATAACATACCTATAATAATTTCATATAATAATCCCACTCATTACTGGCCTGACACAGCCACAGATTCTCTCTTGGTCTAGAGAGGTGTCTGTCTGTATGTATTACACCTCCTTCCATATGGCAACAGCTGCTACAGACCTTGGCCGTCAGTACTGATAATCTGAACCACCTTGTCTGTCATGACCTGTACTATGAGTCACTTTGGATAGGAGAGGTTGCCTGTTTTAGTAGGAGGAACATTAGGTCTATTACAATTACCTTATATTCCAGGTTAACCTTTTTTCTACTCAAGCAGACACTAGAAATAAGGATCTACACTTCTGAAATGCAGGTCTGCCTTACACTTGACTGCCTATGGAATTACTGAGTGTAGAAAGCATGTTCAGAAACAGTCAATGAATTCACCTTACAGCTCTTTTCCTGACCAATCCGCTTAGAAGATAAACCTTTCACAGAGCTACAAGGTGAGCAATAAAATCCTTAAGAACTAGCAATATCAGGAGCATGTTGTTGCTGGCTTTGGATTTGCTTAATTATTGAGGGGTAGGAGAGGCACAAAAGGAAGTGAGAAACTGGAGAAAACTACAGTACTCACAATCATAATAGAAAGTACACACATGCATGCACCAAGGCACTGCACAACAAGCAGAGCTTGCAATAATGTTTGCCTGAGGACTGTGTTGTTATAACCTCACATTTATCTTTAAAGATGTGTCTCCTATCCTCCTTACAATGCATTTGTAAAAGCCTGGGAGCACAGCTGTCAGCAAGCACAAGTTGAGACTAATGATCAAAATGGGTTATATTCCAAAAGCTCTTCCCTTCTGCCAGTCTCCCACAACTCTATCATCTAACAACCACAGCACCATACCACACTTTCACCATTAGCACAGTAGCTACATCAGCACATCGTAACTTCTACAGACCAGAGACAGACCTTCCATTTAATTTTCCCTAATGCGGAGTCAGCAGCTTCAGTATAACACCAGTTCTGAACAACATAGAGTCACATCAAGGGTTAACTTGATTCATGCACGTACTGCTTACATCTTCCAAAGCTGAAATCAGCTTGCCTTCTTTTCCCAAAGTTTGCTCTTTTTTTTCCATTCTAGTGAGATCAGAAATGCTCACACAGCAGAGATTTCATAAGCTTTGAAGCCAAAAGTATCACAGGCCTTGTTCTATTTTTGGGAGATAGAACAGGGGAAAAAAAGGAAAAAGGAAGAAGAGATGCACAAAATGGTGAACTTCTGTTTAGAATATTTTCTATTAGTATTACAAAATATAAAAAGGCAATTGTAGTCTTCTTATGGTTTTTCATTTACAAAGGATTCCAAGTATGAACACAGTTCTATAAATAAAATAAAAAAAGAAAGAACAGAAAATATGGAAAAAGAAAAGCTGATTTATACAACATTAAAAAGTTAGGAAATACTGTACTTCTGCTGCCCCATATATGTCTAAATCATTCCTTCCTTACAATTTTTTTTGTCTCCTTTTCTGCATATACTACTGTCAAGGTCACAGCTAAGTCAGGCCTAAATCAACCAGCAAAGCACCTGAACCGTGCAGCACCAAACATTTCCCAGAATGCCAGAAGAGGACAAACATGCCTGAGAAGCAGAAATACTGCAAAGACTTCCATACTTGTAGACGAGCTAGTCATTGCCACTAGAGGCAATTTCTTAAATACTTTGAAACACAAATTTTACTCATTCCTCATATTCCCCCAAACTACACAGCAAAAGCTTGCTGAATCAATTCCTAGAAGTAAATCACACTTCATTTTCACCTCAGTTTAACCTACTTTCCTAGGTCTCAAATACATAAAGGACTGAGTAACTAGTATTTCACATATAAAATTAACACTTCATGGATCAAAAGTATTACATTTCTTTAATATTTTCCTTACATTTCATAATCTTTCAAATTTCAAGTTTTTCAGATAACCTATACCAGTCAGCATAGATGTAACGCGAAACACATGACTGCTGAAAAAAGATATTTTAAAAGGAGCACACGGAATTTAGTGAATGAAACAGATCTGGAAATCAATATTCTAGCCATCTCCTCTTCAAATAGCAAGCTGAAGTCCTGCATAAAGGTGTATTAAATACACATTTACATTAAAAATAACAAATTAATTTTGTTTCTTGCTTGCCTGAAGACTGGCCTGAGAGATTAAGCCTAATGTTGCAAGATTAGAGACTTCATTTATTGTTCTGTTTCACTGCAGAGTTTCTAATCCTCTGATAATTCAGATTGGGAAACTGTTTCAGAGCTCTCATCCTGTGAGGTTGTTGTGGCTGGTTTTGGTTTCATTTTATGGGGTTTTTGTTGGCTATTTTTTTTTTTTTAAAGGGACTGAATTTTCATTGACAGATACTTTTGTAAAACCATGTGACAGTTTTCTCACAGCCTGGTTACATAAAACATGGAAAACCCGTCAAGCAATAGGCCTGCACACACAACATGGTTTCATAACAAAAAGAAAAAAAATAATCTATTTCCAATTCACTGTGAATAAACACAAGATAAAGTATGTTGTAAATCTGATTTCCAGGCAATATAAACCTTAAAAATAACAACACTTGTTAAGGTCTAGGGTTATGGTACAAATTGCTAAAATTGTTGTAAAGATATTTCCTTTTGTTCTTATTATGAGTACAGTAGCTAATATCTGCTTTCACTGCTTGTACACAAGCATATATTTCTAAGGGAAAAAATCCAGAGGTTGTATATTGATTTCTTTATACATTCACATTGTATATTATAATAATAATACATATTATTATTTATATATACTTATATTTTAGTACTTAGAACATTACTAAAGTTAGGGATGTACAGAAATGCCTGACAACTGTCCTTTCTTCTCTGATGTGCTGTCTCTATATTTCCTAGCTCTGTTCACATGGATGGCACAAACTAAACCCACACACCATCTTAAATTCAGAAGTCAAAAGCAGAAAGTCTTTCTAAACAAAATAATTAAGAAAAAGACCTATGTCAACATTATCTCCTCCTGCCCCCACAGTTTCTATGCCTGCCTACACACTATTCAAGGTAATTTCAAAGTCAGAAATATATATGTTCATTAAATTCCAGTGAAGAATGTATTGATTGATGGATTGGTTACATTTATTCTAGCTGTTTGAAGAATCTATGAAACTATCAGTTCTGTCAGTCCTGTACCTGGTTATCGCGGTAAACACCATGCCTTACTTTGCCAAGCTGTCTGAATGTCTTGGCATCTCAATCTCCCTCCTTCACACTGACTTGTCTCTTAGTACCCTTCTTGACTGCTAAAAACTTTCCAAGAAAACTCTTTACTAAGTTAGAACTACAATATAATAACTCAAGCAATTCCCCCCCCCCAAATTTTAGCCCCACAATTATCACTAATCATTTAAACAGATTCCAGATTGTGCAAAACAAGCAACCCATTGCGCAGTTACAGCATCGCAGAATGCTAAGAGCTTCAAGTGTTTAAGACATCTCAAAAAACCCCAGGGAATGCACATGTGCATGCTCCCTTTTGGAAGCAAGGGTACAAGCTGCTGGCAAGTAAATCCTGCCAGTGCACCTGGGACAGCGCGCACAGAGCAAAAGTGGCTCCTCATACAAATGCCCCTCAAAAAAACAGAGGCCTGGCAAAATTTGAAAATGGGATTCTCCCAGAAAAACACAAAAAACAAACAAACAAAAAACCAAAGAACATTCCAGACTTCATGAAGTAAAAAGCCACCGCAGCACCCCAGAAAGGATGTTACAAAACAAACAGTTTTCAAAAAAATTGTCTCCCTCTTTTATTCATAGGGTCCCTTGATCAAACCAAGTGGCTGTGTTTTAAAACAGCTTGCTCCATTTGTGCTGGCTATGAGACATGGCAACAACACCAATTTCAGCATATCCGCCAATGGCTTGTTGAAAAGTAACTTAACTGTATACCGTATTTGCATAAATCATGCTGGAAAGAACTGAAGCAGTCAAGTCAAAATCTAATTAATGCAGACCTTTGTCCTAATGAATGAACTCCCAATACCAGCATAGTCCCTAATTTTGAAATTTGTGTTATAATAGAGAAAGACAAATGTTTACAAAAAATTTTTACTTGGTAATGAAAATGACAACTTCTACAAATACTATGGTCAGGACACAGGTCAGGATGCAGCTCTACTCTTGAATTAATTATGCAATAAACTTCTACAGCCTTATCAAGCCCATGTACGTAACACTAAGTAGAGGAGGTCAAAATGAAGCTTCCTCTCTGGTGGCTGTGAATTAACATGACAGAGTCCCTTATCAAAACCCCCAGTAATTTTCCTCTTCAGGCAAGGGATTTGCAGTGTTTCCATTCTGTGTGGAAACCCAGATTAATTTCTTCCTACCACTCATGTTGTCTAGAAAGCAGCTGTACCTAAAAAGTTATTGGTGTAGTTTTATTGATCTTTGCTGCATTTTGTTCTATTTTTCTTTACCTTATCATATACCAAATAGCTAATTGTATCTTACCATTTCCTTCTTCAAGATTGGTTCCAAAGCCTTGCTTGTTGCTGTAGTCAAAATTAAGACAACTAAAATCACTTTGATCATTTGCAATAACAATATAGTACTTTTTCTAAAAAGCAGGTATTATAATTTTGCTATCACCAGAGCTTCAAAATATATTAAAAATATTTGTAATGGCCTTGACAGTGCTTTCAGAATTCTTGCAGATTAGCAACTTGAGCATTAAGCTCCTTGAAATTTTGCTTTCACTGTGACTAAGATTTTACACCTTTTGCCCACACTGAATTTTGTGATATATGGCATATGTATAACAGGATGAGTTGAGCCAAAGTGCTAAACCATTCTTTCTCCCTTCCTTTCACTATGTGTCATAAACAGTAAAAGGTAAGAATATATCTCACATACCACCAGACATCTTTCAAAATCTGAAGTGTTTAAATACTACACAATTCCCCAACTATGATACAACCTTGGTACACAGTGCAAAATACCTTTCTAAAAATATAATCAAGATGTACCCTCCATTGTATGGCATATGTCCTTTCATCTTGATTTCTCTTCAGGTTCTAATGCAGTATTACTGCAGATTACAGAGGTATATTGCTAAAGCTTCCCTAATTATAGCTGTTTATGATAAAAGATAATCTATATGTCTGTTTACCAAATCTTTTAGGCACCATATGCAACTTTGGCAACTTCATATTGTGTTTTCCAGGTGCTTTGGTTCCTCTCAGCAAGTATTTAATTCTGCCCATATTTACCCTTTTAGTTTCTATGGTGATTTGCGATGTGAAGGCAGTATTCTGTGCCAGGTTCTCACGACTGCTGGAAAGTCACAATTCTTTCTGTCTAGCTCTTTAAAATAAGAAGCTCCTCTGATGTTTTTTTGGGCAGCTATTACTAACAATGTACTTTGCCAGTCCAAACTGATACACACTGTTCTTCACAACCCCAATTTTGTAAAACTCCTTTGTTCCCAATGGTTCTACATTTCATTTGACATTTAAAGCAGCCTGGCCTATCTCTACCTTAGAAGTTAATCCAAGTATTTGCTCAAGTAGCCACAGGTCACAAAACACAACTGAACTCTGCCAGAGAGCCTCTGAATTAGGACACAAATAACAAATTTCTTTCAGTCTACTCATTAGAGACCCAGTGTGCCTTAGATTCCTTTCCTCTTCAGGGCCTGTGCACCCAAGGTTTGACAATCTCATCCGACTTAAATAACTGCTCGCTTTTTAATATTTATCATGAGGTATAAAAGCTTTTCTTCTTTGTATACATAAACAAAAACTGATAAGATGAAGAAATGGGAAAAGCAGAGAAGTAGAACTACATTCTACGAGAAATATATACATGCACAGCTATATATCTGTGCAGATATGTTCTTCTAGATAATAGAAGAAGAACAGAAGGTATGTTCTTCTTAAAAAAAGACCTAAGGCCATCTCCCTTGCTGTAACTGGACCTTCAAGTTCTTTCATTGATGTAATCAAATATTTCTCTCAACTATTTCTGAGCATACTGTATTGTCTTGACTCTTAGCCTGACAAAGTAGTATTTAGATACACACCCACTATTATGAAGGCAACATTTTGTTTTGTTTTTTATTTTTTTAATGAAAACCATCTTTTCTTCCATGACTATTTGCAGATGATAATTATAGTGTTACTGCAGCATTAACTTATTTTGTACAGTGATTTTTTTCCTTATCAGTGCAAGGAAGAGGAAAGGATATAAGTTAAATTTCCCCTGGTACATACTACTTATTATGCATCTTCAAGGGACGTCTGAGCCAGATCTCGGCATCAAATAAACTCTAGAATGAAAGCTGTCTCCTGTAATTAGTTCCACAGTAAAGTTATCTATGCTTCCTTGTGATTCAAATTCACACCAGCTTCAGAGCTCTGGCACTCCTGATAAATCTCGTATAGATCCTGAGACCAAACAATTCATACATTTACTGATAAATAAGAATGTCTGAATGATAAATCTCATTTGTGATGAGGCTTTCCTGCTGCTGTTTAGCTGCATATGTCAAGAGGATTAAATTCTCAAGCATTTTTGTACTTGCATATTGTATTTATATATTTCCCTTTAATTTTAGGTATATTAGGGTTTACTTTTACAACTGTGATGTTGTTTACAGAACCTCATAACCACTGTTTCTTACTGTTGCAAAACTGCTGATTTAATGGTTCTATAATCTCTGCATCTACAGAGGAAAGAAGTCCTGTTCTGTACTTATCTGAGAATAAAGCAAGGTTTTGCATCAGAAAACATGATCCACTTCCTATCCATGGTCAGAAACCCTAGCTATTTCCATCAATATTAAGGAAACTTATTCTGGAAAGCAGCAACGTGGAGATAAAATGAAGAACAGTAAGTTTGTACTCAAGGTAACACAGACCATCTCATTGACCCTAACTTCTTTTACACAAACTGAAATTTAAGAATGCAGAAAGTTGCTGCATATATATAGTGGGAAATAATAGGAAATAATAGTGTGACACAGCTCCTGAACCCATTTCACTTCCTTTCCTAAAGCACTTAATGAAATGCAACTGGCCTGCCATTATCATATGAAGAGGCAGGAATGAGGTGACACAATGTCAAGTCCTCACATCCTTCCATCACCTTCCTTTCACAGCTTTTCACTGCTTCTGCCCTGTTCCCCTTCTATCAACTGACCTCATCCCCTAAAAAGATTTTTTTTTTTGCATAAAAGTAAGTTTCCAGAAACTCTTTTGTGCAACCTAGCCACTACAGAATGATGCTTTTAAGTGTACCTAAAAATAATCAAAGCCACAGTCACAGGAACACCTACACATATTCGTTTCATCAGCACTATTCCTTATGTAAGTTCAAATTTTGGCAGGAGTAGTTTATAAGGAATACACTTCACCACATATTGAGCTTGGTTAAATTACAGCATAAACAAAATATCTAGGGTAATTAGTGTTTTTGCATTTTCTATTACCATGATTCGCACTAGAACTTGATCCCCCAAATGTAGGCAATCTGAAATATTCCTAGAGATGCTTTTCAATTTCAAGTCTGTTTTTCTTCAGACACCACAGCATGGAGAAAAGAAGTGAGGCCTGCTTCAAGAAAAAGATATTTTTCTGCAAAGAAGAGGCCTACGCACAGGTTGGCTTTTTTTTTTAAAAAAAAAAATGAACAAACCATCCCCCAACCCAAGCTATTAAATATTTTATAAATATTTTTAAAAGTAATAAAGCACAGTTAGACCCAGAAATTCTATTCAAATTTGAATTCCACATAACTATTCCCACTGGACTAATCCACTGCCCTTTTCACAGAAATGAAATCACTATGTCCTTGAATGACCACTTCTAGCCAGATCCCAAATGTGATGGGTATTATACTGGTACTATGTCTCAGATCTAAGCAGAGCTGCATGGACCTCTAGCTATAAACTGTCTCTTTTCTTTTCCCCTCTTTTCACCCCAAAGAGATCAGCAGGTGACCGAGACTACCCATTTCTTTGCCAGACAGAGGTCAGACTGCCAGTCAGACCTCAGAATAGGGTTGCTGCTCAGAAAGAGGTTGCCCCAGTGACGCAGCCACTCAGCTCCATGACCGAAACCTTCTAGTCCCAATGAAGTTCTAGACAAAGATCAAAGCATTAATCATGAGACTCCATCAAAGCAAGCCTGTGGCAGCACTACATTCCAGTGACATTACTCACGTTGCTCTGATTCCCATATTGCAGTGCTGGTACAGTAATATTAAAGCAACTTATCAGCACTCTTTCAGTAATGTATTCCAGCCCATTTTCAAACACATTTTACTATAGTTAGAGTGCAGCATTGCAGCCCTTCCCACCCCACTTTGCCTCAGGTTTGGGTTTACTAGGCAAAGAGAGGAAGATCTCTCCCTTTAGATGGTTACTAGCAACACTCAGTGTAGTGTGTGATCCCATGTCACATGAAGGGTTTGCTGTTGGGCAGCTCCCATAAAGGAGGCTGCGCTGCACTGCCCTGCCATCTGATAAAAGAACATTTGTATTACTGCTAACAAACACCATCAGTGAAACAGTAAACCATAAGCAGTCTTAAATAACAGTTGCATGATAATCATTCTCCTCAGGACGCCAATAGATACAAATCCATATTGTGTGTATCATCACATGAATCAGAATGGAAAAAAACCCCAAGCTTTAAAAAGTACCTAAAAAGACATACTTTATGTCTCAGAAACAAACTTTCATCCTGTTTTTTCAAGGTTTCACATACTTATCTATATTAAGACCTTTGTATATGTCTGCAGACACTGCATTGGAGCTGCAAGTGGATGCAGATAACATTAACACAGTGAAATGAAGTGGCCTTTGTGAGAAGCAGGCCAGCACTCCACGGAAATCAGAAAGCAGCCATGAGTATACATGCATGGAACTGGCTTCAGGTTTTGTCTCCTGTTCACAGCTAGAGCAGGACAAACATATATCTCTCTGAAGAGACATTTAAAGATAACAGGTCTGTTTGAAAGAGATTCATGCAGCGAGTGTGTTATAGCCAACCAACGGAGATTAGAAAGGGTATGGGTTTGCCTGGGTTGAGTTTAATTACCATCTGGGGCAGCTGATGGGTCTCTTAGATTCAGTTTATGTAACTGACACCCTTACTAGCTCCTCTGCAATCACTGCACCTCAAATTAAATTGAGGATAAACTCTTTTTTATTAAATCAAGCTATTTGTTCTTCTGTTTCGGTTATGGTTGTTTGGAAACATCAGTTTTATTTTCCTACTAAAATACTCCCTTTACATTAGTGCAAATTAGTCATTGCCACACACCAGTGTGTGAAAGCCAACCCTATTCATTTAGGTTCAGCTCTTGTCCTCTTGGGATCACAATATAAAAGCCATGGCTCCACTGTGCATCAGGTAATCTAGAACTTGTAATTACTGCCACTACAATTTCAAATACAGCTGTCCTAATCATAAAAGAAATAGATCTGATGCCTGAATTACAAAATGCCCATAAATTTGTCCATGCCACTTTTTAGCCAGTGAGTCAAATTAGAATACCATACTTATTTTTTATATAAAGGAAAATTAAGGTATGTCAAGTCTCTACCATTCCATTTGTTGGCTTCCATCTGCATTTTACTTTAAAACAGCCTTAGAAGAGTTCATATGGATAATTGTGAAAACCAAATGGCATATAGCCAAACCACAACATAGGGCAAAAGTAGGCCAGTCATCTGCATAGAACCTGCTGTCATTAAAATCAATGACTAAAATGTTGTGGAATATTTTACTTGATTCAGTTTGAAATGCAGAACACTGCAGTCACTGCACAGCAAGATGGGATTTAATGCTCTAGGCAAGAAGCTGAGGTTTTTTTATAAGATAGAAATGAGCCACTACGGAGAATGTTTTTTCTAAAAGCCTGATGGTAATCCCTTAATTGATGTATCTCATGCATGCAATTAAAATACAACATTTTTCAAAAGCAGTATTCAAATTACAAGGAAATTATTTCTGTGATTGTTGCTGTGCAGACTGGTTGAAATAAAGAGGCTTTTCTGCTCTTACAGCAAAGACAGCCAGTCTATGGGAATACTAATGTTAAGATTAAACAACTTTTTTAATGTACACTAGTTGCTATTTTTATATTCCTGATAATTTTCAGCTTGGAAATACATATTTTAAAAATAAGAGGAATGATAAAAAAGAGATGAAGTGTTATCACGTGATTTCTAGTTCCCTCATTTCAAGCTTTTCTGCATGAACTGAAAGGTATAATTGTCCTCTGCCTCTACAGACAGCTGGTATGTGCATGCAAATAAGGGTCACTGTAATTTCCATAAGACAGAACTACTGTTGCATTGGACATTGGTCCCCTCACAGTAACAGTCTGAAGTGTTGGTAGGAAAACACAATAAACTAAAAATTGCTAAGTAAATCAAAACCTTGTGAGGAAATGTGAAAGTCTGTTTCCTGGAAAACTGGTCACTGAAAAGTAATTCCATGTTCTTGAAGTTTGCCACAAAATTTATTTCTATCATAGCACCACCATAAAGAAGAAAGTCTAATTACTGATAACACAATTTAAATCTTTCCTCTCTGAGTTGCTTATAAGCTGTCAAATGTTGATAGCAAAAAAAAAAAAAGTGTGCTTTTTATATGTTATAAATCTGAAAGTAGTGGTCACCTAAAATTGTAAAACTTTATATAGGGGTGTCTGAAATTAAATCTAAGACAACAGTTGGAAGGGATTTAAAACACAAAAAGATTCAGCTCACTTCAAAGGGTGCTGGTCTCCCTTAGAGGAGGCTGGGGTTTTTTTGTTAAAAACTTGAATTCTAATTTTCAAGACTGAAATTGAGGACTTCTGTTCAGCACTACTGAAGAATGGGAGTATTTTTGTGATCTGAATCTAGAAAATAATATTAATGATTTACCTGAGTATTTAAAACCACCGGAGTTGGCTGCTGTGCAAAACAACCACTAATTTTAATTTCTGTTTCCAGATAGATTCATTCACCAGTATTTACTATGATGTCAAGCAGAGTAGAACATACACAAAGAAAGCAATTATGAATGCAAACAATTATAAGTCATACAGTTTTTAAAATCTACAGTATAAATCAAGATAGCCTTTTTATGTAAAACAGTTGTTGATGGCTTAACTGTTTTTTTACATGTGATTTTTAAATCATGTCATTGCACCCTTCATAAACCTACTATTCTGTTCAGCTTTCATAATAGCACAAAAAAAATTCTCATGGCATTTTTTGCACATAGCTTGGGTACCTATGTCATTACTGTACCCACGCACCTAGAACAGACTTCCATTCAAAACAAAGATTCTACTGTTTAAATCTTGTAACAGATGCTCATATGGCATGTTCTCAGTGTTCTCTTAGTTCTGCAAGTTTCTTAAGTGAAAAATAAATGGAATATGTTGCTGAGTTTTTCCTGTATACACACGTCCCATGTGTCAGAGGCCTTCTCTACTTGTGAATGCATTGGCTTTATAGAGGAGCTTCAGATGGGGGAAAGAGAAAGGAGGAAAAGCCCCTCAAAGTGCAGGAAAATACAACCATCTGTTCACACTATTTCATTTGTAAAGTCTATATTCTTATGCCTTTGTGAGAGGATGCAAGCTGCCCAACAGGCAAGGTAAAAGAACGTTTTCCTGAATGAGTCAACTTACGCAGCCTGAGCAGCAGTTTGCCACAGCTAGCAAACTGTACTATCCACAGTTTCCCTACTCTTCTCCATTTTACACTGCCTTTTCAAGTCATTAACATTTTTTTCTTCTCCTCTTTCCCTCTTCTGAAGAGGAAATTGGTTCCTTTCTGTAGTGCTGACCATCTGTGCTTGCATGGCTTTTTCCTTTTTGTACTAAGCAAATCTTCATCCCTGCCTCAGTCCAACACCAGGTGCAGCTCTCAAATATTTAGAGTACATCAAAACATTGCCTAGCACAAGAAAACCCCGAACAGGATCACAATTACAGAAAGCTTCGCATCTGAAATGTCTATTTATGCAGAGAGCTGGTCTGCCTACAACAGTGCAGCTCTTAGCATTTTACAACAAGAATAATTTAAGGCATCCGGCCTTTTCCTACAGGATTTAGACAAAGGAGAAAAGCAGAAAGCAAACTTCAAAGAGTAATGCACTTCCTTTACTGGCAGTACTGCCAGGCTAACACTGAATAGAGAGGCTATGCTCGTTAATGAAATGTGACTGTGTTTGCAAGGTCAGGCCTTTGATTTTAAAACCGTCAGTATTTTAAATATGTTTCCAAAGACTCTCAGGAAAAAAAAAAAAACAACAAACAACTAACCCCTTAATACAAGTTACTCACCTGAAAAGACATTGGGAAATGTCTCTGTAGAAGCCTGCACCCCTGAGGACTTTCTTGAATGAGTCAAAGGCACTCTTTCACTTTGAAACTTCTCTCTAAACCCCTTGTGCTCCAAGAAGCCCACAGAGCCCACCTTCTCGGTTATCTCGTATTTGTGATTAGATACTTCTTCTGTCCAGTCTGCGGAACGACTAAATAAACCTGCCAAACTAGCAGACCTCTGTTTCTTGATTGCGACTTTTTCTTTTTTCTGGAAGGACTCCTGCCTCCTTGTGAAAAGTGGGCTCTGAGATGGGGAGGGAGAAGGTGAATGGTTGGGAGAACTCAGTTGCCTAGTTGTGGTTTTGATGTAACACGGATTAATTAGATAGGGCTTAAAGCATCGAGAACCAAGCATCGGACTGTCTGCTGTGCCCTCGGAGGACAAAATGCCATTTTTCATTTCTGTGGATAAACCATTATGCAGGTCCTCTTGACTGGCTGACAGAGTGTGTTTCCCTTCCTGAGTCTCAGCAGCATGATCATGGCCTGCATCTGAAACACCATCCTCTGTTACTGAGCCCTGCAAATCAACAGCCTGCACTTCAGCAATTTTAGTCTCGGCATCTGCTACCAAGGTTGGAAAAGGTTGTGTGGAGCTGTGTGTCTGAGACCCGTTTTCTACTGCAGTTCTATTTAAATCACCTTCTAGTTCACTAGCTATAGCATCCACTCCAGCAGTGAGCTGTTCCTGTTCCTCAGTCAATAGCATACATTCTTGTGTTTCAAATAAGCCATTACCAGGAGAGCCTGTGCCATTTTCCACTTCTTTCAGTTCATATGCCGTTGCACAGGAGACAGGAATGTTTTCTGCAATTTCAGATATCGCTGGAAAAGCACCCTCAGTGTCTGGGCTCCTCTCTTTGTCAGTGGTAGTTACTGAAAGAAACCGTTCAAAATCTAAGGGGGCTGCTTCCGAATTAGCCGTGTGTCGGCCCATTGTTTTGGTGACAAGGTCCTCAGTTCCAATGTTAATTGCCCCCTGCTGCTGCTGCTGCAGTCTAATAGCTTGCTGGATATCAGAAAGCAAATCCTCTTGTTCTGCAGCTGAATGGAAACTGTATATATCCGTATCAGAGCCAGAGCTGGTCCTTTGTCCATCCTGTGTCTCTGCAGCAGCTGGGACACTTTCATTTCTGATTTCAAAATGTTCAACATCTGTGTCCGAGAGACCCCCTTCATCCGCAGAGATGCTTATATCTGGAGTTTTGGTAACAATTGAATGAGTACTGTCCAGCTCTCCAGCCTGCAAGGCCTGGCTTTCCAAAACATCCTCCCGCGAACTACTATTCCCATCTTTAGCTTTGGACAGATTTTTTCTGATCCTCAGATTTGAAAACACCGAGGCCCTCGAGTCTGACTTACCCTTCTTCTTACCAGATTCACTTCCTTTTGCATGCTTCCCCAGTCCCCTTCTGCTTCCCAGTACCTTCTTTGTGCTTTCTGTATCCTTGGGCCCCAAGGCATCCTCTCCTCCTTCATGCACATCACCTGTGTTTTTCTTTAGCTTCCCATCTTGATTCCCCATGATTTTTCGCAGTGCAACACCTTCGGCAATCAAGCCATGCTCCTGGGTTTCATTCCTTCGGCCTGCTGGCGAGATCCCCTCTAGCAATCCAGGTTTGTTTTCAAGCGGTAGTGATGCAAGTGAAGCAAAGGCTTTCTGTGCCTCTCTCCCATCTGCTAGAGCTGCCTTTTTGCATAATGTGCTGCTTGCACTGGGCTCCGCTGGGACATGCTCAGTACAGCACTGAGAGCTGCAGACAGCTCCTTCCAATGGCTGCTGCTCACGGAGCCGCCTGCTCTCCGGGCTTCTGCTGCACTCTCGTTTCTTTAGGAAGGATTCTGTGAAAAGTGTTTCCTTTATAAAAGTCACTTCTTTTTCCACGGTTTTTACTGCCTGCATTGCAAACCCGGCTCCTCATCAAATAATTTATAATTTCAGGTCTTCAAGTTCCTGAAGGGAAAAAAAAGAAAAAAAAGAAGAAAAGAAGAAGTTAAAGAGAGGTACTCTAATTACGCTGCAATTGTTTAAATGAATAAACTAATAACCTTGGAAAGAGAAATATTATTATTTTTTTAATAGTTTATGAGGTGCTTAAGCATATGCTTCTTTGACAGATTACACAGTACCTCTGGTGATTTATATGTTTACTTTTTAAAGGCCGCCAAAGCATGATACATAATTTTAGAAGGAGAGTCACTCTGAAAGTAGATAGACGATAACAAACAAAAAGTTCTTTCCACAGTTTTAAAGAGTTGCACTTAAAATTCAATGCATTATGGTAATTACACTGTAAAAACCTCCCACAATTTGTATTCTGAGAAGGTAGATATACAATTATTCCCAGGAGAATCAACTCATCAATATTAAAACACACCACCATTGTTTTCCCTGATAAGAACATCTGGCATGAAACAAGATAAAACAAACAAGAAAAATAGCAGGATTCAAATGCCTGTAAGGAAAAGGGTAGAGTAAAGCATTCCTCTATTTCACTCTCTATATTTAATAATATATTTAGACACTGTCACTTGCTAACTATTTTGGAAGCTTGTGCAACAGTTTTAATCAATTGCTGCTTCTCCGCCATTTTTGTTTTAGAGGTATAATCATCAATATGTCTTAAATATATTTCCTGAACTTCCACTTTTAAAATTTAGCTTTAAAAGAACTGGAACAGAAACAAAAGGCCATAAGAATGTCAAATTGCCAAGTTGGATCAGTTCAGCAATTCAAAATCTTGGTTCAACATCAGCCAAGAAGTAATTAGATAGATTTCTGTTTATGATTTATCATCTCTAAACTACTTGATCTGTTAGGTCCAGTCTATGTGAAAGACTACTTATTCCTCACGCCTCTGAGCTTCATTACTAGCAATTCCCCATCCATCAGAGAACACTTAAAACAATATATCATTCCAAGGAATAGCATCCTATTGGTTTATCTAACTCTTACTTTCTGATATAATTCTCTTCCTACCAGAAGTTGCACTGTCTATCCTCTGCCTTATACATATTAAAGAAGAAGAAGAGTATCAAGGCTCCAAGGAGACCTTATTGTGGCCTTCCAGTATCTTAAGGGGGCCTACAAGAAAGCTGGTGAGGGACTTTTTAGGATGTTGGGCAGTGGTAGGACTAGGGGGAACGGATCAAAACTAGAGGTGGGTAGATTCAATTTATACATTAGGAAGAAGGTCTTCACCATGAGGGTGGTGAGACACTGGAACAGGCTGCTCAGAGAGGTGGTGGAAGCCCCATCCCTGGAAGTTTTTAAGGCAAGGCTGGATGGGGCTCTGATCTAGTGGGAAGTGTCCCTGCCCATGACAGAGAGGGTTGGAACTAGATGATCTTTGGGGTCCCTTCCAACCCTGACAATTCTATGATCATTCACACCTTAAAAACCTATGCAGGCAACACCTCACATACACACAGAGGTTTTTTCCAAGGAATACTAAATACCTTTACAAATCTGGGCTATGGTCGTTGTTAAATAATTGCTGTTAATTCCATTTGGAAAGACTAGTACTGTAAATAATATGTGCAAAAAATCATTTCGAAACTTCATAATTTTTTCCTCGTGCTTCTTGGTCTCTTACTGCTCTGACGTAAGTCCTGTCCTGAAGGGCCTGTGGCTTAGGCACCAGAAGTTTTCTGTCTACCAGAACTCATATGTTTTAAGTAGATCAGATGACTTTGTACACTCAGTGTTTTTTTTTTTCTTTTTAGTTTTCGCCTATCCAATGAAGTGGATTTTATTTATTTTTAAAATGTATTTATTTATTTATTATTCATTTTTAGCACTCAGCATTCATAAATATACTAGAAAGAGCTAGTATAGAAAAACCTGTAAAAGCATATTAAGCAGTTTTGCTTTTTGACCCCTTTACTGCTTTTGCTTTCTGTTATCCTACTTAGTTTTTAATTTGTTGCAGTATTTTACCTTTTACAGCTTTATTACACACTTGCAAAAGGCTTTTGAAAGCTGAAGTAGTTTCAGTCCATCTGAAGATACAGAGTAAGGCACAGTTTGAGGGAACCCTAGTAGTAGAATACTACCTTGATGGTTGTTTTGACTGACTAGAACTGGCAAGGATCTAACCCTTGATTACAACTGGAGTACTTGTAGCTTCCGATCCCATTTAAAGGCTCTTCTCCCACTAAAATCTGCCAGAAACTAACATAGTGCAGAAGTAACATAAAGACTGAGTATGTAAGGCAAATACAGAATTAGTGTGATGTTCTGAAACATTCCCTTTCCTTCCTTCTCAGTAAACTTGCATCACAAACTCAACATACTCCCCTTACAACTAATGGTAATTTCCCAGCAGTAATTACACTGCAAATTATGCTGCAAAACCAAGCCATTGACAAAGCCAGGGTTATGAGACAGGCAAGTTAAAGACTGATCTCCATTTTTTAATTAGAAACTAGTAACTTATCATGGTTTAAATCCTGTATCTGCACTATTTCCTAGAAGTTTTCTTACAGAACATCTTGATGAGTAAGTTCTTAAAAAAAACAACACATAAATGTATAGCCATAGATATTACCTATGTTTAAATATATTACACTAAAAATTATTCAATTTTTCCAACTGCAGTTGTAATCCTCAAAGTGAAAGAACAACAAGAAAAAAAAAAAACCAAACCAAACCAAAACATTTTCTAGATAGTCCCTCTGAATGTGGTATCCTAACAATTGTGGATTCTGACCAGGATTTCTGATCTGTACAGGGAAAGAACATCACTAAAATAGGCATACTTATGTGAACAAAGGGATGCATATGAAAATCAGAGAACTCACTCTGGTTGCTCCACATAAGGCACAGAATTTTATAAAAAAAATAGAAAAGGACCAACCCTCACTCAGCATTTGTGGGAGAGTACAAAATGTTAACATTAGCCAAACATAAAAACAAACGTTAATATTTTGGTGTTTGTTAATACACAGGAGTTTTTTAGCTTATAAAGAACAACATATTATTAAAAGTCAGCAAGAAACCAGAATGTTTTGGCATCGGCATAAGCTACATTTTAAACGCTAAGAACATATTCAATATTCTATAATGAAAAAGAGACTTTCAACAGAAGGTAAATGGGGAAAAAAGGAGGGTTTAGGTGTTCAAGAATGGTATTTCACCTTTGAAACTGACTATAACTCATTCTTAGCTTGCTAGAAATTGTCAACAAGCAAGGGATGCTAGTCTGTGAGCCTGCCTGCCTAACTCATTTAATATTTGCTAGTGGCCAGACATAAATTACTAAGGGGTGAGATCGTAGGCATAGGCCAGAATCTTCTTCACCTCTTGTTCCCCTCTAAAGTCCAGGAAACATGAATAATGATACAAAGAGGAGAGTCAAAACTTACAGCTCAAGATAAATTGTCCTTGAGCTCCCAGAGACTCCCACATTAACATTTTCCAGTTAGAAAAGTAAGCCCGTGTTAGGAGATTGTAGTTATTTTTAAGAAAATAGTTACCATTTGCTGCAGCCTCTCTGGAAAGGTGGCCAGATTCCCCCAGGACTCTCTCGCTGCCTGCCAGCCAGCCCACCTGCCCTGCTGGGAGGGGAAGGGCTGCCGGCAGAACCTATTGCCCACACCTGGGTGCAGGGCTCAGCCTCCTGGAGCGGGGCCAGGGCTCTGGTGGACCCTTCCCCACAAATTGCTCACCAGAAGGCTGGGTTACCGGTTGAAGTGCTGGTATTTTGGGCCTATTGCAAACACAGGCTGCCTGGGGGAGAGAGGGGGGCCTAGGAGAGCCTGTCTGGAGGAGACAGTCTTTTCTGAGGTGGAGAAGATTTTGCCATTATTTATTTACTGTGATATTTCATTCTACTCTCAATAGCAGTTGTCAAGCAAGTCCCACTACAGTGAAGATAGTAACACCCCTTTACTGCTGATGGGCACGAGGCTGCTGTAGGCCATGCCTGCAGAGGCCAAGCCTTTGGGGCAGGGTTAGTCTTCACTAGTGTGATCCCAGGGAACAGCTTATACCACAGGAGCTCTGGCAACACACAAAGTGCCCAAAACAGCACCCTGGCAGTAACACTGTGGCTACCAGTGCAGAAGCATCATCATCACTGTGCAGTAAAGACAGTGGGTGTAAAGCAAATGCATCCCCAGAATAAGCTGCATTTCACGTTCTGCATGTACTTCCATATTGCCCTTCATGGTGTACTAAAGGGCAGGGTCTGTACATGGGCTCATGGCTAGCTCCTCTGGAAGCTCAAAGTGGCTGGTCAGCCAATGTACACGTGCATATATGGGCTCTGTACTCCCTTTCCCTGCTGGGGACACTCTGTAGCTGGGGTGAGGAGAAGCTGCTGCAGCCCAGGGTAGGTGCTCTCCTGGGAGTAACCCACTGGCAGACCCTCTGACTCACTCCCACACAGAGGATGGCTGAGGCTGATGAGGGAGCTGTGTGGGAGCCATAGCACCATACAGCACGGCCTAGGTGCTATGGCAGTGCTCTGGGAGATGGGCTGTGCTTCCCCCAGCACTGTGGCTCCTCCAGCCTCCTTTCACCACACTTCCTAAAAGGACAGGACTACTGCTTGAAGAGGGAGAGTAGGGACAGCCAAGGGGATCCTCACCTCTGCCATACACACCCTGCAGAAATTTTTTTTTTTTAAATACTGGCTCAATGTGCAGGGGTTTGGCTTGGAAATAAAGGCACACAGATTAACAGGACTGCTTTAAAGTACTGTGGTGTCATACTACTGATTGGGATATGGTAATGAAAGCGGTATGAGGAAAGGTTTGTTTAAGCAGACCAGGGTATTCCCAGTAATCTATGTGTTACTAAAGCTTGAATTTTCATAAGCAAGTGGATGGTTCATTCTTTTTCAGTCCGGTGCTGTAGCCAGGTCCCTGTTCCTGCAGTCCTGTGCCTTCTCTCAGCTGCCTTGCTGAGCATACTGGAAAAGTTATTCTCCCAGAAGGCAAGAACTACCATTAAATACTCCCTTATGCTGCCAAACCCATGCTCTGAGCAGGTGAAAATCATTTCCTGCCCCTACACTCCCACCTCTTTCTGCTATAGGTAGAATTGTCTTTTATGACTTGACAAGCTCTAGCAGACTCACTTCCCCTCCCTGACTGGCAAAGGCCAAGTCAGGAGATCAGAAAATATAATGTGGGTTAAGAGACCATACTGGCTAGGGATGAAGTTGGTCCTGCTCTTGCCTCATTTAGTTTCTAGTGGTTATGAGCTTCTGCTTTCCTTTTAATACTTTTCCGAACAGTATGAAATCATGCATTGTATTTATATTAAGTTGAGGTGATCCAGTTAATGAGAAACCTGTTTTACTTATTGAAAGGTTTCTTTTATAAGGAGCTTGAACCTAGCAAGCAATGATCCATGATCCTAGGTGTTTTGGCTTGCCTAAAATCTTTTATTAGGTGCATGAGAAAATAACTACTAGGATTTTCAAATACTTGCTCTGTAGTGCTTAACTTTCTCCCACACAGTTTCCAGCTAGTGAGAACTAACATTTAAAATTAACGTATCTGAAGAAGCAGGGTCTCCAGCAATGTGATGTTTGCCAACTACTATGCTACAGAGTGCCCACTGGTTAGGAGCCAAAATCTTTATGAAGCTTTTTACCTTCTGGATTTCTCACTTAAATGCAATAATACATTTATGCATTGTGAAACAGAGCTTTTTTGTTTAAAAATATGATCAGTTTGACATAGCAAAACCCATACATATTCCAACAAGCCATTTTATTGTTTCCCCCTAACATTTCCATATTCTTACTGCTACTTTATTGTGAAATACACTTTTCAGCACAAAAGCTATATAGAACCTTTCATAGTTACTTATATAGGATGGGTTGGCTGAACAGCTGCACACAAAAGCCTGCCAGCATTCCAGAGATGTATGCAGTGCAGGTCAGGGTCAGGTCACAGAAACACTCTCCAAGAATCCAGGCCTCTGCAAATACTGCAGCCAGGGACGCCTGCATTTGAAGTACAAGGTGCTACACTAGTATTGTAACCAAACTTGAGCAATACAGAAGTGTGAAGGTCTGTTTTATTCCCTGTTGCAGATTGAAAAGTGAGGTATCTTGTGGCACAGCTCCCACTTTTCCTTGCACAAAGTTCATTTCAGACAATTTTTCTTTTCAAATGCAGGTAGGCAGCAGTTGTTTCCTAATATATGCTAAGCAAATTCAAGGCAACATAGTGTAGGCTGCATCATGAATAAAAAAATGAGTAATACATCTGCTGACCAGGCTATCAAAGAAGCACAGATGAGACAGTTTCTAGCATTTAAACCACTGTAAATTACAGTGAAAAATCAGAGTAAGAGTCTAAGCTATAAATTATATTTTCTAAGGAAGGGAGTGAAATTTACGCAAAAAGGGTGTTTCTTCAGACCTCATAATAGCTTTTGAACACTGTAGGAAACATCGAACAAGCTTTTAAGGTGAAGGTTATTAAACGTCTGCAAAATTCACACACATAGAATCAGTATTTGGGTAGAGGGTGAAAAGATAATCAGAACAGACTGTGTCAGTCAATCAAATAGGATTCATACAGTTTAGGACTACCCATCACAAGCAAGGTTTTCATAGGGAAAAATGAGAGCAGACGAGAAAAGATGTACTATACTGGAGGACAAAGAAAGGAACAAAGAATACAAATCTGTATGAAACTGAGCTTCCTGATTTTCGTTCCTTAGAGAAGAACATATTCTGTTAAATCAAGCAGAAAATTACATGTTGTCTTTTTGGATTTCTTGGACAACTCCCAGAGTACTTAATGATAGGGTTGTAAAACGTGGACCTTGATCATATCAGTAGATCTTTTTGCCTGTAGAGAGCCCAAAATGCAACAAAACAAAGGCAGATCTTTTAGCCTAGTTCTTTCCTGTAGGAGACAAGGGATTAACTTAAGTACTTAGGACTCAAATTTTATCTTTTCTACTGCAACCAGTATCTATTAGTCTGAACGAAAAGTTGACAAAAATAAAGTTTTTCCTGTGATCTCAGTTTTTAAAGGTCTCAACCAGTGACATGGATTGTTTTTTAAAATTATGTGGAGAGAAACAAAGGATTCTTCATTTTTTATCCTTTTCGTTTAAACATCAGTTTCTGTTCTATTGCAAACATTCACACATGCACACACACACATGAATGTGCAGAGTTTGAGTCAAATAAAAGAAGAAAAGCATAGATCAGCTTTCAGTTCTTTTTAAAACAGCAAGCGACCTCATATCAATTGCCATAAACATGTTCTGCCCCGAGAGCACAACCCTGGGGCAACCCCACTTTGTAAACCACCAGGGAAAGTTTACAAAATGGGATGGTTTTGAAGATAAGGTAATGTTTTTGTATACGTTTGTTGCATTGTTTCAAATACATTTAATAATTAAAATACATTTTTAATAATATTTCCATAATCAGATTTTGGATTGGACAAATCCAGTCTGGCAACATAAGGAAGAATGTCTCTTTCCTAGTATTGGGTTTACTTCAGTATAGAACATTAGCAAGGTGAACACTCCAATCTGATGAAACAAACGAACAAATAGAAATGTTCCCATCTGTGTAAGTTCATAGGATGAAAGCCTTTGCAACTAGAGTGTACTGAAATCAATTATAAACCAGCATCTAATGCAGAGAAAGGTAAGTACTGAGAAGCTGGAAAGGAAAGGAGTTCTGAGGAAACCAAAGGAAAGCTGAAGTAACATGTATCACTTACATAACGTTAGTATCTCATGGTTTTACTTCCTCTTACTGTGATCCTTTACTGTTCTCACATGATGATCAGCAAGAGCCTTCCATACGGGGGTTCATAATTGCTGCCTTCAGAGTTCTGCCTTTATTTATCTCCACAGTACAGCTCAAACTGAAATTGCTATAGCAATTATAACAATTCAAGTTCATGCCCTAAGCAGAGATCGGGAGAAGCTACTGCAGTGAATAATCTGGATACATACAGTCTCTGTCATATATTTTGCTAAGAGCTGTTGATGCACAGGGAATTCTCCACCTTAAGGAGCTGTTGGCTGAGTCATGACCTCTCTTCTGTAAAATCCTTGCTTTGGCTATACGTGTGCATCCTCAGCTGCTATAATACTTTTTCACAGAATCACAGAACGTTAGGGGTTGGAAGGGACCTCAAAGATCATCTAGTCCAGCTCCCCTGCCAGAGCAGGACCACCTACAGTAGGTCGCACAGGAATGCGTCCAGGTAGCTTTTGAATGTCTCCAGAGAAGGAGACTCCACACCCCCCTGGGCAGCCTGTTCCAGTGCTTTTTGGTTTAAGGCTTTATATATTTTCATAATAGGGAAATAGAGACCAGGAAATCGAGAAGAATTTATGAAACCTGTTTTAAGGCCTTGAGATCTCTTCTTTCTGGGCTTCTTATGTAGAAAAAAGGCTAGCTATATTTGATAAACAATTGTCAGTAGCCTTCCAGAAATTACAAACATCAGAAAGGTTCTTGATGTGAAAAGGGTGTCATCCTGGCTTAGTGAAATTAAGTGGGCATTTCTTGTGTACAGCACTACACAAGCATATGTAAAGATGGGAAAGGAAAGAGTACACAATCCGGAAGCACTTTGAAAGCCTACAAAAAGGCTCAGAACAGTACAGAGCATACTTGTCACTGACAGGAGTTGAATGTAACATGAAAAACTCAGTTCTAGTATAGTGTTTTAGGGAAGTGAAGAAAAGTAATGGAAGAATTGATGAAGAAAAACTGAAGACAGATGGAAGATGAGTCTTTTCTGTAATACATCATAAGGGAGCATTGCCTTGAATGCTTTGGTTCCTGGGTGGCTCAGGTGTTGGCCTCGACCTTAGACTCATATTTTCATTTCATCCAAATACACAAATTCTCACACATTGAAAGAACGAAGCACATCTTTGCTGCCTCACAGATACCAAAGTGCTAGACTTTTCCTGCCCTGTTGCAGGAACATATAAATACTCACAATGACATACTAAGCCTTATTTTCTCTTTTCCCATGGCTGCTTTTGTGGCAAGATACTGTAGCCAGATGTGAGTATTAAAAAGTGAAGGCAACTTGTCACAATATCCATATTGACATTAAACTCTAACCTGGTTCAAGGGCTCACTGTGCACTAAGTACTCTGTAAACACAGCAGAAGACAAGGCTTGGAGTTTTGGGGAAGTTGGTTGGTGTTTGGGGTTTTGTTTGTTTGTTTGTTTCCTTTTTTATCTGGAGCACGGGAAAATGACAGATGAAGCAGTAATAAGCAATATTAGAAAATACACTTATTTTCATATTGTCAGATAAGTATCTTACATCAGGCTAGGAAACAAGGAGGAAAGAATTTGACAGAATATATGCAGGCAACTCATCCTGCTTTTTTCTGTTCCACTCCACTGAATTTACTGTTATTTACTCCCATTATAGACTATTCATGATGCTATTGTTTTTTCTTCCAGCATCAAGTCAGTATCTGATTAGACACAAATAAGCTTCTTCTGTTCCCTCTAGGTCAATATTAATCTAAAATACCTCAAGTGCCATAACAGGGTTCTAAGTGGTCCAACGTTTCTGTATGAAATTTTGCATTACTGGCAGCCTGATATTTCTCCCTCTGATGTGAAAGTCCAGCTGTGTCCCAGGGAGGAAGTCAGATGGCTTTGCGCTAAACCACAGTTCTCAAGGTTGACCATAGAGGCAGGAATAAGTCAACTAGAAATAGCTGTGAATAAACATCTGTTTAGTAGTATAAAGGATCTAAGATTTTTCTGAAAATAGAAGTCAAACAATTTTCATATGTACATGTTGTTTTTTTTTTAACAGATAATTTTAATTCAACTCCTGTAGTCCTGATGACAGTTACAGTTCCTTACACTGGCATCAGCCCAAATAATTCATTAATAAATGCTTTTATTGCCAAGTAAAGCCCTAACTGCATGGAATATTTCAGAAAGACCTTAAGGCAAAACCTCCACAAAAGTCTCCTTTATTTATAAATATATATGTATTTGACACAGCTGCCTGTTTCCCTCAATTAGGGTCTGCTCCAGCTGTGTCCTAGAACCCTAGGTGCTAGGTTGTAGCAGCTTGAAATGAATAGATCCTGCCTGCTGATTTCTGAGGAAGACATACAGAGAAAAGACAGAAATACATTGTCCATGACCTAGAAAACTATTCCTTACACAAATATTAATATGTAGTATAGCATATGTTTCAAAGAGATAGAATGTCAAGTTACTTAAAAATTCCTTTAATTATATTATCTGCAGTGAGCTATTCTTATTCTTTGTTGATTATGTTTCATTCCATATTCTCTTCTGGTTCTGTTATGAAAAAAAGTGCAGAGAAGAGAGCCTGGAAATATTTATGAGTGTCTGTAAAGGTAGTTTAGAGAACATAACATTAAACTATCTATTAAAAAGATAGCATGTGTGTAAACTGCTGTGCTACAGAGTAGAACATTGAAGAAATAACCATAATGTTCTAATGGAAAGGATAGTAAAGGCCCAGGCTGTTGTATGAAGCAGAGACACCTCCAGATCAGAATGTAATTATTAAAATATTGGAGAGAAATTCATTCAACACAATGAAATTGAGTTTTCTTGTGTTCAGATGTGAAGACATCAAAGGGAATTTAGCACCAGTAAGAATTAAAATTTTGAACATATAAACATTTGTTGACCTCAGATGGAACAAAGAATTCTCTTCTTATGCTGCAAAATGCAAAAAAAAAAAATCATCATCCAGGTTTGAGGGTTGTATACATTCAAATTATTTACAAAAATCATTGTGCATATATTCAGTATGATGAACTTTGAAAAATTCTGGATTTTGGGGTATTTTTGAGTTGTTGTCATCTGATGACATTACAGACATTATGTAGACACCAAGAACTTCAATAACTGGAATTGATGACAAGACTGTTTCAGAGCTATCTAAAATAAGTTCTCACTACTTAAATATCTTTTTTACCTAGCATATCTCAATTTTTGTTTTATAGAACCATGCCTAACAACTACATGAAAGTGCATTCAACCTTATTTTCTTCTGTTAAAACAACTTCTTAGTAAAACCTCAAACACAAGATATTTCTGAATTTTTCTGCATTCTTGAGCACAACTGGTTTCTACAAGCACACAGATATAACTGGACTATGTGGTATCAGTTATCTCATTTGTGGCTTTTGCACATTATTTCAGACTATTTCTGCTGCTAGAATAGCCACAGAAACTGGGTTTATATTGTTACCTCATTTATCATCGCAAACCAGATAAAACGGGTCTCATATACTAAGCCACCTACTTGGCTAGCTATTTTTAAATACCAAGGTTATAGCTTATCTTTCCTAAGATTACCCCTCCTGCCCCAACATCTCTAGACAACTCATAACTTCGTATCAGTTAGAAGTTGTAAGGATCCAGCTTAGGGAGATCAGTTGCAGATCTTGGAAGATTGAACATGAGCTTCTGTAACACCTCATTATCTGCTGTTTATTTAATGCACTCATCATGTTTTTCTTGGAGGATTTGTGTTTAGATGAAAATCCACATCCAGCATATAGCAAGTACAAGTTGTTTGACACTACATCAAGGCTATTTTGGAAACATGGTATAAGTCTCCTGTGTCAAACTATTTAAGCACCTATTTTTCTTAATTTACCCCTACTATGTCCCCTCTTGAGGGCATGCAGGAGTGAAAAGAACATTTGTGATGAAAGAAAAGGGAAAAAAAAATCCATCCATTGAAGCAGGCATCCTGGGTCCCAAGAATGTAAGTTAGACAAGTGTTACATGGGCATCCTGATGACCCTGCCTTACAAAGGAACACAAGTGGTGTCTTGCCAAAGCTTCAAATCTCCTCTGACTATCATGGAGTTATGGTATAGCTACTTCTCTGTCCTGTTCCTCTCTCCTACAGAAGCACACACTGTAAGCAGGCTATGGATGAAACAGAAGGGAAACAAAGTACAAAGGACTACAGCTATCATATTCTATAGCTACTGCTTGCTTTGAGAGACTTTCCCACAACATTAGGACTCAAAGCCACTATGGAGGAGAGGGAAGGGGATACGCAGCCACAGATGTTTCTTCCACATAGCCAGGAGCATGCAAACAGTAAGTGAGGGTAGCTGGAGGCTGGGGAAAAGGAGCTAATTTTTGTTCTCTGTTCTTTTCTTTCAGTAAAGTAGTATTTTAACCTTGTATGCACCCTAGCTACCTGCCACAGGCTGTCCAGTGCTTGGTCTTAAAAAACACTTATTCCTAAATGTCAGGTGAAGTTTAGAGTACTTTTCTGAGCCTATAAGTATAATCAACTATTTTACAATAACAAAAAAAGCTTTTCTCTTCTGCACTGGAAGTTTTGAAGGCAGTTAGAGATTCAGTTACATATTTTCTGCTATGTTTTTAGATCTTCAAATTTCTCTGAAAGTATGGGCATATGTCAATGTGTTATGTCTGAAATATATTTAGCTACACTAACACCTTTGGAGGTAAAATGCAAGTACATGTCTGCAGCTGCTCCTAGTCCAGCCATCTCCAGCTGGCACACTTTTCTGTCCTTGATGTCACTAATTTGACACTCTAAGTAAGTCTCATTCTCATGTACATAGAGTTCTATTAGTATCTCTTATTCTTCATTGCTATAAATGCCCTTTACCCTTATGCACAGCTGGTTACTGCATGGCATTCCTTCTACTTAGAGGGTGGAAAACCTCTTAACAACATAAGGCTGTTCAGAACCGCACCCTGGGGTGGCTATAAGCTAAAACCCCAAATTCGGCCTTCTTTCCTGTGAGATAATTCCAGTATAATCCCAGGAGAGTTTCAGATACTGCCAGCAACATGTAAGCCAGTTAGCCTGTGTCCAGCCAAAATCCTTATTTAGCAGCTCATTGTGTTTTCCCTCAGCTCTTAGACCATTTCTGAAGCATATTTTTAATAAAAGTAATAGTAATAATAAAATAGTCATAATGCAACCTTACCTTATTTCCTGCCAAAATGTATTCTGATGTGGATTCAGCAACTTTTACTTGTGTTCAGTAGTAACATTTCCACACAGACCATACTTATACAAGAGTCAGAGTGTCTGGCTTTTTTGCTCTGGGCACCATTTCCAGTCACATGAACTGGGAACAGCTTGATTCAGATGTTAACAGCCACTGACATTTGCAGGAATGCTGTTTAAAAAAAAAAATAGTCATAGATGCCTTGAGAAATTTCACTGCTTAAAAGACTTATCACAGAAGTTATTAAAAATACAGTTTGTGTGTTATTGGTAAGAAACAGTACCATAATAAGTATTCATGGTAACATGACACATAGCTATATAGCATGTTAAGGAGAAAACTGCATTGAATAAACTTCTGTCCTGATTTTCGTGCCTTTATGAGCTCATTGAAGTAGGATTTGTGTGCAAATAAGTGAAGAATCTGACTTTTTGATTTAAACCGATGTCAGAGTTCAAGAAATTAAATGAGCTGAAGTCCACCTCTGGATGACAAAAGTGATGAATTAGAATATGTGATTGGTACCCAAGTTTCCCATGAACTCCATTCCCTCTCTTCGTTTATTTTCAACATGTTTTTCAATCTTGTAAAGGGATTTATTTTTATCTTCTTAGACATGAAGGAGCTTTCCATCAGGTTTTCAACATTAAGGGGAAGGGGGGAGTGTCAGGAGGAAAAGATGACAGATTTGTGGTCTACATTTCACAGGCTTGCTGTAACGAAGACAATCAGAGTTTAGCTCTCATTTGTTCCAATTCATTTCATTCTCTGAGGAAGTCTTATGTTCAGAAGATGACCTCAAGTGGCATAGCTATGTCCCTAAATCATTGTATTACAGGATAAGCGGTAGCTGGGTCCAAGCATCTGACAGACTCATTCCTCTCTGTGCAACGGAAATTACATGGATTATTTTAAGCCTTCCTCCCACCTGAGATGCTTCCTTTCTGCACTCTCTGGTCTTTTAAAGTGAAACAAAAAATTGAAGACCTCATGAAGCCTACAAGGAGCATTTAGAAGTATTAAAATCTTTCACCTCTCAAGATCAACAAGAGGAAAAAAAATCTCAAACCCAGTTAAACACAGATTAAAGCAATACATGCACATTGTCCCTTCATATCCTTTATATTGTTCTGGGAGCAGAATATTGGTATTTTTCTAAGGGGAAATAGAGAAAAAAGGAAGTCATACAGTTCTTTCCGCTTTCCCTATTAGTATGGTTCCCACAGCTCTTGCATCTTCATCTGAAGAGGTGACCAAATGACTGGCAAACCATGTTTCCATGCTATGTTCAGGAGGGAAAAGAAATTGTCAGATGTGTAATGGTGCAGAGCAGCTGTTCCAACACACAAAGTAAATACCTGCTGTCTAATGCATGCTTTGCAGGAAAGGACTATACGTATTTTGTGGATGTCAAAGTCCTTAAGTGCAGATCAGCTGTGTCATACTTGTACATTAAGCCCATACAACATTAGTAAGAAAGGGGCTGATTTTATACGTTTGGTACAGGCAGTCAAAAGAAAGCCATTTACTAAAGGATACTTTTAGCTGGATTTCTTTTTTTTTTTTGTCCAGAAGCTAGTGGGAATTAAATGTTCCCCTAAAAAATATATAGTTTTAGTCAAAAGGTGTGAAATTTCAGTACTCCAGAAGGAAGAATTACAGAAGGAAAATAACAGCCCTCAAAGGCAGTCATAGTAACCTCACGATATTCTTACTTCATGAGATTTCTTCCGCAACTCAAGACTTGAAGGAATAGACCTAAAGTAGATTAGGTAGCTCACTCTTTTCTCCTCCCCCACATTGACTGCATTATCAAGACATTAGAATTAGATAGAACAAAGACATCAGAACCATCTGAAAACTCTGCAGTCCAAAAGAGGGCGATTTATTCTCCCTGAGTGGGTTAGCAAGATTATAATGAAGACGTCATTTGAGATTATTTCATGAAGTAATAAATGATGTAAAGATACCTGGAGGAAGGAATATAGCGCAAGAAAGATTAGAAGCTACAAGAGGGCCAGCAAATGTCTCTTGCTTTAAAAAAAATAAACCCAAAACAAATCCAAACAAATCCCCAGACTGTTAAGATTGCTTTAAAAATTGAATGGGAAAACTTCTTTTTGAATTAATTTTGTCTGTAGAATAGTCACTGTAACTTAAATACAGACAGAATATGCTCCCACTCACCACCCTACAGAGCTTACTCCATTTATTATCAGACTTTATGTGGGATCCCCTGAAATTATAATCCAGGTTTCAGTTCCCCAAGGTGGGCTATGCGTTGATCATTTATGGAATCACACAACTGGTTGGATTTTGTATCTTTAGCACTGCATGAGCTAATTTGACTGCAGGTGCAAATCAGCAAAGTTTTTCCTGAACCTCTTTTCCTCCAACTATCAAATCATTCTGTCTTAATGTTAGACAAGGTCTATCAAAACTAATGCCCTACCAGGAAAGTACCCGTATGGAGGTGTTTTGCTGCAACACATCTCCCAAGGTTCTAGTCAGTCAAGTGGGGTAAGTGGATTTTCACTTGTTGTTTCTACCTGTCAGGAAAAAAATACAGTGAAGCTGCCATATTTAGTAGCAGTGTCTAGGAAACTGCAACAATGGAAGAGCCAGAGAATATCAGTTTTGTTTGTTTCCTTGGTTGAGGTTTGGTGTTTGGGTTGGTTTTGGTGCAGAACACAAATACAAACCTAGCTTTGGTGAAATGTAAGTAGAAGATAGTATGCATGGGGTAGAAATATAAGAATGTTTTTTCACATACAAAGTAGTATTAGGAATGAGACAAAGTGAGAGTGGTTGCCTTTTCCCGCCACCAGCTGTTGAAGGCAAACTAGAAATGTTTCTTCTTGGAAATTGATTCACTAGGTACAAAAGTTTTTGTGAAGAATCTTACAGAAGTTCTCCATATTAAGAAGCCAGAATTCTGCTTCCTTCACGTAACACAATCTCCTCAGAGGAGGTGATTGTTATGGCTCAATACCCTGTAATAGCCTTGCTGTTGGCCTTCCATATGTTAGAAATGGAAAATTTACATTAGATTTTGAAGGAACTATAAAATGTCTACCAAGTTCTATTTCTACTCCCATTACCAAAATGGTTCTTTAGGACTGAAAGCTACGCAACATGAAACTTAAAAACTGTAACTCAGAGCGCATCACTGCTTCAGAAATGCAAAGTAGTGAACAGATGGTTTTTAATATAAGGAAACAGATTCAACAAGTACACTTTCCTTTGCTTCAGTTCATCACAGAGCAAGCTCTTTCACTGCTATCAAATCCTGCAATATAATATTTTATCCGATTTCTTGGTTCTGCCAGATGTGTGATGTGCCAGTATGTGTGATGAAATTCACAAAGCATTTCAGGCACTGAAGTTCTTGCATATAGAAAAAACAAACATTTTAAACTGAATTGCGGATTAAGAGAGAATAGGATAACACCTTGATGGAGGCTTTCAAAGGACACAGGAAAAAGCCAAATTATGGAGCAACATGAATGTCTGAGCTTCCATTATTACTGCCCATAAGTGTTTCTTTACATATATATAGAGAGAAAATCTCCTAACATCCCTTTTTTTGTGAATATTTTGTCAGGTGAATCATCTCTTTGGTGCAGAAATTCATAGGAAATTAAGGGATAAATGTCTGTAAATTTGTCTTTAGACTTCAGACTTATCTTTGTGTTTGCATTTATTTTACCTGCTGGTCATTATTTCAAACTTACTGGAATACTGCTGAACATACTGCTTGATCAGAGCTCCTGCAGAGTGCTGTGTAGGATGAGGTAAGGTAGTTATTTTGCATAAGCGGTTTTTTACATGATATAAAGCATCCGCACAATGCCATATGGATATTATTAAATTTTATGGTAACCTGTACAGAGATAGAACTTATTTTATGGAGACAGAAAAAAATCATAAAGCAATTAGAGTATCAACTTGGCCTTTAAATCACATTCTGCATTTCAAAGGCAGAGGCAGAATTCCCAGAAAAGACCTCCATTTTTGGGACAGACAGGACTACTGTTGAAACCAGTATATTATTACCTTAAAAAATTTTTTTAAAAAATCCCATCAGACAGCAAAAATGGCCAGAAATGGTACAGAATGTGCCTACAATAACTATACTACTGGGAAGCATTGCTCTCAGCCTGAAACAGCAACTTCATCGCTCTGCTAGCTGCTGTTGGCTGCAGGAAAAAAGCACCAGGCAAGATTTCCTGTGGCTTTTCCATGTATGTGGGCCTGAGGAAAATCATAATCCCAGTATAAGGGATATCCTATATTACCTCAGAAATGAGATGCATGTCAGTGAATATACTTCCAGTTTTAAAACTGCCTACTGGGTCTATCATGCAGCCTCTAAATGAGAAGAATGGGTGTGATGATAGAAAGATACCAAGAAGATAAAGAAAAGATAAAAGCTAGACCGATCATTAATAAAATAAAGTTGTTGACTTTGTTTATAGGAAACCATAGAGCTGTTTTCTAACAATTGCAAGGATTGGAAAAGCTATTTAGGGTTCAAACTCAAAATTAATTCTAGCATCTGTCATCATTTTCTGAGCAGATCCTGTGCAACCTGCACACCCAGACTTGTTAGTAACGCTTTTCATGCTCAGGAAACACATTAATCAGGATGGGTCCAGCAATAGCAGCAGACATTTCATGTATGTCTCAGTATTACTGTCCTTTTACAAGCATGGAAGTACAGACAGATGATTTACGTTGCCAAAAGCTGTCCAGCAATTAGGCAACAGAACTGCCTCAAGCCCAAGACCTGTGCCCAAGTTACTGAAGACCACAATTCTTAAAAGAAGCCCATCGCTTCAGTTAAAGCTTTGTCCCCGTTTCAGGGTCTCCAGCTGGTCCTCAGACTTCACTTCTCAGGAGAGTCTGAAGTTGTAGCTGCATGGTAGTGCAGGTTGTACCAAATAAGACGGATACTCAGTTTAAGGACAAAGTGAGGAAGATCTGGCTCTAGATGCAACCAGAACCAGGTCCTTTTACTGTTCCTCAGGCAAGAGATAGAAAGGAAACTCCATGTGCCACATAGAGATATAGTCTAAGATTTGTTACAAAAACATATCCTGCCTAAGGCTGAAGCTACAAGTGCTGTGACAGATTTTCTTGCATTATCTTTCAAACTAACCCACCAACCTGATATTTGCTACTGATAAAAGCACGTTATTTTGATGTACACTTTGTATGCTTTATATGCCGCTTCCTGCATATTCAGTTCTTTTGCTTCATTCAGTGCCTGGTTTCTTATTAGAAAAACAAATTTTCCTCCCTCCACAGCAAACTATGGATATTTTAAGACATATGTATAAATGAATTTTTTCCATAGTATTCCCAATCCTGAACTCAGTAACCTTTCTGTGTTTTAGTTTGAAATAAAGCAAGTTACGTTTGGCTTCCAGTTAAAAGGTTTATACCCTTAAGATGTAAAACTTCAGCTGTATAAACAACACAGTTAAAACTACCCCCACAATTACTTCTGTTTGCAGAAAGCTTCTTGCACAACATCTTTATGGTGTAAATATAACTTGTAAAAGAGATAATGCTATAAAATTATGAAAAAATAAAATTAAAACCTCCCAAGCATTTAAGCAAATCTGATTTAAATGACCATATAAACATGCATATCTTTAGATCTTTAGATCACTAAGATGGCAGAAAAACTTACTTTCAGAAGAATCAGCATGAAGGTTCTTGTTTCTTTTTTACTTTGTACTCGATCAAATGCTTATAGCAAGACTTAATGCTGTCTCCCTCCACCTCTGTAGCGGTCAAAAAAAAAAAAGATAGCCTCTCAGCTTTGACAAACTGAACAGCAGTAACATCTGGCTTTTTGCCTGAAATTAATTGCAGAAATGTATTACAGGCTGTGCTCTTATCATCACCTGCCAAGAAGCATTTAGATAATTCTTCTTTACAAGAAGAAAACAAAAAAAAAATTTTTCTTTTTCCTTCCAGAGAAATGCATGTACTAGGCAACTCTGGCAAGCATATAACAATTAAGAACCAACCAGTGAATATCAGAGAAAAAAGTTATACTGTTTAGTTTTTCCTTTAAGAAAATGCAGTTCCAAATGTAGTGGTAGACAATTCAATTTTTCTATAAAATTCAGTGAAGAACTCTGTTGATATTCAGTTTCAGCTTCTTACAATGCTTTGCCTAGGTATCTTCTTTAGGCACTTTTTTTATAGATCATCAACAGAAATTAACATTTCTGCAGGGCTGTGAAACCACACCTGTGCCTCTTTACCATCCCTTCTGGCTCTGCCACAGGTGTCCCAGTGCCTATGTCAGCGCTGCATTGAAGCTGTCAGCAGAGGATCTACATGTATCCTTCTCCATGGGCTGTGTTTAGACTCTACAGGGAGGAACTGGAAAATGGTAAGGACTTTAAATACAGAAAAGAGGAAAAGAAAAAGTGCTGTGAAGAGCATCAGTTGAAAGCCTCTACTCTGCTAATGGCCGTTAGTGTAACAACTTACATGCTGCAGAGACTTCAGAGTAACCCCTGTTTATACCCTTAAGTGAACATACACCCCTCTTACATTTGAATGGAGGAAGACGAATGTTGTTGCAGAGAACAGAACAGGACAGAGGAGAAAATAGCTGAAATAAAATAAGATTAAAACAAAGATAAGCAGACAAGAGAGAAACTAGGAGACAAAAAGATATTAGGTAGAAAGAATATGGCACAAACTTTTTTTTCTCCCCTTACTTCTTGCATCACAACACACAGCAGGAAAGACCTAGAGTGGCAGGCATTCACTAAGAGCATGACTATCAGCCTGGCTGCCTTGAGGGGAGGGTCACAGCAGGCTGTTGTTATAGGCAACAGTAGCAGGGGCTTCTCCTCGGCCCAGGATCAGCCGTGAGTTTGCTGTGGTTGATGGGGGATCAGGGCTTAGCCTGGCCAGTGGGGCTGTGCAGCAGGACAGGTGCCCCAGAACACTGCTAAAAGAAGGGGCTGTGGGGAACAACCACACTCTTTCAAGCAGGAGTGAGCTGTTGAATGCCTTCCCATAAGACTGACAGTCCTGCTGGCAGAGCAGAAGGGTTTCTTGCCTCCTTACTAGTAGCAGATCCTCTCTGCTCTGCCTTCGTGGTGACACACAAAACTGTGAGGGCTGACACTGAGTTCTTCTTGACCTATTTTAGACAAAGCAGATGTAACACAGCTTCACAGTCCAGAGCTGTACACTGTAGGCTGGCAAGCCAACTAGCTCAGTAGCCGTATGATCCCCAGTCTTTTGGCATTAACATTGATAAGTGACACCAGTTTTCCGGATGCATACAGGATCTTTTAAATCATCACTGCAGAATTTACCTTAGGCTGGTCTGGGTCCACTGGCCTGATAAAAGTTTCTCTTTACACGAGTGTTCTGGTGGATGTTCTGCAGCACTAGAGCTACGCTTGGTGAGGCTCAGTAAACTCACAGCTATGAACAGGAGGACGTGTTGCCCAGATAGAAAGCTGGATGCAGACAAAGCAATGAAGACAGAAGACACCTGTGGCACAGCACAGTAATTAGAGCCTAAACTGAGATTAATCCCCAGGAAAATATTTTTATTTAGGCGCTAACAAATACTTCTATCAAAAGCAGTGACATGGAATGTTCAAATACAACTAAATTTGTTTTGGGGAACATTTTACTGTACCATGAAACTAATAATTTGAGATGTTTATCCCAAACTCTGATATAAATGAACACACACTTAGCAGGCTTTTCCATCTGCACATATTTCATTTTTGTATCAACTAATATCACTACAAACTATTTAACTTAGTCATGAGAATAAGGGTGATAGCCCCAGTGTAAGAAGATATATCAACTCCTAAACTTACCTTTTAATCAAATACATTTAAACATTTGTATAAAAGCAAACATGTGAATGGTTGGTTGAATAGAAAAAAGGCTCTAGGTTCAACATTGCTGTTTTTGACTCTATCACCTACACTTGCATAAGGAAGCAGTTACATTTAAGCTGTGAAAAACTTGGTGAAGGTTTCTGCGGTTTTGATCATAATATGCATACCTGTTTTGTTTTGTTTTCACATGTATTTGCTAGGATTTTCTGCAGAGTTTAATTAGAAAAGTAGCGTCTTGGGAAAATAAGCAGTCCACGGGCATGGGTTTTCATTAACATTTATTGATAGAGCAAGCTAATTAAGTGAAGCTGGGCTTGATACCAAATTAAAAATCTAAGCTGAAACTGGGAATCAATCTCCCTGTTAGTATTGCCAGTGATGTCAGCAGGACAGCACTTACGAAAGGGTATATGGGCCTGCTTTACTGTTCATTGTTATATTCTTTACTTCCAGGGCAGAAAGAAACTGTAGAGGCTATTAGTTTTTGGAAGAGTGGAGCCTGAAGACAGCAATGTCTTAATATAAATATTTTTGAAATTAAAGCATTTATACCAGTGGAAAAAGCAATAATCTTTGCTCATGTCAGTGGCCCACATAAATGATGCCGAGCCTTAGAGACCCCAAGCCCAGTGTTGTGTTTCAGTCAGCACTGGGCACTGTGCAGGCTGTGAAGGAAATCTGGCACAAGGGACTTGACTCTCTCAGTGGCATGGCTACAAAGATGGACCTCACCTCCTAGCTGTCTGTATGCACATTGGGCTACATGGTCTTTGGAAACGGAGACATTCTGTGAAGCAGGTGTTCAGACATCACCCTCCTCAGATGCATGCCTTGACTATTTGCCTGCATGGATTTGCCCTGAGAGTTGGCAACATGGTGTAGGAGGATGTAATAAGACGAATGTATTTGCTTAGAGTGAAAAACCCTGAAATGGTACTAACCCCTCCTGATTAGCTCCTACATGTTCTGCCTTTGAAGAAAACGCCAGAGGAACAATCTTAAGTAGTTCTAAGTTTTATTTTTCCTGGTGAAATGTAATATTCAGTTACAAGTCAAGAACCATGATCAAGAACTGTCTTACTGGAGGGATACTTTTCTGGAAAGTAGAATTTAGGAATAAATACCATTTAACATCATGTAAACTTATCTTTTTCGGATGGTGTGCATGGTGTAGGTATATATAGATTTATAGATGCAGCTACTCATATAGCTCTATATTTAGTATAAAAGACCATAAGTAAATGTAAGAGAACAATGTATTTAATCCATTTTTAACAATCTATTTTTTAAAATTAAGATATCAACTGTCTTGATATATTTTCATACTTTCTGTGGTAGGTTAACCTTGGCTGAGTGCCAGGTGCCCACCAAGTCACTCTATCACCCCCCCTTTCCTTCCCCTCTCCCTCCTCAGCAGAGCAAAAAGAAAGGGGAGAAAAATAAGATGAGAAACAAAAAGCAGTTTAATAAAAATAGAAGCAAAAGCCAAGCAAATCCGCACGCAGAAGTGAAGGAAAACAAAGTTTTATTCTCTACTTCCCATCAGTAGGTGATGTTTGGCCACTCCCTGGGAAGCAGGGCTCCAAGACGCATAGTGGTTGCTCTGGAGGACAACGGAACGGTCCCCCACCCTCCTCCTCCTTCTCCCTAGCTTTATAGCTGAGCTGACGTCATATGGTATGGAATATCCCTTTGGTCAGTTCGGGTCAGCTGTCCTGGTTGTGTCCCCTCCCAAGATCTTGCCCACCCCATCCCACTGTGGGGGTGAATGTTGGGAAGAGCCTTGGTGCTGTGTGAGCCTTGCTCAGCAGGAGTCACAACACGGGTGTGTTATCAGCACCCTTCTAGCTCCCAGCACAAAACACTGCTGCTATGTGGAAAACCAGCTCAGCCAGACCCACTACACTTTCTTATAACATTTTTTTTTGTAGCTAGACTGCTTCTGCCATCAGCCCGAGGACTGGACAGCAGTTGTTCTTCACGGAGTTCTGAGGACGTCCTGGGAGGTGAGCACAGCTCTTCATGTCACACTGCAGTCTCGAATAATCATGCAGTGCCACCTACTTGCTGCTGCTGAGGTCTGCACGAAAAGTTACTACAATTGAAACCAACTACTTCTCTAACAGACTACTACAGAAGCGATTTGCTTGGTTTGTTTGAGGAGGGAGGTAGTGTTGTTCCCCCCCATTCCATTATTCCAACATAATATGTGTACAGAATATTTCAAAATTTAACTATTTTGTTTCAAATTTAGAAGGCTCATATTTATTACATACGTACTTTATGGCATACCAAATGTTTATCTGAACAACATAAAAAGTTACCAAACGTCTTAAAAGCAATTAAGAAGTGATGCTTGAGAAGATCAGTTACTATAAATGTCATTAACTAGGGAAAAATAATTTTCCTCTACATGTGACAAGATCTTATGGAAATAAAAGCAAGAGGTAGCTTACATTGCAGCCACTGGAAAATACAAGAGTGTAAGCAGGCACATGAGAGCCTGCAGCAGTAACACAGTGCTATTCATTGAGGCTGTTCCTGCAGTAAATAGGACACCCTTCAGTTCATGACTGGATTGCAGAGCAAGGGTAGCAGTGCGGTCAGCCTCAATGTAGCTGTGTGGGTACAATGTAACCATAAATGTATCTCGTATGTTTGCTTTTTGATTCTTAAAATTATGGTTTGGCTTCTGTCAGTTTTATGAGGAGTTTTCTGTCTTTCTGTAGATCTGTATCTCAGGTACTTATGTAGTAATCTGCGCTTTCATGTAATCAAACCAAAGCCCAACCAAGCAAAAATAAATATGATTCTAGCACTTACAGCTACAGAACACAATTTGATCACACATACCTTTAAGGCTTAAAAAAACCCTGAGTGTTAATTAAATGTTTCCTCCTACCTCTTGTCTTCCTTTAAAAATAAATAAATATGTAAATAAATAAACAGCCCTAATTCTGGAAGTACTAATGCATGACCTCTCCATTTTTAGTGTGGAAACTGATTTTAAATCTTGGATCAAAAGACTTTCCATTCAGAGAATGTGCGTCTGTGTGTATTTACAGCCTTTGGCAGATGAGTGGTTTTGTACAGGTCTATATATGGCCTCTGGGTGCCCTCTGTAGCACATAATAGATTGAAATGGGTACGCATGTTACCAGCACAAATTCTGGTCCTTTGGTAAATGAATAAGGGTTAATATTTTATAACCAGGACCTTCAATTCCATCTGACCTTCAGATTTTTGTTTGACAGTGGAATTATTGTCAGGTGAGGGTAAGAAGGTATCTAACTAATACAGCTCAGGTTCCTGCAAAAGCAGAGAAGCCCTCTGCAGATGTGAGGATCAAATCCATTAAAAACCTCACCAGAAGTAAGGGGTAGATTTTATCTATGAAGTAGATTTTTTTTCTATGTTATTTATTGGTCCGTTCAAAAAGATTCTGTTCTCTTAAGAAAGCAATATAAAGGTATTCTTGAAAATGCTTTCAGGATCACCTGTTGTGTTGGAACATCTTGAAGAATATCTATGTGAAAACATACAAAAACATCAGTGGATGGCACTGTTGGCTTGCAGGTAGAGAATAATCTCCTAAATTATAAATTATATACAGATTTTAGGGTGAACTGTATACTGATTTTTGTTTGCCTGGCATTTGGCAGTATTTGTTATATTTAAGCAAATCCACCTTCCTTAAAGTCTATTTCCATGCTGAAATAATCAATTAATTCTGACATTCTATAGCTCACCTGCAATAGAAAGTGTTTGGATGCAAATATTAGACTGAAAATATCATCCCTACTATCACTGCAATGAGCATACTAGGTCTTGACATACTGACAATCATCTGATTTTACCTCTTTAGGCCATAAGCACATAGCATGAAGATTTGGTTTGCTGAAATCTTGTACCAATTACACGTTTTTCCATCTATAGGGTACTTTAGAGATTTACTCTCTCATTCAGGTTCTGATGACATTGTTTCAGCTGGTCACAAGTCCTCTGAGAGCCCTTGAACACTCTGAGCATCTTTGAAACAAGATAAAGACAGAGAAAACAACATTGCTGGAAAAGTGTAATGTGGTCGGGTATGCAGAGAGGTAATGCAAACCTAGTGACAAGGCAACAGTCTCCACTGGAGCACAGTACATCAAGCTATTTTAATGCGTGGCCACATTTATTCTGCACTGCAGCTCAAGTTCTACATGCAGTTTGGAGTGGTGATCTCATAATTCCTTCTGCAGATCACATGCTTGGGCAGAGGGATAAGGAATTGTGAGGCACATTTGCCATAGTTATACAGGCTGAGGCTTGTGTCCTCCACAACAGGGTTAATTCTATTAAAAATAAATACACTTTAAGGTCATACCTATGTTTTGAACACAAACCAAAACCCAGTCACAATATCAAACTTAATTTGACCCTACACTGGACACAGTCTTGTTAGGAAGCCTGGAACACTTTATTACACTGCCTGCATTATGATTCTGGGTATAAGAGAAATACAGCCTGAGGGCTTGAGCAAGTATGTGCTGAATACAAGAGAAAGATTCCCACTGATTTTGATGGGCTGCATTTGTCCTTAGTCCTAAACTCCAGCTGGGATGGAAGGGGAGCCAAGTCTGTGACTATCTGGCTAGGGGCAGACCTACCTTCCTTCCTTCCTTTCGTTATTCAGTTCTTCACAGCAAGATTTCTGCAGACGTTTATGTTGTTATATCTTATTGAAACTGAAATTTTAACAATATTTGCCATTTTAAGATAGAAGGAAAGAAAAAAGAACACCTTTATTTTTTAATCTGAGTGCTGTAACTCCAATATGCTCTCAAGGTCCTAGAAAGTAGAATGCAAAGAGGGATTGAGTAAAAGTGGATTTTTTTGTTTGGGTGTTTCTTTCATTCTCCTGCCTTGCTGAGGAGATCACCCAGCCTCTCTTGGATTAAAAATAATAAGAGTTAAAACACTGTCTAAGGGTCTTTGGTTTTGTAATTCAAAGTCTTGAAGCAATCTTTTACCCTGACAGATAATGTATTTCTGGCATGTCTGTTGCATCTCCACACTTTTCTTCTAGGCATCCACTGTTGCCATGGCTACAGTATCCACACTATGAAAATGAAAAAAAATACATAAACCCCCCTCTTTCTGAGTAAAGGAAAATCATATTTGTTCTATGTATGTGAAAACTAGCTTTCCTCACAAGACATATTTTAATATTACATATAGTTTGGAACTACGAGAATCATGTTTAAAAGTCCATTTTTATCCCAAAAATTCAAAGCTGGAATATACTGAATCTGTCAACAACCAGCTCATGGCTGGACACTGTTGGCATAATAACCAGCACTGAAACCTTGAATTATATCATGACTCGGTGTCTCTCCTCACTACCCTGTGAAGAAAAAATTTCCCCAGAAGTTTTGTACTTTTTTTTATGCAGAAGGGGCTGAAATATTTCAAGAAGAAGGAGCAAAACATTACTTTAACACTAGTAACACATGTAGTGTGGACAAAGTCTATGGTGTAGCTCCATTATTCATAGAGAGATTCAGCTTCAGGAAAACAATTAAAATTATGTGTTTCTAAATGTAACCTCGGAATAATCATGCTAATCAGTAGGTTAGACTGCTCTGAGCTAACTCCTCTAGCTTCAGGGACTAAAAATAAATAGCACAGATTTTTTAATTCTCTCACTACCGAGTTCTAAAAAGCTAGTGCAGCTATAGATTGACAAGAATATTTATTTATTTTTATTAAGTTTACATAAGGCATTGTGCCTTATCACACAAGACAGACAGTCCCCATTGCCTCCCTCATGGCCATTGGGAAGCTTTTATACAACTTGGCACACTCTTCTCATCACACAGTCCCAACCCTATGGCTGCTTGCAGGCATCTCCACTGGATTCCCACAGCCAAATTCTCATCTCAGTTGCACTGTCAGTACACAAATACCTTCACTGTGGGGCACAGGCATCACTACAAGTAGGGTGTGCAAATTGCACTGCTTTCGCTTGTTACCATTCTTCCCCAAAATGTTAAGAGGAAGCCTGCTTACATTACTGCCTGGAAGAGTGTTCCTATAAGGTCAAACCTTGGCTTCCACCATGCTTGCTTTTGGAAAGGCAACAGCTCCTCTGCCTGGTCACATGTAAACACTGTTGCTCTGGATATTGTCATAGGTGTCTGACTCTGAAAGATTTCATTTCTTTTTTGGCAATAGCAAAACTACTTGCTAATACAATTTATTGGAGTTTGAATCAGTGCCACCAGGCTGCTCACAGAGCAGCTCCCAGACATCTGCCGTACATTTCCCACATCTGACAGGACTTTTCCCAAGGCACATGCCATTTATCAAGGAAGGCAGATGATGTTGCCTGTTACCAAAACCTGTTCCCTTAATGCATGTGTAATGAGGTGGCTAATGTTTGGTGAGTGAGAGTGCCTAACCTTCATAGACACAGATATGTGCTAAATGATACAATAGGTTTAAGTTATCCTGAACTAAAAAATAAATATATTTGCATACAAAAATAATTTTCCAAATATGATTAAAAATTGAATACATTATTTTTCATTTAATTTTTACTTTGCAACTCTCTGTTAATCAGAGGAAAAACAATACAGAACAATGTACTATCACTGTTGTGGAAATATTAACACAAAGAACTACACAGTACCTAAGCCCAAAGAATGTATATAACTAAACATTATAAAGCTGAAAATAGACATTTATACAGAGGAAGGAATTGTTAAAAGTGATGTGTAAGGAGGAAGCCTGCGCTGATCTGCCTGATAGCCTTTCTGAGCTCAATAGCACAGACAGTAATTCCAATCAATTTGTGATTTTTGTGTGTTCTGGGCAAACTACAAATTCTTGCCTTCTGGTATAAGCAAGAGTCAAAGACCTAGAGCTGTTATAAAGGCAGTCTTTCACCTTCCCTCTGATAATCAATATACATTTTCCCTTGCTATGTTTTTTTCTTAGAAGGTCAAAGTGCTGACTTCTTTGCCTTTGATATGCAACATTTCTGCAGGCTGAAGCTGCTAATGGGACCACACTGTCTTCCAAGTTCAGAGCCCAGGTTACTGAGCACTACCTTCTCCAGTTGCACAGCCACTCCGCACTGTATATCTCCAGAAGTATGTCCTCTGATGGCCTATTTCTTTCTAGGATTTTCTTACAGCTATTCACTACAAACTGCTTGGTACAGAGAACTACATTCCTACTCAGTGACTTTAATTGCAGGTATTGCAAGATAGTTTTGCTCAGTCTGTTTCTTGTTGGGAATACCTCCTCATCCCTGAACATTTGCCCCTAGCCAGGGCCAGGGTCTCACATTTCTTCCTTCACAAAACATCTAGTGTACAACCCTCAAAGTGCCACAGTGTGTGCCTCATTGTGCTCCCCATGACCTGGCAAGCAGGCCTGCAGCCACCTCCTTAATTTAGGGCTCTGGGCAAGCTGCTTCACTTCTGTGAGATGTTGTCTATTAAACTGGAATGGTGTTTGAGACTACATAGCCTTCTGCCACCCCCTGCATAAGAACTACTGTGTCAGCAATTGACTGATCTGTATGTTTACAGGATTAAAGGATCTGGTTTCTCTTACTAGGTCAGTTTACTCTGTTGCAATTAGCCTTATCCTCTTCTTACGTTTAGTCTCACACCAAAGCTCAGAGCTTAGCGTGGCCCAAACTCAGGAAATTATCAGATTCATATCCCATTGGTGTAACTGAAGACAGAATTTGTAAGCTTGTACAACTTTGCATATTCTATTTGCATGTATACAAGACACTTAAAAATGGTAATTTAAGCTTGAATGTAAGAGTTCCTCCTAACACAAGGATATTGAATGTGGCAAGGAATCTTCCAGAGAAGCTTATGTGAAGCACTGCAACAGGGAAGCACACAGCACAGTCTCAGCAAACCCAAGATGCACGTACACTTCAAATCTGCCAGTGAATGCTTGGCAAAGTAAGTGATTTTTAAACTGGAGCTATTTGCAAGTATTCTTGCGAGGAAACACCCTATTTCTGGCATTACCATTTAACCCCATCTATAAAATTAGTGTTGGGAGTATATTAGAAATAGTGAAAAATATCTTTGCTGAAGAAACATGTTGACCCTTTTAATGACTATAGCACCAGGAGTTGCTTAAAGAAGGCCAGAATTAAATATTTTCATAAACTAATCCCATCATTAAAATGTTAGAAGTAGATAATTATTTCTAATAGCTTTAAAGTGGAATAGTTCAAGCATTTAATTTATTTTTTCCCCATAAGATCTCTATGTAGCTCTTGAATTTATAGATTATGACAGTCACTGCTAGGAGACAAATATATAAATTAAACTTAGATAGTATATTTAAGTTTTATGTTACGCAGACAAATTAACAAGTTTTATGTGATTTTGCTTCAGGAGCAGTCATCTGAGTTTCAAGGTACTGTGAGAAGGGTCTGAAATACATGTTAAGTGAAATTGTTAAACATTTTAATAATAAGAAACCCTTATATTATTCTCAGTAATATAAACATAGCAATATATGAGATTAAACAGAGCTATAACCTAGCAATTTGGAGGATCCTGTGAGATCATAGCCCAGATATGATGTATCCACTCTACTCTCTGGAACATTTGTCCAGTATATTTCTGAGAATGATTGTGGGTGTTTGAGCACTACTGGTGTACTAGAGAACAGACCTAGCATTAATAAGCATGTATCACCTTCACTCATGCATTTGAAATTATAAATCCTCACATCCCACAACTGACTTCTTCCCTAATGCAGAAAAAGCTTGCCCTTTTTGTTTGTTTGTTTTATTGCCTCTCACCCCCACCCCCTCCATTAGTCTGATGACTTCAGAGCTAATTATCTAGTAATCTGGTAGAATCAGATAAACAGGATTATGGCACAGTGAGAGCACTATTATTAATGTATACAGGTAAATTAGGATTGAGAACGCCTTGAAGCAAGGGAATTTCCAAACATAGACCAAGACTTCATGAAATGAGATGTTAAACAGAATTTTTTATTATAGAATTTAGTTACTAAACTGGTGTTTCTCATTCTCACGTCTAACAGCACCATGTCTATTCACGTCTAGTTTTTTAGAAGCCCATGCTATTTCTCCTTAGGAAATTCCTGTGCTCGTTGCCACCTCTTCCCCATCCACTGCTGGGTAAGCATGTGCAGGGTGTACCACTGCTGAATGACCTACCTTCACTTTACCTAACCAAGCTGGCTAGATGTGAACAAGGTCTGATTTGAAAGCAAGTATGCCATCAGCAAGGCTTATGGATTTGCTTGAGCATATTGATACCTTAATAAAACCACTTAGCTTTCAATTTAGAGCTTGCCTGGAGCATGCAACCACTGACCTGCCTACCATAGAGTGCCATACGTACCTGTGTCTACAGAATACTGGTAATTGCAATCTAAGAACACAAACCAATGGTAAAATGCTCCTGTTTTTTGTGTGCAGTGTTATTCACCATCTACAACAGATGGCAAGATGAATCCTAACTTTTAACTTGAAGTACCTGCAACAGAGATATTAATCTGAGGTAGTTGTAGAGATGCCTCTTATCAGTTGAGACAAACAACTTCTTTCATGAGGGCCTTTTATTAAATGTCCACATTAGATGAGTCGTTCTGCAACTATACTGATGAAGTTCACCTGAAGTGTAAAGCAATTTCTACTTGTATCAGCAATACATAACATATCACTGGGTATCACATCCTCAGTGCTCTGAACACCCTAGTGGATTTTAGTTGGAATTGACTAGTGTATATTCAGTGGAATCAAAGGCTACATGATGATCCCAAATACCACCTTCTCTACTGTCAGCTAAGGTGATTGATTCAGTGGTCTTCAAGCTTTACTCACTGGTAACAGAAGAAATCAATGCTGCTAACACCCATACCTACAACATTAGCTGGAGCTCTAAAATCCTGGCTGCAACCCTTAATATTGTCTTCAATGATTTTTTACTTACCTTCTCTCTTAGAATAATTCTTGACACTCCTATTACATGTCCTCCAGAAGTTAAACCACAAGTGACAAGCTATTTACCAGTGATAATCCTTCGAGAAGAAGAATCATAACTACTGTGCTGCACTGGATAAGGGGGTGCTGATATGGTATACTCTATCGCCAAGTGTTGCACACAGATTTACCAGTCATGATGTTATCTCTGCAAGTATTGTTCCTCATGACAGAATAATAGTCTGTATAGCCTCTATACATACACAGAGATGATGCCCTCTTACAGCATCTGATCTTCCTCCTATGTGATACACTTGTTGCTGATAATAAACTCCAACCTAACCCAGGGCCCTCCTTATGAGGGAACGGCTGCAGCAGAAGAGCCAGGTCTTCTTGTGCACTATGTGCCACCTGAGCTGGCAGGTGTCCCCATGTAGCAAAACATGACACATTCTAATTCTTGTGCTTTTCACCTTGCCATCTAGAGCCACTGTTCTAGCTGGAAAGCAGCTTCATATTCCACCAAGCGTCTCCCCAGGCATCTTCTGAAAGCAAGAAACTTCACAGGATTAATCATTTCAGTGAAGCTTAATGCCCTCCCTGCCTTTTTTTTTTAAATTTTTTTTTTTTAATTTTATTTCATTAAAATGGTAAACAATTGCAATATGGAGGAATTATTGAAGAAAGCAATCACATGCAGATTAGATGACCTGGCAACCAGGTAACTCTGAGTCTTCTGATAGTAACTACCAGTAACTGGTAGCTAACTGTTGTTAGATCTAGTCACTGAGCCTGGGTGGTCTTCCAGGCACCACACAGCAGCAGCTGAGAAATTGGCCTATGAACAAAGACCTGTTCTCTGCAGGGGGGAGGAGGTAGCTGTATGATAGTTTTTGTAGCTCCTTTATTCTTTGTTCTACTCTGGAAAAGGCATTCACAACACCCCCCTATACTGAGAGAGCATCCAAACCACTCAAATAGAAAATTATCAGAAAGTTCTCTCTTGTTTTTTTTGTAATGGTATTAGGCTGGTCTCTATGTATGCTTCATATGTTTTTTGCAGCCATCTTTGCAGTTGATTTTTATTACAATTTAATAATTCTTACCATTGGAGGTATTTCACCTCACCTAACCATCTACCATCTAATCATTCTGCTTATTTTCTTACAAACAACATATAGCAGAAGGGCTGGACATTCCACATGTCCTATTACTGTTGTAAATCACTCAAGCGAAATATATCCCTAGTCAGGAGAGAGAAAGAGATCAGACAGGCTTGAGAATTAGGACAACTTAGTTTCATTACACATCAAGTCAAAGAACAGCTGCTGAATCTGATGCTAAATCTTAAAATGAAATACGTGGAAATCCCAGATTATTTTCTTCCATGCATGATCCTTTCCTCCCATCCCACTCCTTTCAACAAAATACTGATGTTGATTCTTAGAGGGGAAGACGTTGGCAAAAAATGCGTAACTTCAAAAATCAGGCAGTGTGCTGAGCCACATTTATATATTATATGTCCACAATAATTATGAATATCCATAATAAAACCATAATTATGCATGAAGCTATAGTCGCATTACATCATCCTTCTATGCCTTCTGTGCTCAGTAGATCTTTTTTGTTGACAGTTATATCCACTTCTTATTTTGCCCGTCTTTCCACTGCTAAGTTTCTACAGGGAACACTGCTGTGGTCAGAGCAGTGTACAGTTTTTTGCCTGTATAGATCAGATTTGTGTCCAAGGGCTCCTGTCCTGCCCCCAGTCCTCACGTATATCAAGAGGACAAGGTATTTGGCAAAGACCTTCACAGCTTCCACATCCAGTAGAAAAAAAATTAAAAATTCCACAGTGTCTGTAGCCTTTTATTGTTACAGACAGGAGAGGCAAGAAGCAAATATTCCCCCTGTTATCTGTTGATAACATAATTATAAATCCAAGGGACTTTTGCAACTGTTCTCATACTGTTAAAATAATCCGGAAGCAAGGCATATTCATTCTGTGCAAGATCTCTCCTGGTTTGTTTTGTGTGGAACTACCAGCTTTAAGGTAATTATCTTTCAGACTGACTATAATGGGGATGATAAGTCCCTAAAACTGTAAAAATCACCTGAAGTTGAGGTTTTGATTGCATAATATTAGTTGGAGACTTTGGTGCTGCTCTTGCTCTGTATCCCTGATGGATATTTTGGAGAAAAATTCCATCTTTTCTTTCTCGGAGATAGAATTTACACCATTTAGAAGTCTGCCAAACAGCCATACTTCATAGCTACAAAAAGATACATATGTACCATATTTCAGAGCCACAGGTCTGTGTAGTTAAGCGATACTGCAAATCCTTGCTGAAGTTACTGGAAGGAAGTGGGTGAAAGTTTTGAGGAACAGACTGAATAATACAACCTCAAGTTTTGTTTGAGCAGTGTTAGAAGCTGTATTACATTTTCTTTGACCCCAACTGAATGGAAGAAACACAAAAATTGCTAGGAAATATTTTCAGTAAGTCAACAATTTCCCATACTTCTTCACTGACTTACTACTTCATGGCAGAATAAGTGGCTTTAGAGGAGATACAAACAACTCACTGGAATCCACATCTAGTTGCATTAAGCAGCCCATCCAAAAAGCTCTGACAGGTTGTACCAGTTGGTTGACAGAAATGCTGAAAAATGCAGCATATGGATATTTGTACAATGAAGCAGAAGTAAATTTCCATTTTGAAAGCCTCATCAGGAAACATCTTGCTAGCTGGCAAAAAGGATTTGTGCTTTTCAATTTTCTTCTTGTATCAGGCATATGTGTTTAGCTGCAAAAATGGCAGACGTTACTCCAGTTACAAGTCATGGGGATAGCTTATTGTTTTATTAAATAAAGCAGCCTGAATTATATTTATAGTGAGTGCAGCACAGAGCCCTTTACATTAAGGGGAATGTTGAGGGTGTTCGGAGAATTAGTAATGAACGCTTTTTAAGAAATTATGTTAGGACTTCTGAATTGGAGCTGAACCATACGGTTTTGAGGTGCCTGTGACCTGAGACCTTAATCTAGGAGTCTAACCTATAGCTGTCATTGTCCTGGCCTTACTTGAAGCAACTGACATTTGAATGCAGCACCAATACTTTTCAAGACATAAGGCTTTCATTGCTGGCATTCCTGTAACCAGACCTTGCCTAAGACACACTTGGGACAAGCAAACCTCCAAGCCCATTTCAGCCATGCAAGCAGCTGTAAAGGATCACAGACTCACCAGAAACAGCAAATGACTGACAGTAGCAGCCTCCACCTCTCAGCTGACCCTTCTGCTGGTGGTATCAGTTTATTGTTGTTGGTTTTTTTTTTCTCCTTTCTCCCCTACTCCACCTTCTCCCTTCTTTTCTATCTTACAGTGTAACTAGGTTAGTTTATAACAGCTGAGAAGGCATTCCTAATCTGGGTGGAGAGTTACTGCTTCCAGGTGATCAGCAGTAATCACTAGTGGGTATTGCCTCCCATCTTCCTGCCCAGCCTGGCACAAGCAGGGAGTGTAGATCAGCTGGGTGGGGCTGGAGGAGTGGCACTCTCAGCCACTTGCTGCATCCAGCTGGGCTCCAGCTGCTTGAGTTATTCTGTGATCCACAGTTTGCATTCATTCCTGAAAGGGTGACAATAAATCTATTCCATCCTGGAATGAAAGGAAGGAAGATGGACAGGTGAAATTTGACAGTGATCAAAATGAAAGGCTCATGACACAAGCAGATACCAAAGGACATTCAGCAAGAAAACAGTCCACCTTTGTAGCACCCATACAAAGTAAACAAACCCATTTTGCAACATACATTTGTTTTCCTTTTACATTAAGTCTGGTTATTTTCCAGGGTCTTCCTTTTGTTTTTGTTTTTTTTTTTTTCTTAATTTTGTGTATTTCCTCTAGTACTTTACTGCATAGACTATTGCATAAAGCAATATTTATTGTTTCTAGCTCCCTTTACTGTCAGTGTTACCTTTACATTTATGTTCCCCAGATCAGCAAGGAGGAAAAGAAATTTAATCACCATAGGAAACTCCTCCAGTTATGCCTATTGCTCACACCTTCCATTTTACAGTGGCTGTAGATAAGACACTCAGAAGCCTGCAGATTGCTTTAGCAAGTGCTCTTTGACATATAGAACATACATTTGCCCTCTGTTACACCCCTAGCCTTTGGGTTGGACCAAGGGAAAAGCTGGACATGTGCAACCACTCCATAAGGCCAGGAATTTGCGGGTACATCACTTGGTGCACAAGGCTGTGCAAGTAATTCAGCCCCCTACAGTTTGTGCTTGTGGAGGAAGGTTTGAAAGCATTTCCTTCAAAATGAAGGGAAATTGGAGAACAGCTATTTTGCTGAATCAAATCTCAACAGTGGGACTGATTTTTAAGGTACTCTGTAACTTCTACTCCAGCTCATTGAATGACCCTCACTTTACAGCGCCTGAAAGGACTTACAGTATGACACAGAAACCTTTCAGTTAAAAAGCAAAACCAAAACTGGTAGGAAGAACTCCAAAATTAGAGTTCAGACTTTTTGTTCCTATTCACTTTCTGACGTCATCTTGGAGTGATGCACTGCAGTGGTAATCTCTTCCTAGGACTTCTGCACAGTGTATCCCCAAATTCTCGTAGCTGCACTGGCTGAGCACTGGAAGATAAACAGTTAAAAACTCAGTATGTTATCTGTTTTAGTAAGGAATAGTACTAAAAGTATTAAGATAAAGCAAAAAAATATACTGGATATAAATGACAGCTGTGACAGGAAAATGAGAACAACTTTCATGTTTTTATTGCTGCCTTAGAAGCAATTGATAAACAGTACACTTCATATATAAATGAGCATGTGTCAATATATGACAACAAAAATAAATTACAGTGACATAGTATTTAACTTTACAAGGTTGTACAAAATTTCCAAATATGAATAGATTTCAACTTAAAAATTTGAAATAAGTTAAAACTTCAACTATTCTGAAGACTTGAAAAATATACATACAAGTTCACTCAATCACATCATTTACAGTATGATTTTTTTTAACCTGTTTAGTCTTATACACCCATATATTTTTGACTGTTATTAGTGGAATATATCCTGCTATATGCAGCTTTACTGCACTGGGATAGTGAAAGGGGTTCCCTGAGGGCACAGAACAGGCTTTGAGTGTTTATATTTTAAGTAATTTGATTATATTTATTAACTAGCAATACAAAACCAAAGCATTATTTATCTGTCCTATAAAAAGAGACCGCTTTATCTGCTCTTGCTAGAATTTCCATTGATGTTAATGAGAATTTTGAAGAAGGCTTAACAGCAGGATTGAGCTAAACTATACAGCCACGATGAATTAGGTCACATTATTTAATGAAATATTTGAATATCTGTTTTGTATTAGATCTCACTATAGGCTACATAGCTAGTCATGGCCACGCACTGAGATATTTGCTTCCACAACTAATGGAAAAATATATTTGATATGGTACTTTAAAGTAATAGGATGGATTAAAGATTGCTATTTTTAACACCACAACTACATGGACTGGATTATTTTATTAAATTTTATGAAGATTAAAAACACTGGACAAAACCCCCTGCCTGTGAGCATGTGCTGATTGAGAATGCTGAGGGTCTAAGTCAAGATGTAAAATAAGGTAAGGTAGAGGAGATTCATACTGCAGCTGGCTTGCTCCTGATACCTTAGGCTGCGTAGTTAATCTAAAGCTGGTGCAGACCCTGTGCACTGTCAAAAGGGGAAAGGCTTGCTAATTCAGAAACCATTAGTGAGGAAATAGATAAAGAAAGAAATCTGAACAAATCAGCACATGTGGGAAAATTGCTCAGTTGTCAAAAGTACAGGAAGACAATTGTGCAGCCATGTCTTAAACTGTCTGCGATGAATTTGGTAAGAAGGGAAAAATAAATCCAAGATGTCTGTTTGTGAGACTGAATTTTCTCTTCTCTGAATATGCTAAAATATCTGTCAGAGTGCTGCGTCAGTAACCTGCAATCTTTCTGCCGAACAAATAAATGTTAGATGTACATTGTTTAAACAAGAAAGAAAGAAAAAAAAGAAGTCATAAACGATCCAGAGATGAGCGATTCCTCATTTCCATTTTTCTCTAATGCCACCACAGTTTACAATTAATCTGGAAATGATTTTAGATGCCACCATCCTTGTTGTATGAATATATTGTGAGGAGGAAGGGAACTGGAGGAGATAGAGGGCTGCTGATGGCTCCTTGTGCTTGCTCTATGTTCTCCCAGAGAATTTCTTTGCGGGCTCATTCCTGGTGAGAGGAGGGTGTGGGCTACACGGGTGGAGGTCTGGGACGCAGCAGGGAAGCCACACAGCACAGCCCCATGCTGTTGTGCGGGGCCTGGCCACCTCCTGCCCGTCTAGGGGGAAAATGTGCATTTCAGAAGCGCAGTGGGAGTATTTCCATCAGCTGGAGCTAGGCTTGGATCTGCCCCCAGAAAAGGCTGGCACTTGCCGCTGCTAACAGAGTGCAGAGCAATTTCACTGAGCAACCGACTGTGTCATTAAGTGAATTAATAGCAGCCAAAGAATATTGTAACATATGAACAGAGTCAAAATTTCCGCCTACAAATCTGCATCTAAAGAGAGTCCTCCCAGACTGAGGGGAATATCAGTTTCCCCAAAGGAAAGGATCTACACGATGAAGACTTACAAACACTTTCTCTAGATTGTTTACCCCTCTTGCAACTTCTAATCTCAAATTATTTTAATCAAAACAATTACATTTAGTTGGGTTCAGAGAGGAAAAAAGAACATGGAAATAAATCTCAAAAGTTCAAGCAACATCTAGTGGTTATGTAAACCTTACCTCACCAACTGCTTGGCACACAGTGTATTATTGTACAATCAGATATGTTTTTTATATCACATCATTTACTTTTTATCTTAACTAGCAAGCCACTCTATGAGCAGCAACTAAAGAAATGAGTTTATCAGCAGTTTATTATATTAATGCAATTGTTATCAGGGGCATACAGGGTAAAAGTCATTTGTAGATTACAATAATATATTTGCAAGGAAAGTTCCACACGGGGAGGTGCCACCTGATTAGGTTTATGTGGAGGATTAAAGAAAAAAAAAAAAAAGAAAAAGATGTTAAAGCATCTTGGCAGGGGAAAATCTCTTAAGAGCACAATGTTCCACCGTGATAGTCAGTGGGAGCCAAATTTTGACAGTGAATGCTCAAGCACTGTGTTTTTGTGTTGCAGAAGGTGATGCTCTCCTTTCTACTGCTTCCTCACTGTTTCATTAGTTTACAGTAAGTTCGGCTGTATTGGTTTTGGTTGAAGAAAACCAGCTTTGGATAAGGAATAAAACTAGAAATCCCTTTTTATGAAAGCAATTTCTGATCCACTTAATTGCTGCATGTAATTTGCCCATATACTTAAAAATCAGAAAGTACCAGGAAAATATGAATTTATTCAAAATGTTCAAGCCTTAAAAATATATATTCAGATACTGTCTCTGGGACTTGTTTTGCTCCATAATTAGAAAATGGAACAGAAAGCTTTCAAGTAATAGGAACAGGAAAACATATCAAGAAACGCACAAAATATGTTCATCAGATTCCTGTAATGTTATCTCTATTTCTATCACAAAAATACCCACTGTCTCCAAATAGAAGCAGGAAGCTTATGACTCTTTCTTGTAACAAGTTGTCTTGACTGGCGCGGCCCACACCCTTCCGCCAGCAGGGTGGAAGGGGCAGGAGCTCACTTCCAGCTTTATGCGAGACAGGAGCCCTGTGACTGTTGGTAGAAGAGAGGTAAAAATCCTGCAATCAACACTGAGGCAGGAAGAACTGGGGTAAGAGTCAACTGAATGAGGCGGCACCTCAAGAAAACCAGGGATAAGTCGTGAGAAAAAAATCACCCTTTGCTAAATTATTCTAATGCCTACAGCTTACAACTGCAAAACTTTGTATTATATTCAGCATTTTCTCAGCTCTTCCCAAAAGCAACAAATGGTAATTCATGCTTTTTTAAATTTTAATGTTTGATCAGGCACTTTTGCATACTGAGTAGAGGGATTTCAATGACCCTTCCCTACAGTCTGCTTGTGAGAGCAGCTATGAATCCCTAGTCTTTGTATTTCACTTCTAATGAGGGATACTGTGTCAGACAACATGCATTGTACAGAGTAAAAAACCAAAAAAGTCACATGTGCATATTTGTTTAAGTTTCTCAGTTTCTCTTGCATTCAATGGTATGGTAGTTCTTCATACCGGTAATTCCTGTCTCAGAGCAGGAAGCCAGATGTATGAGCTTAAGACTCCTCAGTACCAGCAACTGTGGAATGTGCAGCTAATTAATGTAGCTATACTGTTTTGCGGACAAGTCTGAAAGGATCCTTCATTATATTCAGTGAAGTGTATGGGCAGAGCAGGAGATAAAGCCTGTTCTGTCCATATACACAGAAGTTTCTGTTCAGATTAGCCTATGGTCAAGAAACCACACTCATTTTGAGGAAAGGAACCAAATATTTACACGGAGATACTTCCACGGCCTGAACAGTGGAATGGTTTTGTCCTAGTATCATTAAATGAAGATATTAGGCAAGAAAATGGAATGTATTTCTGAATCGAACAATTCACACTAATGGAGGAAAAAGGCTGCTTAACTCCAGCTATATCTGATTTCACGTAATTTTGCAGGTGCTAAAAATTGGCATAATTCTATATTGATGGTAGAGGGTATTGAAGAGCTGTATTCAATAGGAAGGTTTTCAACAGGAGGGGATGGAATCCATGTGAAAAATAAAAGTAATGAGTGCAGAAAAGTATTGAGCATCAGGAAATACTGCACAGGTCTATCTCTTGTGATGTATTTGTACCATGCAGAGTGCAGCACTGTGCAGGATTCAAAGTAAATTGGGTTATACCTTTTACTGTCGTGTAAATTGGTCTGTGCCACAACAGTAATAATTCTTGAAGTGGCTTCATTAAGCACAAATCAACGAAGGCCATTTCACCCCTTTGACATCTCTAGACTAGGTAGTATTTGAGGAGTGACTGCAGTTGTTTGGTTACCAAAATATTTCAGTCCAGAAGAAAAAGAGTCTCAAGAGGACTGGATATTTTGAAGCCACATAAGGAATCAGATTCTTGTCCAGAGACTTTACTTCCATGATGGTGTAAAAGCTTTCAGATCTTTTGAGTATTCTAAGTAAACTAGCTATGCCCCTATGAATGATTTGAAAAATAAATTTAAGTTCTCTCTGTGCATTAATATCCTGAGCTTTTCTGATTATTAGCCAATGTCGAGCAATGATTACCAGAGCATTTCAGGGATTCTTTCATTTCAGATAGTGCACTAAGTAACTTGTGTCCTGGAAAGAGTAAGAATTGCCCATCAAATTCCTGGAAAATGCATGCACACCCAGACAAACAAATCCTGCTTTTGTATTAATGCCTAGTTATGTATTCCTAGACTGCTATAAGAAGGATCCCTCCATAGAGGCCTGAGTGGGGTGTCAGGCTGCTATGCCAGCTGATGGTGATGCGTGCTTTTGGCTTACAGAGTCATTCATACACTGAACTTTTTTGGGCACTGTTTACATGTGTTTATTCACCCTTATGCAAGGAGGTTGTTCACATCTATAAAAACTTGAAATGTCTTTGTCTTTTTTCCACACTTTCTGCCAAGTTAAATAAATAGTATAGCTTCACTCGCTTGGAAAAAAGTTAGCTCTCCTCACCACAGCTGAGCTGAATGGTTTTATCACCATTTTTGGAAGACCTTCTCTGAGCCCAGCATCATACACTCCAGTTAAACTCAGTCAAGGTTTTATTGTTTACAAAACTAGAAAAGGGTGAATGATCTAGATATATGATGCATTATTCAGTCCTACCACGCAAATGAGGTTTTTAAAGCTTGCACAATTCCACTTGTGGGACTGGCAAATGAAAAATACTATGCTGTGCAACAGAAAGGGCAAAGCAATAGGATGGGGTGAGGGACAATGATAATTTTCTCCTCTAATTTCTAATGGGAGGAGTGCTGTTCTTGTTACTGTAAATAATTTGCAGTGGTGACTTGCTTTATTTTGCCTTTATCTATTTGTGGCATTTGCCTCAAACTGTTTTAATAGTGGTTGGATTCCTGCGCTTGTGTTGAGAAACTGACAGTGACATTCACATGAACATAGGAGTTTCTCTTACCTGAACTTATATGGAGTCTACTGTTAAAAATAGAGGCCTCTGTTTTCTCACCTGGCAAAGCCAGAGTGATTTTGGTTAAGTTCGTGGAGTTAAACCTAGTGCAGTGTGGATGCAATAGCTCAACAAGTGAACTCTGATAATCCATTTCTAAACTTTGGGTAGCATCTGAATATCCAGCATAATGCACTGAAAACACCACATTCAGAAATAAAAGCCAATGCAACTGGAAAAATATGCGCTAAAGAAAGATGTGAAAACTTTTGTTGCAGCTAAGCAAAGCAGGCTTAAACACAGTTCCACTGTCCAGTCAAAACTGATGAGGCATCAAAGGCAATGTTTACCATGGCTGACAATTTCAGCATAAGTTTGTATATACATCCATATACATTGCTCTAGATGTGCGTGCATCTGTCTATATGTACATGCACAGTACTATGTCATACATATGTTATCCTTCTGACATATACATAGTGCATAGAGATGTATAGGTACAATATGCATATCACATGATACACGTTGGAATAAGCCATGAAATAAATAGCACTTTGTGTTTTCCTGTGTTACCTGTACTCCTTCCATTAGACAATCTCTGTCAGGGCTAATTGAAACTCCCCTGAGCCATTTTAATATTTAAAATTATGCAAAAAATCCTCAAGCACATCTAGGAAGGTATTTGGAAATAACTACAACAATCTTTCTTGAGAAAAAAATTGCAATCTATGTTATATTTTGAAAGTACAATGTGGGTGATGAAAAGTAGTCCTGAATGCCAGTATGGCACAATTAATGAGTTTACCAGTTAACACTGTGAAGATCTGCCAGTGACATCAAATACTGTGATCGTCAATTTTAGTCAATTGTGATGCCACAGTGTATGAAATGGAATAAACATAGCACGTAGTTCCAACATCCCTATTCATGCCCAGCTTGCTTCAAACAAACAGCAGGATTGGATCAGCTACTCCTTGTCTGCTTACTTTAAAAGCTGAAGTAGAAAAATGCCCAAGTATTACAAATTACTATTTGTAATACAAATTAGTATTTTCCCCAATGTCTGTCTGGCAGCTTGTAAAAGTAGAAGTAGAAAAATGCATAACCTATAAATGATCTATGCCTCATACAAGGAAGAACATCCTAATTAAATAAAGTTTTTATTTCTGTGAAAACTTGAATGTCATACATGCTTTAGCTAATCTTCCAAATAGGAGTGTTTTTGTATCACAGGAGCCCAGTTCATGAGACAGAAAAGACAGCCATCATTATGAACACCTAGTCTCCACCAGTCCTCTGCACATATCCTTTGGGTTAACAAGAAGCAAACTACAAATATATATCACTTTCACCCGCTCTCAGGAGCAAGTGCAGTGGTATTTGCATGGGTAAATACATAAAATAAACATATAAAATAGAAAATCACAGAAGCTGGAAGCAAGTTGTGAAAAGAGACTGTAGATTTACACAAGTCAAAAGAAATTCAGTTACCACAATGAATATGTATGCTTTTAGAAATTTTCAAATGTGTTAAAATATATGATGATTCATGAACTGGGTGAAGTTTAAGCTGGTGGGGGCTTGGCAGAACATCCTTAGGAGCAGATCATCCCCAGATGCCACAAAGAAAGTCAGGCTTGGTGAACAGACCATTTCTGCCAATAAGGACCTGGCATATGTGGATCCTGCTCCAGTTCTTTTTGATAAATCTTACATTTCTTTAGAGAAGAAACTATCATACCTCCACAATACAAGTGCTGGAGCTAGTAATGTGCCTTCTGATAATCTAAGAGCAGATTAAGTTTGCATAGGATTATTTTGAAAGGAAAGTAAAAGCCTGAAACCAAGACAAGCTTGTAAAGCACATTTTATGAAAAGAATCTGGGAGCCATTTGGAGGAGAATGAGGGTTTGGAATCTGAAATGTAAATTTGAATAGGGATGCATAGTCAGATGGTCAAGAGGGCAAGTGAAGAGCAGTTTATAAATAGCTTAGCGTGATGCACCATAACTATGCCTAGCATATATATGGTAGCATGATGGTAGTTGTATATTCAAAATTACTGGTGCGGTTGAACAGGGAAAAAAGATAAAAATTTCTTTTTGCTTCAATGTTTGCATTCTGTAGGGGCAAACCGAGTATACTTCAGAACTTGTATTCACTTCTTACATATACAAGGTAGCCTCACGAAACTGCCAGATTCCTTTAGGTCATCTATTGTTCAGGATATATAGATCCACCCGTTTAGCTCTTGGGAACTGCCAGGCCTTTCCTATATTTGTTTAGCTTTAGAACAGTGCCACACAGTTCAGCACAGTTTACGTTTCTACAAAGTGGGGGGTAGGATAAAGTGCTTCCCACACCGTGATACCTGTCCCTAGAGCTTTGATCAGACATTTCTCACAGCCTATACTGGTACAGTGGCAATAAACTTTTATCACAATTTTAAATCAAGAAAGCCAAGAATATATTATAATGTATTTTGTTGTCTCAGAGCTGTTCAGAGGCTGACAGTGACAAAGCTTTCTCCAGACAACCCAATAGCTCCTGTCTGGCTATTGCTTCTGATTTCTTGATCTTCTTCATATGGAGTTTAATATTGTATTATTGCAATTAATGGGGATGATGACTGGTCTCTGAAAAGCCAGCTTTCCATGTGAGGAGTGTTAATGTGACTAAGCTGTTTGTCTGCCCTCAGATCAATGCTTTCTATCATGTTTCTGACTTAATTTTTCTCAAAATGGATGAAATATTACATCATTTGTACTCCTTAGAAGTAGTGCTGTGTTAGATTGTACCTTGGTCTTGCATTGTTCTTCTGCAACCTATCATGTGCACCTGTGTTCATAAACAATATATCCACTTGTGCATAAACCTAGAATTTTTGTGTGTGCATGGGTTTACAGGAAACACATAGACATATAAAACAGAAATTAATTTGCTCCCCACTGTACTTGTAACACAGCCAAATTCTTAATATTTTATAGTGCATATTCCATTAAATAATAACTAAATTGATCTATGCTACAATATGTGTATACATACACATTTTATAATGCCTGTAAATAACATTTTAAAGCCTGTTCACTCATCAAAAGACGGGTTGTTTATTTCTCTGTTAAAACAATCCAAGGGTTTAACTCTTACTATTATGTAAACAGTGGTGATAGCCACTTTCAAGGAAGTTTAACTTCAAAAAAATAATAGTTTCCTATTGTAAAATCAATACAAATATACCATAAATCCCCCTGATGGACTCTGGCTTCCTTACATGCTCTCACATTTTGTGTATTAGGGGCACAGCACTACTCTAGATATCAGAAGATAATAATATGGCAATATATATAGATATAGATATATATTTAAATGTTAAAACATTAGTTAGGTCAACTTGAGTAATGAATATTTCAAATATATGCTTATTTCTATAAATAAAGGTTATTAATTTTCTTTGCAACATGGGTGCCTTATAAGACTTTGACTGCATGTGGCTATCAAACTGGTAAACCAATTCTGGGTGTTTTTAGCTCAAAATGCACTTGTGACTTACAGATGAAGCTTTAACATTTTTTTCGTGCTTTATACTAATCTTGTACTTGCAGCAGACTTGCAATACAATTTACAAGATTAACTTTAGGTAGACATTTTAAACAACTGATACAAAATAAATATTTGTATGTCAAGAGTATTTGTTTTAGTGACAAGAAAGCTGGGTATACTCTATTCATTTCTCAAGCAGACCTTTATGAATCACTTTAAAAGGACACTACAGCTGAAGACTGAAGAGCAATATTTATCAACATTAAATAAAACATTTGGTGAAGCATGTATAAATATTTCTTCATATGAACATAACACAAAATTAAATAGTTCAGATACACAGACACCATTTAATATATTTCCACTGTTGTCAAAATCATCTGTAAACACCATCTCACACTGAATACAAAAGCAGCTTTAACATCAGTTCTGTGTTCACAACACTGATGCCCCTTTGTAAAAGAAGATACTTGTTTTATTTTCGGCAAAGTAAGAGTCTAAGCAATAAAAAATGTTTTGGTCAGTTCAAAGGAGAATACAAAATTATCTGTCAACATGTAACTAAATCAGATTTAGAACAATAGTTTAAAGTACAATCCTTTCCCCAGGGGACCTCTGACTTTTATAAATCACGTTTGGTGCAGACCACATCACAAATACCAGGAAACACTGGTCATGTCTAAGCTATAAATATTAAAGCCCTTTTAAAATCTTCTTTATCAAAAATTGCCAGGTTACAAATTGGCAATATCATGTTTTTTGCACCACTGAATAACCTGGCAACAAACAGATTTAGGTGCATTTCTCCTGACGATTTTTAAAACAGGTTCTGGAAAAGAAACACTTTTTAGCAAGCTTCCTTCATGTGCAAAAATAAAGCATTTCTTTTACACAAATCTTTTGCATCTGAAGATCACCTAGGCGCAGTGCAAGCCAGGGGGCTCCACTAGGTTTAGACAGAAAATTAGAACTCGAACTTTCATTGGAAGTCATACAGATACTGTGCATTGGATCTGAGCTGGCTCTGAGAAGGGTGGTGCATCCACATGGTGCAATTCAGCACAAGGCGTCGCAGTGTCCGTGTGTGCCCCGACAGCAGAGTAGCCAAGCAAGCATGAACTGAGATTCCTGCTCGTGGCTGCGCCTGCCTGGTTCCTGAGCAACTCCCTTTGAGCATCAGCACTGTGTGGCCCAGATGTGGGCTCTCATCATCCTACACCCTACAAAGATAACTTCACACTCTGCCCTGAATGTAGCCTTCAATTCCTTTTACCTTCATACCTTTTAAACAGGTGTGATCACTTTGGGGAGAGATTCTGATTAAGGTTTTACTGGGCATGTGCCCCATTACAAATCTGTGGAGACTGTTAGGCCCACAGGCTATGCTTTGGTTGTTCCCAGATATGGACACCATGTTTTGGTTTCAAAGCTAAACTTTAATTTCAGATGTCAAATAAAGATATATATATAAAATATGAGTTTCTGATTTTTTTTTTTCTTTAAATTTCACTCACACGTAATTGTGATGGGGGCCCTGTAAAACTTAGAGCAATAGATCACCTCTTTCCTGGTATGTGTGTATTTTAGAGGTGTGAATGTATGTTGTACATACATACACACTCACACACACACACATATATAACAAGAGCTGCACACATAGATACTCAGCAATCAGGAATCGGAGTACAGTTAACAATACACCAGAAGAGAAGTAGACATGAAGCTCTACCTGGACAACAAGAAGCAATTCTGCAACCTATACAGTGTCTCAAATAATTTCATAATCCTTTTTCGCTAGCTTGCTACATCTGTATGTGACTTCAATTGAAAGTTGTTGGGTTCCTTGGAAACAGAAGAGTTGGGCTAGCTAGATGTGCTTACCTGAGATCCCAGAGTTGATTATAATCAATGAGCTGGGCAGATCTGTAATGGGTTTATAATTGCTATACAGCTTCTTGCAAATTTGTAGGAAAACTTTATTAAGTCTTTAATTCCTTAGTAAAAATGTTGGTTTGTTAGTTTTTGCTGAATGCAGACTTGATTTTTATATTAAACTGGATTTATTAAAAGGATACATAAGCCTGGCAGCTGCTTTCATGTCTTGATGTTTAAATGTTTGAATCAGCACCCTGCAACCACCCCCCCACCCCAACCCGTCCCGTCCTATCCCTTTTTGTCCCATCCCATGCCATCCTGTCCCGTTCTATCCCATCTTGCCCCGTCCCATCCTGTCCCATCCCATTCCCACTTTGTTATTTTTTTTAAATTGTTTAAAAAATACTATTCTATGAAGCCTCCCTAGGGATCCGCTTATGAAAAATTACAGACTGCCTTTGCTGATACTGCTGTTTGCGTCGTTTTCGTTTGTCACACTGGCATAGCAGTAGCATCTTGAAAGTGTTTCTGAATGTTTTGTTACACAGTGCATAGCACATGGGGTTCACCGTGCTATTGATGTAGCAAAGCCAGTACCCCAAGTTCCAGAAAGTTTTGGGGATACAGCTACAAAAGGTGTTCACCAGAACCATGATGTTATATGGGGTCCAGGTAATGATGAAGGCAAACAAAATGGCACTGAGGGTCTGTGCCGCTTTCTTTTCTTTGATAAGTGACATTCGTTTTCTCTTTGTGATCTGACTTCTGGTCTTCAAGGCAAACTTTTTTGCCAGGGTTGCTTCCTTGAAGGACAAGGGTAGGGCTGCAGATGTCTTGGTCACTGATGAGATGCCATCAGAAGCTGTAGTTGTCTCTGCTGACCCTGGCTGAACTGGAAGCTTAGAAAAGCTCTTTTGGAAATTTCCACCATCCTGAACACTTTTGGGAGGGTGCAATTTTTTAGCTTTCTTTTCCCTTGATTCTGTGTCAGATTTCTGCAGTTCATCCCCTGACTCATGCAGATCTTCCGAAGAGGGTAGTTTTGTGGAATTGAGGATGGCACTGTGACCAGGAAGCTTCAGCACGATTGAGTAGATAGCTCTGGTCTCTGCAGCGATGTCTTCTTCATCAGAGGAGGCTGAATTTTCAAGGGATGCAGCAGCATCATTGTTGTTCCAGCTGTCGCTGCTGCTGTGCTCTTGGTCCCCCTGGTCTGTGTTGGGTTCCCAGCTCTTCATTGTGAGCCAGAAGTGGCAGCGTCTGTATTTCCGTCGGGTGGAGCGTTTCATGCTCTGCCGTTGCAGCTCATAGCTGCTGCAGCTCCGGGAGCTGCCTGTCTGGTGTACGAAGCGTGCTGCCTCTGCTTCACTGCCTGAAGCCTGTAGCCCTGCTAACTCTTTGGTGCGTTTCTCCGTCTCCTTGTAGATCCTCCAATACAAAATACTCATAATGGTGACTGGCAAATAAAAGGCAGCTATGGCAGTGCCAAAAGTGATGATAGGTTCACTTAGAAACTGGATGAAACATTCATCAGGAGGCACAGTCCTCTCCCCAACAAAATACTGCCAGAACAAGATGGCAGGGGCCCAAAGAACAAAAGAGACAATCCATGCTAAACCAATCATCACCCCAGCCCTTTTGGTTGTTCTTTTGGCTCTGTATGTAAGTGGCCTAGTGATGGAAAAATACCTGTCAAAACTTATGACAAGGAGATTCATGACAGAGGCATTACTGGCAACGTAGTCAATGGAGAGCCAAAGATCACAGGCCAAATTTCCCAAAGCCCAGTGGTCCATGATGATGTATGTAGTGTAGAGATTCATGGAAATAACGCCGATGATCAAATCTGCACAAGCAAGACTCAACAAGAAGTAATTGTTGACCGTTTTCAGTTGTTTGTTAACCTTAAATGCAACGATCACTAGGATGTTTCCTATGATGGTCACCAGTGCAAGGATCCCAGTGAGGAAAGCAATCAAAACTACTTGCCAGATAGTGTGTCCACCCAGAGGGTCTTTGCTTGTGGCATTTAGGGACATGTTCTTTGATTCCACAGTAGAGAAAGAAAAACTCTCTGTGGTCTGAGGGAAATCATAGCTGCCAATGAGCGACGCTGCTTCATCAAGGAGTCCTGGTCCATGTGAATCTCTCTTCCAGAAGGAGCTCACATTTAATAACAGGGGCGAGGCTGAACTGTTATCTTGCATGATCATTGTGACTCTCTGACATAGTCTGTAGGAGGGAAAAAAAAAAACAAAAAAACAAGTTAACAGGTGAAGATGGTAAATAGGTAATTGTTCTCATACTCATACATAAAATCCCTTTAGCACTTTGAAAGATGTCTTTAAAAGCCAAGCTGTCTTTGATGGATTCCATGACAAATGTGTATGTGATAGTACTCAGCTTACAGCTCTGATTAATTTGAGCTCTTTGTAGTAATCATATAGTGTTTCCTTGAGACCATTCAGAGAAAGAAAACCTCAGGAGAATTTGAATCCGCTTTAGTATTAAAATGCTCCCTAACTCTGAATCTTAGTTAAAACACTCTCTGATGGATCTGCCCTGAACTCTACATCTCAATAGCCCACTATCCTGAAGCCTTCAAAAACTAAATGTCAGACACATGCAGCCACAATCCTCCAAGTTCAAATCAATGCCGGTCCCCAGTAACTGGCACTACCAAAACACAGACCCAGCCACCGCTGCCTCCAGCTACAGCTAATGACAAACAAAAAATATTGTTCTGCCTTTCCTTAAACTATAGAGGCACAAGCCAGCACTGTTTCACTGTGTGAAGCTACTCTAACCTGTGAGGCTGCAAAGGACTTTTCATTTTTACCTACATTTCAGCTACCTGATTAAGGTACTAGAAGTACGCATTAGCACTTTTTGCCCATGCCACCATTCATTTTTCATGCACATTTTTATACTTGGACTAAGGTTTTTGTACATCTAATGACTTCAAAATGTCTTTGGGGCAACACATGTTAATATTTCCTCTGAAAATATGGTCTCTAGAGTCAGGAAAAAATATTGGCATATGTATGTCAAAGCAATAATTAAATACTTTAGGAAAAGAGGACAAAAGCATGAAAGGGATTCATAATTAAGCCTTAATCCTTTTCCCCTAGGTACTTATGTAAAATGAAGACATGCTCAGAATAGGAATTTGCATTTCCCTTATTCCATTAACTTCTGTGGTGAACTGACTAGATTCATTGTAATAAATCAATTATATCATCAAGAAGCAAGAAACAAGAATTCTGATGAAAAAGTCCATCCCCTACTGTAAATATTGAACAACATATGCTGTCAAAGAGAAATGTATGCTTGTTTTCTAACTGTGAATCATTCCAGTCAGTATGTTATGGCATGAGATAATAATGAGTATCACAATGTGCTGGTGTTACACAAAATACTCACCCAAAAGAGGAGATTTTGGGTTTAGTTCTTTAATTAATTTTGAACTTCTGTTTTCCCGTGAACTGCACTTGGTTTTGTTAGCAAGCCATGAGACATTATGTGATTTTAAATGATGCAGTTCCTTTGACAAATGCAGTAAACAGACCAACAATTTCTTCCCTTAGCTCATGCACGGTAACTAACACAAAACCCACCACATTTTGCCATCTAGTGTAAATTAGATATTAATTTTTCTGTTTATTAATAGGAAGATAAGGTTACAATGATGCTCCCTTATTGTAATCTAATTCAATCCACTTTTAATGCATTCATCATTANAGGATGTGAACATAATAACAATAATAATAATAATAATAATAATAATAATAATATAACAACAGTAAATACTGCTCTGGGAAATTACATAGTTAAATTTAACTCTTTTCCCAATAGAAAGATCGAAAATTTTAAGCAACTCAAACAATTTCTAAAAAGGAAAATAGTAAGATTTTTATAAACTGTAACCACCATTCAAAACTTTTATTTTCTTAAAATTTCTTGTCTTAATTTTCTTAAAATCAAAGTGAGTTGAAACTAAAATTATGTTTTATAAAAAATCTTTGAAATTGCAAGTTTTCTTTGCAGAGTTCTTATGAAAGAAATTTGCAGTTTTGAATGAAATTTCAGGCTAAAAGACATTCTGAAAATCTGTCAAGCTGCTCCCCTAAAATGTTCAATATTTTTGCCATTTTAATTGTTTCTTTCCCAAAAAAAAATCTAAACAAACTTTTCTGACTTGATTTCATCATGTCCTTGCCATCTATTAGAGAAGCTGTGGGACACAACACTCTTCTTTTTTTTCCTGCCTCAAGATCTACTACTTTCAACTATGGAGCTGGGGTAGCTAAAGCAACCAAGCATCCAGCAATATGTCCTCACCAATCTCTATCATACTGTTTCAAAGAAGATGAAGAAGTTAAATCTGCACTGCATGAGAGACTCACCTCACCCACACTAATGAAATGAAAGTCTCCAGAAAGTCATTTGCAAAAAGGCAAGCAGAGGTCTGGATGAGAAGCACACTCTCTTGTTTTTCATTAACACCCCCACAGGCACACTCCTACAAGCTCACTCCCTTGCGTTAACCAAGACGACATCCATTTACAAGTCTATAAAAAATGGAGATCCCACATGCTCAAAAATTACAAATGAGGGCCCATGGAAACCCAGTGTGCAATAACATTCTCCTTTGACAAAGGTAGTGAAGCTGTATTCAAGACTGGCTTGTCCCTTCCAATGCGTTGGTGAAACAAACACGGAGTTCACTTGTGAGCAACCACTTAAGCAAGTGCTTACAATGTTCTTGCCAGTTGTTTGTGGGCCAGGGTGGTTACTCACAGTGGGGAAAAAAAATCTTTGACTCAAACAGGATTGCTGGAAATCATCCATCTTGCATTGTTTTACTTAGGAAGCAGGCACCTTTTCCAGAGCTGTCAGATAGGATGAGGTCAAAACCAGAACAGTATGAGAGAGATCTGAAATAATGATATTTGCCAAATATATGCCAGAAATTATTAATGTTATAGGGTGCAGACCTTCTTTCACTGGCGTTAGGGACAGAGAGCAGAAGATGAAAGCCAGAAAGCATCCCCTTCACAGACATACACTTGTAAAACCTCTACAAGGTAACATGAACATCATCCAATACTGACTGAAAGGTCTGATAGGTCAGTTTAGATGGCAATGATACCATTATGCTGCTTTTTAATAAAAAAAAAGACAAGCTGGTATCTTCTAATGTATAGGAAAGGACCAGGTAGAAGGTACTAATAAAGGAAATGAAACATTCACTACAGGGCTTAGAATAAAAAACAGCATCACTGAGAAGTGATGGTAGAAACAGTGATATTACTCAGACTAAAAATAGTTGACAGTTTGGTAGTACTTCCCATTTTCATAGCATAACGCAACCATAAACTAAGCTAAGTGTTAGCCTTAGAAGTTCAAAACAACTACCACATAAAATACACAAATAACCTTGCAAAATTAATGTATAAATGCTGCAATATCTATCACTAAGTCCATAAAATGATTATGAATTCTGTATAATTACAGACTTTGAAATGTAGTTTCAATATAAATTAACCAATAAATCCTTTCAGAAATGCTGGGCTTCAAAAGACTCATCATGAGGAAGCCTTGGAAAATTGGTACTTCAGCTGCAGTCTTTCAGACACCAAACAAGTGCTGGAACCAAACCTTTATTTCTCAGGTCAGTTCTCCCACTCCTGGACTTCAGAGTAACTTCTCTAAGCCACTGTTTCAATGAAAACCTGCACAGTCCTTAGCAGTTCAGTAACTGAGGAAGAGGAGAGACTGAGAACAACCCACCAAAAGCTCCGTGCTGCCCAGTGCAATCCTGCAAGCTGGAACTCATCTTTTTAAACTCCTCAGGCATTAAAGGGAGCCCCTAAACTCACGTTGACTGGACTATTTGATAAAATGGAAGTGCTAGCAGGATGATGAGTAGTCTTTTTTTTTATTCTGGCTCTTCTACAAGCTCCTGTGATTGAACTGTTTAATTAAATAAAAAATGTATTACCCGTATGTTGATCTGTATAGAAAAATCACTACCACTACCACCATAACATACCAGATCAGTGCAACTCTTCAGGAAGCCAAAGCAAGCTAAGTTATCCATCATTTTCCAAAATTGCCATGAATTTTCAGCTTGCTTTATAAGAAGTGCTACAGGGAAAGCAAGAGTGTCTGGGTTCAAGCTGCCAGTGTGACCTGCATTACAGACAGAATGATGGGCAACCAAGTGGGAAAGCAGCCACAAATATTTTGGTGAAACAAACAGTGCAGCACAGTCTGAGTGAAGCAAACAAACCAAACTGTGAAATGATTACAGGTTTATGTACCAGGATAAGAGTTTACAAATCACTGGTATGATACACTAGGTTACAATTTCAAGCCAGGGAGTAACAAAGGAAACTTTTTATAGCCCAAGAATATATAATTACTTACCTAAGTTTACTGCTATGCTATTCACTGTGCTTTGAGTTTTTTTTGTTCTTGTTTCTGCTTTTTAATAGGAGGTTATGTAAGGTACAGGCCAAAGACACCAGAGGCAATGTACACTTCCCAGCATTATTCAGGAAAAGTGCAGGCCCAGTACAGGCAACAGCTATACAAACTTTCAGCTATACATCCTTCCTAATGTACCTCTGCTCCCTGCCCCATTGGAGGGACTGAGATATTAGATAACCCACTAAAAGCCATGGGAAGGAAAGGAGAAAGCAGCTACAGAAATGGTCACTGATTTCAATAAATGGATATAACAGATTTAAAACCCGTAATGTTTGGAATAGTCCTAGCTCAAAGCACATTGCTTTAAATAAAAAGTAATATAAAACAGACAGTAGGAACAGTTCTGTCACTCATTTTCACTGCATTTCATTTCTTGCTGCTTGTTTCATATTTCAGAGGTTTTTTTAGATACTTCAAATTTCAGTTTGACAATTTATTTCCCTTTCCTTAAACCTTCATGTTCACAAACACACAAGCTCCCCTTTTTACAGAAACCCAGTCTATTTTCTTGCTGGGCTCTAAGATGCATTTTCTGGGAAGTCAGATGGCACTCTATGGGCTTGGCAATTCGTGAGCTCAAAATGGGCAAACCTTTACAATTGAAGAATTTCACATCTTATCTGTTTGCCTCGACAAGAAAATTGCTTACCTCATTTTTCCCTTTTCCTCTGCTTTGCTATTGTATATCTATTAGCCCAAACAGCAGAGGACTTCATGCAGTGAACTATAAAACTGTTATCTAATATAAAGAAACCAAGCCTTTAGAATGCTAAATGCAGTTACCTAAGCTAGCATATAAGCTTTGTTCCAAAATTAATATTTAGTAAAATAAAAATATATATTAATTTGTTTTTTTCCTGGAATTATTATCAAGATTACATATATCTATTTTTCAAATCATAGGGTTTTTTTCAAAATACAATAATGAATTTTAAAATATTGACATGAAAAAAATGAAGATGCAAGTATTCACAGTAGCATTCATAGGTTTATATTTATTATACAGCAGCTCACATTGCTTGCAGCTAATGTAACACAAGATACAGGATTCCTTATGAATCTGCATGTGGTAACAGGAAGCACAGTGTAATTACCAGTGAACAGGACCTCAGATTTACCATGACTTACTGATGAGTAATGATTAAATACATTACACTCAATATACTTTTGCATCTTTGCAGAATGAGATTACAGAGTGATAGAAATCAACATCATTTTGAAATATTCTGGCCACTGTCTCACACATTCATAGTAGATCCAAACAGACAACTTGATATACTCATACTTTCATATATACGTACAAATAAGAATATATACATACAAATGTCACATACAATATGACTATGCATATATATAGCTGCAGATTTAAGTATATCTACAGCTATATATACACGTGTGTGTATACATACATGCATATGTGTACACATATACACACACACATATCTGCATATATATACACACATGTATTTGTCACATTATTCCAAATATTGTTATAAAGAAAGACTGTATCTTTCACTAACTAGCTATAAAGTTGATATAGATAAAGCTCAGTCATACATATCCATAAAGATGTTTTGCTTATGCTTACTAAAATTACCTCGATTTAATGTCAGGGCTTTAAAATCACTGTTGTGATTAACGAATTACATTTGCTTATTATTTGCTTACTGTGTTGTTGCTGTTAGTGTGTGACATCTAGCATGAACAAACTGTGAACTCATTACTTTAATCATGTGTGGTGTTTTCACTAATTTGGAAAGTGTTTAGAAAACCTAATGCACAGCACTAAGCTACCTGATCTGTCTCCCTTGCTGCCATGCAGTCAGCAGAAGGAAGCATCCCTCCCAGGGAGGAGAGGCAGGGGGATGCTACTTCAAGTGGTCCTGCTGGGACATAAGAATGTCAAGCACCTGAGACTGCCCACCTGACAGAGCTGGGAAATTTGGCATCTAAAGCTGGGCCATAGGAAAGGCCTCTTTTATGCCTTCATTTGCCTATTAGCTTTTGCAAAACATCTACCGTCTCATTCAGTTGAATTGAGAGGCTTACGTTCATTCTGCACAGCTGTACCTGCAGCATCCACTGCAGGCCTTGCTTGCTTATACTGTGTTTGTTTTTACAATAGATGGTCTTCCAAACACCTTACTTCATGTAGTACAGACCCTTCACCAAGGGTCTTTATATTATGATGGAAATGTAACTTTGAATATTAGTGTGTTTTAATGGTCAGTCATTTCAGTGGAAACATCTGCTTATTTACATAGCTACAAAAGTAAGAATAAATACTGTGTTACCATTAGAACCAGAAAATAAAAAAATCTTAGACATATTGCATTAGTTGCCATTTCAAAAATCCAGATGTCTGTTTCTGATGCCTTGCACTTAAGACTTCCATTTAAGATTGAATTTGTTACATGAATTGTATAATTCTCTTGCATATTTTTTCCAAATATGCCATATATAACAAATATATGTTCTAGTCTACATAGTTAAAAGGACAGTGATTTTAATAGATATCCACATTTACTAAGTGTTTATGTGCTACTTATTATTTATTTATTCTTTAGCCTCAGTGACCCAATACACATTTACTCCACAACTTTTAGTTTCAAAATAATCCTACATGGAAGTCCTCTAAAATGATTCCAGGGAGAAGCTTCAGAAATGAGCTACTAATCTCAGTTGTGATATGGCTGAAGGGCAGTGAAGGTTTACCAGGTATAGCAGCAGCAGGCTTGCTGAAGGAACAGTACTTTGTCGGGCACGTGTTGGAACAGCTCATACAAAACAAAGTGAAACCTTCAAAATCCTGAGCTTGGATGTGTCTACAATTTTTGAATGCTTGAAAACCTTAGCAAATCACAGCTCGCTTAATTAAGATTACAATAAATATTGACTATCAGCTCAAAACAGTTAAATCTACGAGGTGAGCTCTTATGAAGAGAGGAAATTATTTCAATTCCAGTCAATTTCTCTTTTAGAGAGCTTTATTAGAATTATATCCCATCTGTTTAATTGATATTGGAGAAAATGGACATGCAGTCTGAAATGTAGTCAGAATTACAAACAAATACCGAGAGTTTGACTCACTTTGAGCAACACACTCACTTTGCAGGTACCTGAGGACAGGAAGGTTGGGCTGAAGGGTTGGCTACTACATTGAATTTAAATACGATGTTAGACTGAGATAAAAGAAGAATACCATCCATTTAATTATCTTGTTTATGCATGAGAGGTGTGCATTTTTTCCTTTGATTAAAAAACTATCCATCATAGAGAATTCATTTCAATATTTTAATATATATACACTTTTCAACATAGTATTGCTTAGTATTTTGTTATTTATTATGATGTTGAAGTCATGTTCTATAATTTCATGGTGCCCTCAGCTATCTCTTTATTAATTACCGTCCATTGACTCCACAGATAATTGTCCCAATGAGGTATTTAAAGATCACATTAAAATGTCTATCATGTGAAATAATATAATGGCAATTCTTACATTTTACTATATTGCCCTCCTAGATATTGTTCAACACTAGAATACCTTGAACAGAGATGGAAAGATATGTTCCTAGATAGAGAGAAAAAAGTTTCAAGCCTTCTGAGTGAATTTCTCCTCTTTTCCTAAAATGGCATCCTCTCTAGATACAAATCATATTTGAGCAAATTACTATCAAATTACTATTACCAAAGCTAGAGAAAACAAGTAAATTTTACTATATTTGTAAACCAGCATTGTTTTTAGTAACCCCTGTATACATTTAAAATCCATATTTAATGTGAATATTAGCCTTTAGGAACATTTACAGGCAACAACAGACCTCACTAGCAGACCTCTTTACTGTCTTTAATGAAACTGCTTTAAAACAAAGTAATCAATCTATTATGCTATAAAAATAAATATGTTTTTGCTTTTGCTGTTTTCTCACTGACAGCAGTACAAATATTTTTCAAGTATCAAGAAGACAGAGTGCCTGGACACTGAGCTTTAAAGAAGCTTGCCTGACACCTGACACAATCTTCTCTATTTCATTTGTCTGTAAGAAGAAAATGAAATGACAAAATGTTGTCAAGCCTTGAAACCAGAAAATTGAAAATATTTGTTTTCTAGAAATCCTTTCCATAGAGGGAAAATAAACAGCCCAAACTAAAAAACATAAATAAAAACTCAAACCACAGTTTTGACTTTCTGCCTTTTCAAAAACGGTTTTTTTTCTTTGGAAAGTAATTTCATTTTCTGCCATTCTCTCTAGACTGACTTCCACTTTGTTATTTATTCAGCAAAAATAATAAAAAATGTTAGTGTTAACATTAAGGTCTGATAAAGAGCTAGCATAGTCTCCAGTCCAGATGTCATGTTTACCTGGTGTCAAGTCCCGTAATATGAAAGAATTACAAAATACATCATTTAAATGTGTTAAATAACATGAGTTTAAAGTTCTCTTGGGTCCGAGAGAATCCTAAAAGGTTATATATCACAGAATCATTGAATCGGTCTGATTGGAAGAGACCTTCAAGATCATCAAGTCCAACTGTTGACCCAGCACTGCCAGGTCACCACTAAACCATGCCCCTAAGCACCACATCTACACATCTTTTAAATACCTCCAGCGATGATGAATCCACCCCTTCCTTGGGCAGCCTGTTCCAGTGCTTGAAAACCCTTTCATTGAATAATTTTTTCCTAATATCTAATCTAAACCTCCCCTGATGAAACTTGAGGCCATTTCCTCTTGCCCTATTGCTTGCTACATGGGAGAACAGCCCAGCTGCCACCTTGCTACAATCTCCTTTCAGGTAGTTGTAGTAGAGCAATAAGGTCTACCCTCAGCCTCCTTTTCTCCAGGCTAAACAATCCCATATCCCTCAGCTGCTCCTCACAAGTCTTGTTCTCTAGACCTTTTACCAGCTTCATTGCCCTTCTTTGGACACGCTCCAGCACCTCAATATCCTTCTTGTAGAGACAGGCACAAAACTGAATGCAGTATTCGAGGTGCAGCCTCCACCAGTGATGAGTACAGGGGCACAATCACTTCCTAGTCCTGCTGGCCACATTATACTATAGCTGACCAGTACATTTTCTACAGTAACTATGACATTGCACAGAGGTGCTAAAAACGCAGACTACCTACTACAGCTTTTGTTGATGATGGATAGTTCGGCAATTTTACATAAGATGCAATAAAGTGACTTGAACAATGTTAGGAAACATTCTATTAAGGGAAATTTATTATTATTGGCTTTGGTGATTGAAATATTACTGCTATCTACTGCGGCAAAACCAACACTCCCACACTGGACAGATGGCTTACTTAAAAAGCTGAAAGAAAAAAAAAGACCCAAAACTGTTGAGGGGTTTCAGCTAGAGGAGAAAAATTTCTAAGAAATAGCTATTAGCTAATGAAATCTATATAGATACTTGGACACTGGAATTATTTATATGGAAAAGGACATTTTATGAGAGAAACTTTGTGTCAGAATGTTATGCTTTTAATCACATTGCTTATTATTTTTTCTAAATAATGCTTTAAATGATGCAATTGCAAAAATGTTTTCAAGCATTTTAGTTTTGTTCCAAGTGAAAATTGGAACTGTTGGCCAGAAAACAATATTCGCAGTGTATTTATTTATTTAATTGTATTACAAAATGGAAACTCCTAACATCTGAGATTTGAGGATATCCTTTCATACTGATAATTTGATCAAAGCATTAAAGCATATGAAATGTGCTAGTAATTTATTAAGGAAATGATCTATTGCCAGGGAGGTGAAGAGCTCTGTGTGTGCCCTTTCTGTAAATGGTATTTCTTTCATACAACCATAAGCAAAATGCTATGATATAGTTGAAATGGATTTTTTTTTACCTTAAAGGAACATCCTGGTAAATAATCAGACAAAAAAAGAAAGTGCTTTGTTTCAACATGTTACTGGAAATATTTGTATAAATACTATGTCTCATTATTTGTATAAATACTATGTTTCATTACTCACTGGTATATTTAGAATCAATCTTTCCATCTGTTTGAAAGTGTAGTTTAATACCCACTAGGTGGCACAATAGTTATTCAGAAGTAGAAATCTGGGCTTCGCAGCAAAATCTTAACTAGTCTCTCATAAAGCCTATGTCTTACATATGGAAATTATAACCAACCAAATTACATCTATTCCTTGATAGGGACAGCAGCTAAAAGAAATGCATGTCATCTGAAACGCATGTCATGCATTGGTCTGAACCACACTAGCAGCCAAATTATGGAAAACTGTGTCTTGTGCTATAACCTCACTTAACTTCATCTTTTTTTTCCTGGAATAGACATATCTGAAAGTCCAGGTGGAGTTCTGTAACTCAATCAAAATGGCCCATTCGAAACTCTGACTGCCTGTATGCATGCTGCCAGGAGTTTGTAAAGTCTCTGGGACACCAGTGGTAGCACTGCGGCTTTGAAAGCATGCAAGCAATTATTTTTAACTCAGATACAGACAAGCAATTAAATAATGCTCCAATGCTACGATATTTTTTAGAGTCTGTTTGCAGAGTTGTTCTTTTGTTATTGCTGTTGTTTGCTTTTTTGAGTTACTCAGGAAGACAAATGAAGACATGTCGAATGAAAATAGTCCTGACTGAGAGGGAGAAGGTGCTAACGGAAAATTTATATTGAGTTATTCTACATAAATGCCTTTTGGTAACTGTCATGACAAGGTCCTCTTCCTATTAGCATTTCACTAGGTTGCTAAATATTTGTTTGCTTGAATATCTGCCTTTTCTGCCTACTTGGAATATATCCAAAGAGTTTTAAGTTTTTGACTACAGTCACAGGAAATCAGTTCTAGTATAAAGAATACACATTCACAAAGCAGTGATTTTATTCAGTGTGCAGAATGGACCCACCCCAGCAATTAATTAAAGTTAAACAGCAGAGCATGGGTTTCCTTAACAGTCTCTTGTGTTATGGTTGTAGAACGTATGTAGTGAAGGAGGCACACGGCTGAGAAGGAAAAAGGGCAAACTCACAGTTAAGTAAGCTAATGTGGAACTCAAGTGTATTCCCAATTCTGTCACAGGGTTTCCACACACTACAGGGGAAGTGACTTATGCAAATTTTTAAAATAATATCACCTTACCTTGATAGGATACTGCGAAGATTAATTTAATAACTCACCAGCACCCCTCAACATTTTTATATCCAGTATCGCAAAATGAGTGATCTTGAACTATATCTTTGCAGATTTTTGTGTGCAGGCTTCTAATATGTTAAAATCATTCCATCAACAAAAAAGGCCATTTTAAATTTCAGCAACTACACTACAAGTTTTCTACTCACTATCTAGCTAATACACTCATGGTACTCTGCACTCCCTCCTTGTTGCTGTTCCTGAGGATTCATGCATTCTGACACAGCAAATAAAAAGACACAGAGATATAATTACATTAGCTGTAAAGGTTGCTATCTAAGTAACAGGATTTTGCTTCCAAAATAAGAAGGTAAAGTGGACTTATGATTATTTGCATTTGCTTTTTCAAGCCTATAAAACCTGCATTTTGCAAACCCATTACAGTCTATGGTAATCAACATAACACTTAAATCAGGAGTCCTACCTAAATTAGAAGGAAAATATTTCTCCCAGCTTTGATAGGGTTGCTCAAATGGGAAGTAGAATACATTACCTCCAGAAAGCAAGTGGAAAGTTACAAGAAAGAGAATATGCACCTAGAAAAAAAATCTCCTGCCCTGAAAGGTCAGAGGAATTTTAATGCCTAAACTAAGAATAGGGATGCACACTGCATGTGGTTTCACCAAGTCCTATTGCCCCCCAAAAGAATTATTAATCCTTCATTAAGTATTTCCTTTCATTCATCTGCCTTTATCTTCCAGCTGCCCTACTTCTGTGCTTTGGCTTGCCAGTAAGCTCTACTTCCAGGTCTATCTGACCAATTATTTTTTAGTATCATAAAAGAATTCCCTATTTGGTTGCCATTCAGGAAGGTTTGTTTTGTTTTGTTTTTGGTTTTTTTTTTAACTTTTCCTGGCAGCCCTATAGTGATACATGTGGGTAAAAGCTTCTAGGACGGAGAAGTCTTAATTAGGTAAGTATCTGCAGCAATCCATGGACAGACTCCAGATAAGGTAAATGGATTTTGGATTTCTGCTGATGGACATCACAGCAAGGACAAATGTAAACATCCATTGCTGCTCTTGGTACTCTACCCTTCCATTTCTTGCAGGATGAAAGGTTTACTGTAGAAGGGCCAGTGTAAGCTCTGCCTCTTGTTTGCCTGCATGACCTGATCAACAGCTCCCAGAGCTGTTTTAAATTCAGTATTCCCAGTTTGCAGGACTTCTGAGCAGGTTCCCTGTGTTCAGAGAAAATCTTGTACTGTAGTGTCACTGTGTTCTTCTAAAAACACCTGCCCTGTGCACCAGAGCATGTCCTTTTGAGAGGAAGAGGTACAGTTAGGGTTTGCACCCAGGGCTGGGGTGCTGGGGGAAAAGTGAATGATCAGCATAAACAGTATGTACTTGTGAAGGCTTGGGTGTTAAAAGCCCTTGGAGCCCTGCATGAAATTCACTGTACAAATGACAACAATCTGGATAAAGATAAAAGGTACATGGATTATAAAATACAGTGGAAGGAATGACAGAAGGGAAAACAACTGGATAGGTAGAGCATGGTAAAAGTATTAAAATGCAAGGTGATAACTCCTGATGGGAACCTGAAGTCAGCGTGGAAAGCAGGGAGGGCAAGCAGGCAATCATCCCATTTGGGGTAAGGATTTTGTTTCTCAAAGTAGCAACAAAATCACTTGAAATAAAAATACATTTCCACTAGTTGGAGCAGCAATTATTTGCCATCAATCCTCCCACTTCCTAGGGTAGGCCTCGTGGCTTACTCTGTAAGAAAGTGAGGCTATTACAATCACATCTATAGTTAGGAGTCCAGCTATAATGGAATGAAGATGTCAAGAATAGCTGGGGCTTGTAACTCCCTCCTAGAGAAATATGCATGCTCAGTGATGAGTTATTAAAAATTAAGCAAGAAAAATAATTTGCTTGGAAGCGGCTAAAAAAATGCCTCTGTCCTAAAGAACCTAAGTTTTTGTTTGTCACAGCAGAAATACAAATTCAAAGAGTAGGAAGGGAAGAACCAGGGTTCTGTTAATAGTATCAGATGTTTACAGAGAAAGATGAGTGCACAGAGTTGTTCTGGCATATATTATAAACAAATCAATGTCTTAATTTCTCACACGTGTGACAGCAAAAGTGCCAGTGATGACCTTAGTGAAGAGAAGGAAGAAGCCACATTGCCTCCTAGACTTTCAGGAAACCCACACTTTGTGTGGGTTTCCCACACACTTTTAAAAAAAGTCCCTGACCCTATTACTTCAGTTTTACAGCATTTCAGCTGAGGGTGAGATCTGATCACAGATGCTTTATACAGTAGCATGAAGAACAGAGCTAAAAAGAGAATCAGGTTTCCAAAGAGACCAGATGTTACGGAGGACCCAGTGACCTGGCGCAGCATGAGGCCAGGTGATGGCAGATACACATGTGAGTCTCGGAGTCAAGTCCTTCTTCCTGCCACTCCAGCTGCTGCAGAGCAAGTGTCTGAGCAAATCTACCATACTTGCTCCTGAAATAGTCATTGCATCAGACCTCTCTAATTCAATATCATTTTATGAGAGAAAGAAGGCAGGGAAGTAAGAAGACATTAAAAATGACAGACGAGAAAAAGAAAAGCAACTTGTTCCCCAGCCTGTCCTCTCATCACTGAATTGCTGTACCAGAAGAAAGGCACAGATAAGCAGCGGCCCACCTGATACACTGAACCTCCCTGGTGATACCAGCAGGCAGCTAATGGACCCAGCCTGATGCTGGCTGTGCTGGGAGCCCCAACACCTCCTTGCTGCTTGGGAGGCAGTGATCACTGAAAGGGAACGAGTGTGTGGTATCTTAATAAACTCAAGTGTATCTGTACTGAAGTACGATAAGAGACTGGAGTTTACATCCTGACTGGCTTCTTTATCTTTTCTTTTTAAGTGACATTTATATTTCAGCGGTAACTGATATTTTTCATGGGTCAGTCCAGAAGCTATGTGCAAGGCATAAAACCAGGTTATTCTTAAAGTGAACACGTGAATATTGTGGTAACATTTGAAAAAAGTTGGTCTTCAGGAGGTCAAACACTGTTGCATTGTATGATCACTGCCAGCAATAGCCAGGCAAGACTGAACAGTGTAGGAACATGCCTAAGCTGCTATTTTATGCACAGTCTTTCTAGTAAAGTATAAATTTTTTTGTAATCCTTGTAGCTACAAGAATCCTGTATCCTGAGTTCTTCTGTGCACTTCAATGTATTGTTCTCAGACATACAACCAAACAAAATACAACCACTGTTCTCTGCTTTGCTTCCCTTGGCAGTGCAGCAGAACTCAAAGTTAGTTATACACAAAAACTTCTATGTCATAAATCCCTCTATAGATGATGACAAATATCACATCAGTGGTCAGCTAAAACAACATGTATCCCTAGTCTCCCAGAATGGAATCCGTTTTTAGCATTTTAGACTTTGGTCCAGGAGAGCTCTTGATATTTCATTCTTAAAAATGTTAAGGAGACTTCTGAGGGCATAAAAAGCAGCAAGATGCTCAAGCTCAACCAAAATGAAAGACGTGTAAACTCAGTGTCCACCCTGTCTCTGCCCTAAAGGCTTGTCTTCTTTTCAACATTGGTTATACTGCCAGTTTAACTCTGTCCAAATTGTCTCAACAGTATAAGTTTTCAAAGAAGACATATTAGGACAAGTTCATTCATATCAGGACAATGTAGTGCTTTCCCTTGTAGCACAAGAAGACTAATTTGAATTTGTAACAGTAAATTGAACTATAGCTGTGAATAGGAGTGCAAGACCCACGTCACTGCAATATAGTCAGACCTGAGGGGCAGTGGTGTAACAGCTGGAAGCAATGTTTAAGGGGCTTTTGAAGATGAGGCAGCTCAGTATCCCTGTCCTGCTGTTAGATGGATCCATAATCACTGGCTACAGGCTCCTTTCAGAGATCAGATACATTAGATGGACCTCTGCTTCTTAGAATTGCACAGCCAAAATACTGTACCAGGGAGACATAAAACTGGAATATTTAACCAAATCAATGTTAGCAACTCTGAGTAGACAGATAAGCAGCACTGATCGGGTCCCTCAAAATTATTGTTTTAAAACATTAATGTACACTACTTAGCATCATTAAAACAGGCATTATTTATTCATTTATTTACATTTCAAAGGTGCATTTGCTCTACATTAGGTCAGAACTAGCTATCATGTGTACGGGTACCTCCAGTTGTGACAAACTCCTTCATATCAGTGTTGAAACACAATCAAGGGTAAAAACAAAGGTGCATCAGCCCAGATATAATGGCATCTAAGGGTGCTTATATTATTTACTTAGTTTCTACACCATTGAGCATGAAGGATTTAATTAAATTGCTTTATCATCAACACAGCACACAGCAGGATTTTCTATAATTTTCACTGTATTGTGAATTTATCATCAAAATGGTGCTGGATTTCCCTGCCATTCTCAATACCATGTGCCAAAAATAATTTTTCTAACTAAGTGCTTAATGAAAATTAAAGCATTGGAGTACCTATCAATCACTGAAAAGTACCTATTGACTTTGAATAGGCATTTAGCATGCAGTGTCTCTAGCTTTTTTCAAAATCCGACTTTTAATCAGCAAATGTGGTCCAGTTTCAGAGATTCAGATTATTAGCATTTCTACTGAGGTTAGTGATAAATTACGAATTCTTACAGGAATTCCAACATCTTGAAGGAAGTAATACTGACTTAATTATTGACACTTAAAGTATTGTTGCCAGAGAACTGGTAAGACTTTCAAAAGGCAAAATACATCCACGAGGGACAGTTCTGAATCACAATCACTCTGCTATGGATTAATATTTACCTCGGCTTTTGAAATGGAGAATAGTGCTTAAATCTCACCGTAGCCTGTTTTGATCTGAGATAGCTTTTCCAAATGTCTCTGTTCCCCCATCAATCCCTCTCACTAATCTTTATTGCTGTTTCATAATATTTCCAGCTGAAAATGTATCCATGCAGTTAGTACCCAGTTTATTAGGGAATACAAATAAGCTGCGACTCTTTAGGATTCATGTAAACCTATCAATATTCCCTTGCTGGCTGTGCTTTCAACTGCAAGAGAAACATTCCATGTCTGCAGCTGCAGCATATTAAAACTCAAAAATGAGGGTTTTGATGGCACTTGCACATTTCTGCCCTTTCATCTGTCCTTTATCACTCATTTACTCACAGGAGGAAGTGACTTTTCCTGCCAAGGTAGAGGTAAATTGTGTCAGACAAGGGCAAAAAAGAGATTCATCAGTGTACCAGAGGAAACAATTTCTGAGATGCAAAGTGTCAGCAGAAAGAAGAGTTTTTCCTGTTTCACTACAGTGACCTTATTCAAAATGGCATAATAACCCATGTAGCTTTTTGCTATTAGAAATAATTTTCAAATTATAGGATCTAGATGAATCAATTTTTAACTAGAACCCTCTACTCATCAATACTTGTTTTTTATTTCATAAAAAAGAGGAAAAGCTTTTCCGAGAAGTAGAAATAAAAATGTGTGTTCTACTTGTAAAAATGTGACAGTCGGGAAATAATAAATGCTGACGTAATTGGATATATTGTCCTTAATTCCAGTGCTGCAAGACCTCACACTGAGTGTATTTCAATGCACTTTGTAATTTCAACTCAGTTTTTTCCATTTGAGTAATTTACAACATTCACAAAGCTCCTCACTCCTCTTATTCTGTAATGAAAAAAAAAAAACAAACAAAAAGCAAAAAAACCCCACCCAAATCTTAATATTACTTAGACTGTAAAATTTGGTCATTGGTGTAAGACAAATTGGAGACAGGAATACACATGCAGGTTTGCTGGCACAAGCAAGGAGAAGGTCAGCTGGAAGTGGGGGGCACGCCTAACCCCTAACATAGGAAGTAAGAAAGAGATACTCTGGTGTGAAGGGAGGGAGATGGAAGAATTTAAAGCTCTAGCCATAATCTAGACTGTAGTACAGGAGGGTTTCAAGGAAGGATGGGGATGTGACTCATAGGGAGCTCACGGTCAGAGATTGTGTTTTTGTGCCTTATATAGTGCACAAAATCTCTAGAGCTAATAACACATTTGTGAGCCCTCGTTACCCCAAGGAGATGAAAGGTTGGATTTTACTCTCTGAGTATGCCAAATCTCTCCAGCTATGAGAAGCCAGTTCCTCAGCTCATTGCACTAACAGAGCCTTACTCTAGTCAGAGGCAGGGAACAGCAGCCATAACCTAAAGACATATGTGGAGAGAAAATCAGCACTGCTAGCAAAATATACAGGGATAACTGATATTCCCGTGCACAGGGCAGGATTCTGGGATGCCTAATTTTAGCAGTAGTTGGAGAAATGAATCCATGTGGCTTTCCCTTTACTACCCTTTCCCTTCACTATGTATAATTCATTTTCCTGGCTGCATCAAGTACCTGGCCATCTCCCAGTCTGATGCATATCCATATTATAATCTTCACTCATAACTGCTTTTCAAAAAATCTAAATGGATATTGAATTGGAATGTCTTACTGCAAACCTAGGGAATCTACAACAATAATTTCTCCATTAGAATGTTTCTTCGAGGCAGATTTTTCCATTAAGTAGTTTTCACTGTAATGTCCACTTTAATTGATAGATGTGAAATGCAAGCAAATTCAGATCACTTAATTGTCTAGTAGGTGTATATTAGAAGTGGATGGCAACCAAGTTCTTCCTTCTTTAGGAATTAGGAAGTTACTTTTTTTTCTTCTAACGTGTAAAGAAATTTCCAAATAACTTAACCAACCATTTTGGTTCCCTTGAACTTGTAAAAAGCAGTTCATAAGTTAATGCTTCCCCATAAAAGACCCATTCGAACTTCTTCTGTGTATATTCTGAAGCAGAGTCCCTTGTGTGTGCATGTACACACACAGATGCAATGATGCATGGTTAGAGAAGTCAATAGGCCTCCACTGGGATACACTGTTCCTAATGAGAGTCACTGGTGTGTCATTCTGCAAGTCACTTTAATACCTCGGTTTTATAAATGGATACAAAATCTATGTACCTGATTGTGATGTCCAAGACCCAACTGAATTATTCCATCAAACATATTCATGCCTTTAGAAGAAAACTCCTTAAAGCTAATAGGAAATAGCTAAAAGCTATTTAATTTGACCTTTCCTTAAAGCCAGGTAAATATCAAACCTTAGTTTGCGTGTCTAGATGAAATCTGATTTGAGAAATCTAAACGGACTAGTGATACTTTCACAAGTCTCGAGCGATGCTATCGCACCTGATTAGAACAGCCACTCGACAGGACTCTGATGCTGCTCCCTTTGCTCATGTTCAGCAAGGAAACTTAATGGGGAAATTCAGATCATCAGCGCTGTGAAAGGTTGCCATCAACTGGATTAATAAATTGGTACTTATCAGCTCAATTTTATGGGACTTTTCAAGATGTCTCTGTATGTGACTGCTGTTAACAAATAAAGCCTGCGATCTAATCTGCAAGGGGTTTTTGCATGGGAGACTCCCCACTGGCTCTGTGTGCAGACAGTCCCATGTGTTCCCAGCCTTTCTGGACTGACTCTTCTGTCCTCATTAGGATTCTATTAGACCATGTAAGTTCTTCAATTCCATGCTGCTATGTGCTATCCTGCTCTTAACAGATTTGGATATAGCCTTTTAAATAATAAACAATCTTAATTTCTTTTTAATAATTTTCTTCGATTTAGCATAGGATCTTCAGCCTTATCTCTTGTAAACATACACAAACTTGGGAGGATCTTTATATATGTGTTAATATGACTTTTCTGCAAATTTGTGTTGACCTCTGTTTTTCTTTCAGCTCATTCCCACCCATGCAGAACAGGAATAATAACCTAGTGTTCTTATTTCTAATTTATTCTAATAACTCACAGATGCAAATGAGTTCACAAAATGTAAAGTAGCAATGAAGGACTATTTTTCAATTGTTTCTTTTCTGCAAAAATGATATGAAGTCCGGCTCATAGCAAATGAAGGACAGCATTTATGGCTTCATTCAAAATGCACTCAACAGAAAACAATCATTTCCAAATATGCTTGCCTATATAGTAGTGTTTGTTTCATGACAAGCTTAGAATTGCAGCTTACAGAATGGATTCTGAAAAATTCATTAATAAACTTCATGAAAATATAATACATCAAATTTGTTTGCAATATTTTCCACATTTTAATACCCAGTAGGAAAATAATGACCTGCAAACTTGTTATTTTCTGTATGTTTGGGTGATACTTGACCTTCTGTGCAAGCCAAGACCGAAGTGAACATGGGATATACATAATAAACAACTTTTTCTTTTCCTTAAAAGAATTGGTAGCATATATCCACTAGCTTTTTTGCAATCAGAGAATGATGAGGATAACCAGTCATGCAGCAATTCACCACTGGACAAATAGAGATGGTTTAATTTTGAACTATATGTAGCAGTCAGGGAGTAGATGGATGACAGTCTTAAGTACTGGAAACCTGCTAGACAACTGGGAAACATTTAGCTCCTTGGTGCTCTGCAGCAAAACCCTACAAAAACCTTCAGTGCTGGCTGTGGGCTGAGGTAGTTGCATCCTCACTGCCCTCTGTGAATCTTGCTTTTTCTGTTAAACTTATAATTTCATAATTATTTTTTACAGAATGTATAAAGCAGAAAGTTTCCATAGAGGTCTGTTACACAGCTATACCATATATAAATATATATACACATACATATATAAAGCAAAAACAAACTAGAGGTTAACTTTTGTTCCTTGACCAGACGTGCCACTCTAAATTTACTTCAGGTGTTGATAAAAAATAAGTTCTGGTGTATTGCTTGACAGTTATTTCCCACATGGTTTTGACTACATGCAGGATTCCCACATATTTGCATACCTTTAGTTATGTTTGATAGCCCTATTCCAAGATTTTGATACATTTTCCTTTGGTAACAATTTTAGATAATTATTATTATTGCTAACTCATCCGCTGAATTGCTATACAAATTATCACACAATATTATATATTGCTGTAGGTTGGCCAAGAATAATGTTTCACTGGAGATCAAACCAAACCACATCAAAGCAAACCAAATCAGAATCCAAATCAGAGCTGTGGCGAAAAGACCATAAAACATTTAAAACTTTAAGGGGGAGCACAAAATGTTTCTGAAGATAATTGTCTGATGGAAACACAAGTGTGGATTAGATAATCCGTGATGTGACCGTCAGATTCATGATCCTAACTAAAAGACGGTCTTCGTTCAGAAAAGCATTTAATTAAGTTCTTAAATCCACTTATATCTGCTATAGATTTAATGTGCCTAAATTTACTATGTTTGTAGAGAGCATGTTTCCTGTAGAGATCACACACAGTCATGACTGACAACCTGAAAGATAAAGCAACCTGAATGTAATGTTTTGCAATTCCAAAACTAAACAAAAGTTAATCTGATTGATGTGTTGTTTTTACACAGGTGCTTTTAAGGTTCCAAGGAAATAAATTGTCCTGATACCCCTTTTGAGTGTTGATCTCTTTGCCCTTTCAACACTGGCGTCCGTGAGTGGCCAGCCAACACATACATGCTAAAGAGCTGTTCCTCTCCTGACTATTTAACAGCAGTTTGCTCAAAACAGCAAATGGAAGGATATCTCCTGAACCAAACACAGCTGTTTCTTACGCAACCACTGCAAGAATCCCAGTGGAGGTCCTTTAATCTCCTTAGCCATTGTATGGCTGCAAGATGACAAGACATACTGAACAGAGAATTCAAACAAATCATATCAGGCCAATGGCTGTTTTCTCGAATACCACAATAAACCCCTCACTCATAATTTCAGTAGCTTATCTGAAAGGTACTGGTCCCACATCTCCAATGTAATTGATGTCTCTGATGAAATGAATCCCATTAACTTAAAGAAAGTTCAGCTGCTTCCAGACCTCACCATGGAAAACATCTTCTCTCTGACTTTCAGTGAGATTTTAGAATCTACAATCTAATTTACATATGATTTCCTGATTGATAACAGAGCTTCAAAATAGTCCTCTATGAACTACAGGAAAAATACTGGCTACATCTAAAGGCAGTTTTCATTTTCTCAGCTCTATGAAAGTAGAATTGGGTTCCTGATATCCCTGAGGCTGTAATTAATGCATGTCTTCAGGCAAAGGGAGGGTAAAATGTACTCGGACTTCTAAAACTGTAGTTTGAGAAACAACCTGCCAGTTGCAGAGGTTTTCCTAGTATTCTTCATGAAACTGAAAAAAAGGTATATGGACTTAACAGTGTAAAAACAGTATCAAAACACGACTTATTTCTAAGTTTAAATTAATGGGAATAAATGCACTCAGCATGTTTGAATATTTGACAAGTATTGCTCACCTAGCAATCTATTTTAAAGCCTGATCTTACACATTAATTTTTAAGAAGTTCCAGACCATCTGGAAAACAGAAACAGCAGATTTAGTATTAAGGCCCCTCATTGCACCCACTGCCTTAGTTAATGGACTCCATGAAACAAATTTTGGCACATTATCAGTCCATAATTAAAATAAAAAGCTTGGTTAAGTCTAAACCAGCTTGTTCCTAAGCAGTGAAAGAAGACGTCATTTCTCAGTAAAACCTATTCCTCTGCCAACCTTTATCTTTCACTTTTCCAGTTTGGCAGTAGATATGTACAAAACAGATCACTAGTTTGATCCTTGCCAGCGATCAATATATTGTGCATTTATGTATTTATACAAACACATATACACACTCTAACTTACTTAAACAAGTAGGTTAGGGAAAGTTAAAAGTACATCATAACAGCAGCGAAGACAAGACAGTTTAATATATTGATTATGGGAGTTATTACTACTGATGCCACTGTAACGTATATGTGCATTTACAGGGACTGCTGGCAAGATTGCCTCTTTTCTCTCGGGCCACATCTTTAACGCCTGCTAATTGCAGTTTTTTATCAGGGACAGGTTAATCAAGGCTGGGCATATCAGTTATGAGTGAAGACATGCATATGAGGTGCATATTCAGATTCACATATAAATACACTACTCCTTGGGAATGTCTTCTTAGTGATTATGGAATATTCATGAAACTAGAAAAAATGGTTACCAATTTGTTTTTATAGCTGGCATAATTTTCTCGTACTATTTATACACACCAGATTTTGTTTCTTCACAGCCATTTTTTACAAGACACAAGTGAAATTGTAAATAACTAGGAAGAGAAATCAAGGACTCCAAAGATCTACTACATGTAGTCGTCCAAATACAACTATTCTGTGAGAAACACAATATATTTATTAGTGAATGTCTACTACAGCATTTTTTAGTTTTCTATGTCTAGCTCTCAACAAACAAGGAGGCAGCAGCTTTTTGCAGTTTCTGTCCCTTCTGCCTTTAGCACCTATTTTATGTTAGTAATAGTCTAACCTTGAATACAACTTCAGCAGCTCTGAGGAAGAAGCAATTTACATTGCCAGATTCCTCCTTCACACTTATGCTTGCCATTGCCTGAGTTGCCTAACTTTATTGCACCAGCTGTACCACACTAAGTAGAACCTGCAGTTCCCAAATACTCTACTACTTTGAATAAATTAATGAGTTAGGCTGGGGTAGATTTCCCACTGTCTTCTTTCTTGGATACTAATTTAGCTGATGGGAATTTTATAGGTGGTAATGGAGATTCCATACACAAAGGCTAGAGGCTTCCCATTTGTTTTATAGAGTGCCAAATGCTAAGGATATTTGCTGGAAACAAACATATACCAAGCAGCAACAGAAGTGCTGAGGGTGGCCTTCCCCCTTTGCTTGAGCAGCCTTCTTGGTTTGCTGCCACTTTTTCTTTTGCCTCTGGATCTCCATCCGAGATCCTCAAAGGCTCTTCAGAAGAATCCCTGAAGCTTCTCAGATCTTTTACAACCACATGGGTTTGCACACAGGATTCCCTAGCACAAAAGGGAACCAGCTGCATGTAGCAAGTTTGGCTGGATTTCTCCTGCTAACTGTTCCTTTGTAAAGACATAATTCTTAGACTACAATGTACAGGTAAATGCATGGTTGTTTGGGATTAAAATGTTTACTGATATTCTGTGAAATTCTAATAAAAAGTTTGATCAGTATATACTTCATATTTCTATCACAGTAGCATATATGACTCAACTTTGCTTGCAAATTTAGTTTGTAACAAACCATGCTGATTAAGAAACCAGAAACCAGAGGTAACTGAAATGTGACCTTTCCCTTCCTGCAGGAACTTCTGACATTCTAACTTTTAATTTTTGCCCACCTTTAAAACGGGACTGCAATGACTTACAGCACTTTGCATATATGTAAGAGATTTAAGCCATGCACCATCTCTGTAAGTTCCATTTTTAATTTCTGGCTAGGCTACAGCTGTCTCAATACGCAGAGGCAAGAAACTTCCAAGACATACTGAGTCCAGGTAAAAATAAAATTAACTCACTGCCTATTGAGTGAAATCAGCCTGAAAAAAATCATACTGTTTTTTGTCAAGAGAATACTCCTACAGAAAGTTTTCATGCAAATATTTCTACTTCTTGGAACATATATATTTTCAGAAAAGAAATCTGCACTTAAAATCCCCATCAGCCAGGATATAACTCATATATAAAGTATTTGAAGAAAACTCTTAAATCCAAACAGGTAGTTTCGCGTATTTTAGACATAAACCACACACATTTACAATACATGTATCAAATCTGGTTTTGATATATACTTGGAAGTGAATTTCATAGCAAAACACTGTTCGCTAGAAATATTAAGCTTCTTTTGTCCTGTTTTATTTGTTAGTGAATCAGAATTCTCAAGGCTAGACAACAAGTGATTTGTGAGCAAAAGCTAAAATAATGGAAAGAAAATGGGTACTGAATCAGTGCCAACAGACACTGCATTGTCTGCCCTCCTTTACTGTATTTGTGCAGGAACAACAGATAGTCCCTGTGCACTACCAAACTGCTTCACGGTAGCATCTTTCGGAAAACCTCCTGGTGCTGATCAGAGAAATTTAATATGCAAGTACCTATGTAATTACCGATGAGAAAAAAATTGTCTGTGCAATTGATTTTGACTTGACTAATGGAATATCAGTTGCAAATCTGAGACTAAGAGTACAGAATCAGAGTATATATAAAAAGAAAATTAGTGAAATAAATAGGGAAGAATTACAAACACCACCCTTCTGAGAAAGTTATTTTTACAATATTGCTGTACTTCATGGTCATATTCATTGGAAAGATTAACTATCCAGATTAACTGAGTAGTTCATAATATTAACCCTGATTTTTGGAGAGGTTACAAAAATAAATTGCTTTGGAGAGACATCTTTATCTTTTGATGTCTTTCCTTTAATTCTGAATTAATCTTATTTTAGTAGTTGTTTAACAGGTGAACGGAAAACTTCACAAGCAGGAATATATTCCAGGGTTAAGGTTCTATAATTGGTTTTACAGAAGCCGACATCCTTAAACACTCGCTTTAAGCCTACTTGGGAGCTATATGCCTCATATTATTTCAGCAGTAGTTATGTTATATGTTGAAGCAAAGAGACAAAGCTTTTTCAAGGTTTGGAACTGAAGTTTTGCCATCTGAACAAAAGAGAAAAATTACATGATTTAAAGTGGTTGGTTTTTTTTTCAGTTTACCTGTTATGGTTTGAGGTTTGGGACCAGGACAGGCAGGGGCTGGACACCCTGAGGATCCCAAGAGGGAAGCAGTTATTCCCTCCCCCTTCCTGTCCACACAGGATACTGGAGGCAGGAAGTGGTCTCCAGCGTGGGAGGAAGAGAAGGTTGGAGCTGACCTCTCTTCATGCGGCCAGGAGCCATCTTCTCACCACTCCTCATCCTCCAGTGAATCCGAAGCCATCGAACCTTTGGTTTTGTATTATATTGCATTTATTGTGTTTTCCCCCATCTTTGTACCTATATCTACCTTCCCTTCTTGTTTTCTGTTCCCTGTTAAACAATATATATATCTTTTTGCTAACTTCCAATACAGTGGAAAGTCTCTCTTTTTTTTTTTTTTTTTACTCCTGATCTCCCTTTTTGCCCACCTGTCTGGGGGGCGGAACTAAGGGATAGGGAGGGGGGAGAGCATACATTCTGTTTCCATGGGGACCTGCCCTGAACCCCTAAACGGACTCAGAACATTACCTTAGATATCTTCATGACCCATAGTCTTATGTGCACATATGTGATACTTTGCATTGAGAAGACTGAAGGCTGCTGAAAGATATGTTCTCAGTTGTACCACAGTGTACTAGAGTTTTGTGCCAGCCAACTTGATCTGTACAAGATACTTACAAACAACTAAAGAGTAAAGAATAAAAACAGAAACGTTTGAGGAACAGGAGTCCTTGAATTATGGGAAGAAAATGAGGGAACATGTTTAAGCAAAATGACAAGTATAGGAGAAATACGTAAAATGTTGAAGGGTGGCACCAAGTAATTTTGGAAATCATATCAGATACAGTGAGATGTTACTCTCACAGGTTGTGTCTATATCCTCAGTGAATTTTCAGCAGTAAAGCACAAGTATCTCAGGAATAATGCACAAGCTGACAGGAAAGGCAAAAGAATCAAAATATAGC
>VZZY01000950.1:110426-225034 GCA_013400335.1 Eurystomus gularis
GACGGTGGTGTCGGCTTCTCGTCGTAGTTTCCCTCAGCTTCAGCAGGGGCCGGCGCTCGGCCGCTCCGACTTTGAAAGCGGCTGGGGGGCGGCAGCCCTGCCCGGCGGCAGTGCGCGGCCCGGCCCGGCGCAAGCTCCTGCCCGGTGGCTCGTTCCCTCCTCTGCGCGCCCGACCGCGACAAAAGGTATGTAATTTTATATGAGCAGGATGAAAGATTTTGGCTGGCACCATGAACTGTCAGCCTTTAGGGTATGTCTGAAGGTCTGAAGGAAGGTCTTAAAATGCTAAACTGGCAAAGAAATTAAACCAAATAAACCTAAAAAGTGAAAAGAAGAGTAGTGTAGGTAGGAAACTTGTATCAGCAAGGAGATGGGTTAAAGGGTCCAACAAATTTTAGCTGTCTGTAGTTTTTATAAGTCTATGAAACTGTATAGTTTTTAAAATTTAATCTGAGAGAAGGGTTTATTTAGCACCTAAATGCTTCATGATAGAATAATCCTATACTAGAGAAATTAAAGACTTTTGTTCTCTGCTGTGATAGACTCTGAGAACATATTTACCTTTTCATATCAAATGTTATCTGCATCAGGAGAAACTGTAATGGAAAAAACTCACTTCACAACATAACACACCTGAAACTCAGTAAAATGTGATTACAAGTTTTAATGTTTTCATCTTCTGATCTACAATAAAAAAAGTTTAAAACATCTTTTGACACATGAATCAGTTTTTTGTGCCCTTTTGTGCTTGTAGGAACTTTTCGGTTTTCAGTTCAAATGAAAAATACTTCTCTTCCTTTATTCTTTTAGAGTCAATTATGGTTTGCTTGCGTTCATGCAAAAAGTGCTAATAACAGTAATTTGAGTAATTGTTCCCACCAATGATGACTTACTGCTCATGGACTCCATCCAGCATAAAAATTCCTGTTGCTTAGAAAGCTCCAGATACAGCCTGTGCCACAGGATGACCAGGCTGAAACATGCAGCTCTGCTGAAATAAGAGCTCAACAATCATGATAATGAGAGCTAAAGAACTTCTGTACCAGGAGTAGGGATATTTAGGCACTATTATTTTAAACTGTGTCTACTGATGAAGATTTGTGCTTAATGATCTCTTAAACCCATGCTTCCTCATTTTTTTTTATTCTGAGTCTGTCCTTTTTTCTCAAGTGGGGCTGAACAACAAAATTGCTGTGCAAACCTCAGGAAAGTAATCAAAAAATATATATAACTTTGACCAGTGGAAGTGGGAAGCTATTGAAAACCTGTCTGTGCCATTGCTTGATAACCAGGAGAGAGTGGGAGGTGAAGACGTTAGCTAAGTAAGAGAGAGATGGTGTTCATCTCGCTTAGTTGAAGTGAAAGAGTGTGAACAGAAGAGTCACACCACTGCAGGTGGCTTATTGCACTCCTGCTGTTACGGCCTTACATTGGCCGGCTGGTTGGCAGGCTATGAAAGGGTGAAAGCTCTGCTTTTGCATCAGCTCCATCAAATTATAGGCCTAATGCCAGAGTGGAACACACATGTAAAACCAGTAATCCCAGGAAATGCAGCTCACTTGTAATGTCTCCTGTAAATGTGAGAAATCCAGATTACACAGATAGGACCTGCATCAGAGATGTGATTCCATGTCTGGAAATGGACTAGTGGAACAATCCAACAAGACCAAGTGTTCTTACCCTGTGTTAAACTTCAATTACTCTTTCAAGACAAAGATTTAGACCAAAGACTAATTTTAGTTACTCATTCTTGAGTTTTCTTTAGGAGAATGATTATTTAAATGACCTTTGAAAATTCAACGAAGAAATGCTCCTGTCAAGTAAACAATAATTGATGAAAGGAACTAAAAGGAAAAACTGAAACTCCAGGTGTATTAGTCCTGTTTCATACAGCTTATCTTTAAAAATAAAGCAAAACAATACTGAAGACAATTACTAAAATGCACTTGCATGAAAAAACTGGCTGCGTTAATGAGAACTTTATAAACTACGGTCTTATGTCATAAAAGAAAACTATTACTAACTGCAGAAAATCAATACAAATTTTTTTTGAGTTCATGCTGATTCCAATAAAGAAAACAGCCGTTTTCTTTATTAGAGGGATCATCTCTAATTGCTCATAGTACACTTGTTTCACTTGTACACTACAGAGCTAAATTTGGAAACTAAGAAGGAAATGTGTTGAGTGTCAAGGTAAAGCCTCCATTGTGTTTTCTATGTGAAAAATATACATGCTGGAAATAGATAATTGCAGTAATGACTCATTTTTAGGAAAATATTTTCATCCTTAAAAAACTTCAATGAACAAGAGATTTCCTGTATTAGCATACCTACAGACTAGAATAGTATTAGAAGCGCAACTTACAGTCTATAATAATATTTTTAATTGTGGCTCTTCACAGTAAAATGATAGATATCATGAACAAAACAATTTATTTCTAGCTTTCAGTATATACAAACTAATAACCACAAACATCAGCAAATCCATTTTTCACTTTGGAGGCTACGTACTGAAGGCTTTACATCATGACCAAATACTTACAAAGATTTTCTCCTCTGCAGAAAGACATTCTTTCATTTGTGACAATCTTTGTTGTCACTTTGGTTAAAAACTTTGATCTTAGACATCCTTGACATTTTCTTCACAGAGTAAAAATGGATGCATTCTACTGAAAATGACATGCTTCTTTTATCCTAGCGTATAAACAAACTGTCAGTATAATTGAAAATATCCTTTAAAAAGGAAGTTTGAAATACAAAATCCTGCAGGAATCAATTACAAGAGCAAGCTAACCAGAAACAGAAGAAAAATACAAACTTAAAGACCTTGCTGCAAATAGTGATGGCTGTAGAACAGTAGAATTGGCTGTGGATAATAGTCACAGAAAAATGTTCAATGCTGTTACATCTCTAATTTTTTCTGTTAAAGCTGACTATTCAAAAATATTTTCAATTTATCTTGAAGTTTATTTGTGAAACAAAGAAAGAGGAATGTATTTTGTTCACTTTATTTTGTTTGGGACCTGATGCATCCAAGAGTTCTGAGGGAATTGACTGATGTAGTTGCCAAGCTACTCTCCATGATATTTGGAAAGTCATGGCAGTCAGGTGAAGTCTCAGGTGACTGGAAAAAGGGAAAGATTGCACCCATTTTTAAAAAGGGTAGAAAGGAGGACCTTGAGAACTACTGATCTGTCAGTCTCACCTGTGTGCCTGGGAAGATCATGGAACAGATCCTCTTAGAAGCTATACTAAGGCATATGAAGGACAGGGAAGTGATTCGAGACAGCCAGCATGGCTTCACCAAGGGCAGGTCCTGCCTGACCAACCTACTGGCCTTCTGTGATAGAGTGACTACACCAGTGGACAAGGGAAGAGCTACAGATATCATCTACCTGGGGATTTCTGTAAGACCTTTGACTCGGTCCCCCAAAACATCCTTGTCTCTAAATTGGAGAGATATCAATTTGATGGATGGACTATTTGGTGGATAAGGAATTGGCTGGCTGGTCACATCAAGAAAGTAGTGGTCATTGGCTCCATGTCTGTATGGAGACCAGTGATGAGTGGTATTCCTCAGGGGTCTGTACTGGGACCAGTACTGTTTAAAATCTTAATCAAGTGCACTCTCAGCAAGTTTGCAGATGATACCAAGCTGACTTGTGCAGCTGACATGCCAGAGGGATAGGATGCCATTCAGAAGGACCTGGACAAGCTCAAGAAGTAGGCCCATGTGAATCTCATGAGGTTCAACAAGGCCAAGTGCAAGGTCCTGCACCTGGGTCAGGGCAATCCCTAGTATTAATACAGGCTGGAGGATGAAGGGATTGAGAGCAGCCCTGCAGAGGAGGACTTGGAGGTACTAGTGGATGAAAAACTGGACATGAGCTGACAATATGTGTGCTCACAGCACAGAAGGCCAACGGTATCCTGGGCTGTGTAAAAAGATGTGTGGCCAGTGATACTGCCCTCCTACTCCGCTCTGCTGAGATGCTACCTGGACAACTGCATCCAGTTCTGGAGTCCTCAGTACAAGAAAGGCATGGACCTGTTGGAGTGGGTCCAGAGGAAGGCCACAGAAATGGTCAGGAGGATGGAACACCTCTCATGAGTAAAGGCTGAAAGAGTTGACATTGTTTAGCCTGGAGAAGAGAAGGCTTCGGGGAGACCTTATTGAGGCCTTTCAGCACTTAAAGGGGGCTTATAAGAAAGATGGGACAGACATTTTAGCAGGGCCTGTTGTGACAGGACAAGGGGTGATGGTTTTAAATTAAGAGAGGGTAGATTTAGACTAGATACAAGGAAGAAATTCTTTACAATGAGGGTGACAAAAAACCGGAACCGGTTGCCTCGAGGTTGTAGATGCCCTATCCCTGGAAACATTCAACGAGCGGTTGGACGGGGCTCTGAGCCACCTGATCCAGTTGAAGATGTCTCTACTCACAGCAGAGGGGTTGGACTAGATGAGCTTTAAAGGTCGTCCCCAACTCAAACCATTTTATGATTCTATGATGATGCTACCAACAGTGTAGGGTGTTAAGCTATACGCTGGTTGGTCGATATGGTTATGTCCATTTATTCCAAAGACAGTCAGAGTGAAAATAATTGGTAGTTAATTACTTGTAAGACATCAGCTAGCATTGTCAGGTGGTAGCCTAAACTGTAATGGAAAAAATCATGATGAGTAGACTGACTAGATGACATTTATTTCCAGAGATTTACCAGGAGATAAACTGTGATGTGAACTTTATGTGAACGTTGGCCTGTATATAAGGGCAGCTGCTGATTACTTGTGAGTTCAAATGCAATATGCATTATTTGGATCTGCAATATTTCCAAAAGTACAGTCAACCACTTCACTGGATTTTCAGAAAGAAAAGCTGGAAACTGTTGATGTCTCACATTAGGAGTGACCCTCTTCCCTGTAAATCTTCTAAAAACTACAGCCAGTTTCATTGAAAATAAAGCATAAAATACATATTGTAAAATGCTACTTATTGCTGAAAGAGGTATTAGAAGATTTTAAGTCTGTGACTCATCTCAGCAAGGTATTAGAAAAGCAAGAATAGGCCTCCAGGATATGAATTGTATTAGGAAACAACTCAACCTAAGCTGGAGGGTCTGCTTCACAACATCTTACCATCTCATGTGAACATACTGCATGATTTTTACAGCTTTGAACAATTATGAACAAGTGTTTCCCATGCTTTGTCCTGCAATCCTCTCCACTCAACAAAGCATGTATTGTGTGGGAAATCTAGGACTGAACATCACCTAAATGCATCTGAAGAAAGCTGTCTGCTTTTTCCTCAGGCCTAATTGCCTTCCCAATGCACAGTCTCTTCTTGTGAGCCAAGGCTGGATATTGTGTTTTAGAAGTCCACAATGCCTCAGAATAACACAAATACATGTATCCAACAGACACTCAATTGCCTTTCAAGTGGATGTGGAATCTGCTCAGATTGCACCACATTGCACAGAGCAAATGGTAGTCTTCCATCTGTGAATGGTGTTGACATAGCAGCAACCAGCCTTGCATCCAGGTCCAGCTCTACATGGTGCTTACCCAAAAGCAACAAAAATGAAAGAAGAGAATGCTGCTTAAATCAACAGTGCTGAAGAACTTCTGGTCATTTACAGACTCTCCAGCCAGTCTCAGACATGCATGTTAAGCACTGATTCATATTGGCTCATGGCATACTGCCAGGACAGAGACAGCATAACAGAGGTGCCAGTTTTGGGTGTCACTAGTATCTTACCTACAAAAGTTGGCAAATTCACAAGAACTAAGAAATTATGGGATACCATGATGGAACTAAATGAAAAATCTATAACATCAATAGACACACAATTTATCAGTCTTTGACGGGCTTTTCAGGAAGAGGAGAAATATGAGAAACTTAAGAGAGGTTTGTGAGTGAAAGCAAACCAAGTGTAATGTTTCTTCTAGTCCTAATGAAATAGGTTTTATATGGTTACTAAATATATTCAGTAAACACCCACAATGGATACAGTCCTCAGCCTTCCTATTAAATTTGTATAGGGCCTCTGTATGGGCCACCATAAACCATATGCTTTGTAACAGATAAAACTAGTAATTGTTCATTTGTGAGATCCAGATGGAATTGGCTTGGTATGAAGTTCCTTTGTGTGTTTTCCCAAAGGGGACTTGAATTCAAACATAAAATCTGTTTTCTGGCTATTTTAGTGTATAAATGATGGCAGGACATGTTATTTAGCACGGCTTACTAGATTTTCTGATTGAGGGCTGTACTTAGATTTGGGCTAAAGATTTTTATTAGTGTAAGCAAAAGGAAGTTATGAGGAGAAAGCTGCTGGGGATAAGGGCCAGAAACAGTCAAATTTTGATGTGTTGAGCAAGATTTCAGGGGAAAATTCTGTACATTTCTCCCTTCAAGCTAATTTTATCCAGTGGGGACCCAGGGATTTTTCCTATGGACTTTAGCCTATAGTGATAGCACAAGGTGGCTGAGACTTGACCACAAGGGTTACATATGGGCTGGCTTAAATTTTCCTCTGCTTTGCAAATAGGTGCAATAAATCCCAAGCACCGTACTGAGGACTTACCAGGGGCTGTTCCCACAGGCACCATGGAAGTTGGAATCCCACCTGCACAGAAGGTGTATTATGAAGTGGAGGGTGTTGGAGAAGATAAGGAGGGAAGATGCTTCTGCACCCATCCACCTTTAAATCTCGAGCTGTATATGAAGAGAAACCAGGGAGGAAAGCACAGACAAGGAGACTTGTAGATATGTCTAAATTACCCCAGGCAGAAAGTGAGAGATTCATGAACTGTGGAGAGCAGAGTTGGAGAAGTGAGTGTCTCAGCTTAGGAAACCTCAATGGCTGTGGGGGTCTTTCAGCACAGTGCTTCTTACCATGGGCTTTAGAGCTAAAGCAATAAGGAGCAAGAGAGCTACAGCAGACGTAGAACATCTTTTTTTTTTGAAAAGTGGAAACCGATAGCAGCCGAATTCTATTCCCTAAGTCTTAATGCAGCTCCTAACACAGCAAAGCTAACTGCAAAATAGTAACTATATAAGGATACTTCAGCAGCAGCGAGGGTATTAAAAGTGCTGTATTTGATACAACTAAGATTGTCCTTACAAAAAAAGAAATCAGTGAAATATTGGATAAGCAGTGATTTCCTACACTCCAGGGACTTCTCCACTTCTTGGATTTAAAACATTAAAGAAAAACAGAAGAGGATACATGCAATTTCAATTTTAAACTCTCCTCAATTTCAACCTCAATTTCAAAACTCTGTATGTTTTAAAATTGGAAAACACGCCTATGCAGAAAGGTAGTACACAGTTTATGCAGCAGTTAAGTCCCAATAAGGTAATCAAACTATGACTTAAATTTCTTCCTAAAGTTGTACTAGTCTTCTCAACAGAACTTTATTTCATCCTAAATGAATACTTTTCTTAAATCGTTACCCAAATGCATGTTAATGAAAATGCAGTCAATCTAAAAGAATACCCAAAAAGTACCAGAATAGTATTGGTTCTTACAACAACAGACTTTACTTTTATAAAGTGCATTAATCTTAGACGCTATTTAAGCAGCTTATGTATGTCTGCAAAGCATATTGAGTTTCTCAGATAAGAGTGTCCGGATAAGAGCACAATATCTGTATTAGGGCTGTAACATACATGAGTTGATACAATACAATTGCAGTTTCTTACTTACTAGATTTTCCAAAGATATTCAAACTATCCATAATTATTACCTTGAAAAAGATAAAAACAAACAAATGAACAAACAAAAAACCACGAAACCCTGCTCACCTTTCAAACGAAGAGTGATTGGAAATTTAAATACAGCAAAACAAAACAAAACCCCCAGAACTGTGATAGCTAAAAATGAGAACAATCTTTCAGGTTTGTTAGGAGCATAAATTTCTTAAATTGTAACTTAAATGAATCATAATTTTTAAGTCATTTAAAGTACTACAGAACTGTGTGCACAAATTCTGAATTTTGCTTCAGGAAAATGTACCTACGGTTTCCTCCTAACCAAGAAAACTGGTGTGTTTCATATCCAGCCAGGCTTGCTTGGAAAGTCACAGTTTATTGCATTTGGCTAGTCTGAATTTTTCTGTAGGATTTTCTTTACTTACATAAAACTCAGGGAAAATTTTGCAATGAAGATCTTAGAAACATTAGATCACACAGCTAAATTGCTGTATAGCAAATTAAAAAAGAAGGAAGAGTTGGGATTGATAGTGCTGTTACATTAGATATTCTGACTGTAAACTAGGTTGTAGTGAGAGATCATCCCTTCCTTCCATGTTTCTACAGTAACAGGTCATCCTGTGACTGATGTCTGCAATAACTCCAGGCACAGTTGTGTCTTCAATGTAAAACTGACTTAACACTTCTAGCCCCAAAAAAAAGCTTCCTGAATCCTCCTGGTGCTTCTCCAAGACAGAAGGTGGCTGAACCTGTCATCTCTGCTTTTGTCTGAAGTGCAGAGAAGGGATAGTTACACACTTCTGAGTTCAGGTTTCAGATGTGGAAAGACAAGTCTCCTGAGCTGTGATTAAAACCGATTAATCAGTTTAACCTCCTGAGAAACATGTACTTTAGCTCTTGCCATGAACATCCTCCCTCCCTCTTCTCTTCCCTAGGAGAGCTTCCCGTGCTTCTACAGAAGCAACAGAACATTAAAAAAAAGTAATCAGTTTTCTAACAAACTTCTAAAATGTTTTTGTGCTAGCTTCATTTCCCATTTCTTATAATTATGAACTGCCACTACTTTTATGTCCTGTTCCAAATCAGAAGTAGGAAGCCCAAACTTTACTGTAAGAGCTGTTCTTTCATTACTCTTCATCTAGTTATTAGCACAAAGTGCTAAATAATCCAGAAGTTCCTTTATTATCATTAAATGTCAAATCTTACTTTGCAAACACAGATCGTATAATAATACATTAGATCCTCTATACATCACCTAACTTTAACTGCCATGATCAAAATAACTAGCTATCTCTTAGCCGCAATATAAAGATTTTTTTCATTAAAAGAAAACAGCAAGTTGTTTTTGTATGAAAAAATTGTCGTCTATATACCTCCAACAAGTATGCAATGAACACAAACATTCCAATGTAAATGGCATATATCAATCAACAATCCACTCATATTTGTGCTTGATGATCAAAACCCACCAAAATGTTTAAAATATTTCATGTTCTCTTAACTACTATCAGTTGAACTGACTGCATGCTTTCACAGAAATTTAGGAATGGACTTACAGAACCTCTCATTAGTTTGCTGCAAAGTGGTCGCTGCAGTCTGATAGGCAGTCTTTCTTAGTACTTCATTGCTGAAATTGAAGTAACACGGGCTGAAATGCTGATTACAAAAACAAAGTAGCAATACAAAACTAAATAAAAATAATTCAATTTCTAAACTGAGATTAATCCATCTTCAAGGAAAGCCTAGAAGGAACTATTGTAACATTCATGTTAATTCCTTTGAATTACACTTTAAATTTCTAGGTATTGTGGAGAAAAGCTCTGGAATGTTAAAATAATTTTTAGGAACTGAAAATCTTGTAGATCAATTTATTTTATCAGTGTAAACTCAGAGCAACCTCACTAGAAAGTCAGGAGTAACTCCAAGCTTATGCTGAAGTGAACTAGGGAAAAGTGTAGTCCCATTAACCTTTCCTTTCCTTGATTTGTCCCTTAAAGAGCAGCAAAGACTAGAGGAAATTAAAGAAATTATCCAGTGGGTTATATTTCCATAAGACTCTGCAAATATGTCATTTCCAAAAAAAAGAGGAGCTACCATTAATTTTCTGCTCTGACTAGAGATCATTTAGAAGATGAGCACTAGGAGCTGAAGAATAATCATTCTTCTAAGATGATCAGCCCTTGAACTCTCAAGATGAGCACAAATAATCACAACTAAGGACACACGAGTATACACATAGCTGTGGATATATCCACATATCCAGGACTTTGGAAGATGGAGCTAAAAGACTGTAATCCTGCTTAGCATGGCCTAGTTTGAGGTTCATGTTGGGTGATAAAATGCCTGTTTGTACTGCCATTATGAATACTGTAACTTGCACCAGCTCTGACTTATTTTGAACAGTTCAGAACATTGCTCCCTCTGATCTAAACTCATTTACATCAATGTCAAGCTTTGTCTGCATGTCCTGGTTCCTCCAGGACAGGGTTAATTTGGTGTAGCTGGACTATTCCATACCATACTGACATCATGTCCCCGGGCCAGTTCCAGTTCTGCGGTGCGACTCACACACATGTGGATGGTCTGCTTGGCTCCGTCTATTTGTCGGCATGGTATCGCTTGTTCTGTACATTGTTTTTTTTCACTGTTGTCATTGCTGTTGTTACTGCTATTGTTTCCTGTATGTCACTGTATTAAATTCTCTTTATCTCAATCCCGGCTCTGTGTTTCCTTGTCCCCCTTCCCTGGACTAGCGCTGGGGGGGCAGCGGCAGTGGCCACGTGGCTTGGCTCCAGCAGGGATAGAAACATCACAGCTTTACTAAACCACCATAATGCATCAGCAAGTAAAAATATTATACAGTTGCTGTGACAAACTATTAATTAGTTTTGTTTCATTATCAGAATTATCCATCAGTAATTCATACAACTGCTGCCTACAGCTTGTACTCTCTAACCACACCCTAAACAGTCGCCGCCCTGAGCTACAGTTTGCTTTCCAGACTCATACTCCCAACTCCTGTATATTTGATTTTGCAGTTTTCAATTAACCAATTTGCGAGGAAAGACAACCATACAAACCCTACTGCCTTCTGCATACACTCTTTCCTTCCTTTCTCCTCGTCTCACAGTTACACCAAATGTCCTGGGAAGACAATAGTTTAAAGCTACCATATTGAGGTGAATATTTTTTTATCATATACTTATGCAAACAGCTTCTGAAACAGATAGTTTGTAATAATACAGTATTCCTTTTCTAATTTTAATGGGTCATCCATTCACCATTGAGTAATATAGGACAGGTACATGAATGCTTTTGACGGCTCTTCTGACTGCAGATAACAACCAGGAATATGGACCTTGGATCATTAAAAGCCCTTTCAGTTCTAAAACTATCCACTCCCAGCTCCGGTGATAAAGAAGGACTTACTGGTAGCAACATTTTACTTTTCTGTCTGCAAAGAGAACTAAGCAGCTTATGCTGGACGGTTTTATGGATATACAGACTTTCTATCATAATGCAGCATTCATAAACTGTGACAGCTATTTCTACAGGTTGGCAAAGCAAACAAAATACAATGTAGCAACTGTAATTGAGATTTGTAAAGAAACTTGGTGGAGTGTTGTTCAAGTAAAGAAAGGTCCCATAGTTATTTGCACTGGCTTATTCCAACAATAATTATTTTTTCACTTTTAGTTATGAATTCTCCTTGGGGACACAATTGAAAATTTGGGGTTTTTTTTCCTTATTTCAGAAAGGGTCATGGATAAAATTGAAAATGACAGCCTAGACTTTTATGTAATTGCCTTTTATTAAATGCAAAAGCTACACACAGAGTCTGCCACACAGAGAATACTAATGCCCTTATTCATACTCTAGGCAATAGTGCTTCTGGTCACAAAAAGAGACATTACAACATATTTAAAATTTGTACTAATACATATATCAATGCTGTTAAACTACCGAAAATGTTTCCTGGCATGACATACACAACTCTTGTCTCTTCCAGCAATGGCACAGAAGTGTTCAGTACACATACTGCTTCTGGAAACAGAGATTTTCAATTTCTAGTGTAAATATGGGTTTTGCAGTTCAAAAAAAGACATCCAAAATGACCGTATGGATGACTTTGAAGTGTTTCACTGTGCTGCAGTGATTCCTATGTCCTTACCCTTATTTATCAGATTGCCATATAACGTCTAAGAACTCACACTTGCAAGGTTAGTTTGTCACCAACAGACATTAAGTATTTTCTTTGGAATGCCCCAGGAGGAGATCAGCCAAAGGGTCTGTAGGTCCTCCCCTGCTTCTGCCTCGCTGCTTTTCTTGCTTTCCTCTTGCCCACAGCCTCCTCGCAAAGCAGTAGGGAAGCTTATGAGCACCGTGGCAGCCCTGCAGTTCTGAATGTGCATGGTAGCAAATAAAACCCAAATCTGTGAAATTGCAGGACCTATCTGGTGCCTCTATAACCAAATTATTATATGCTATCTCTGATTCATTGATCTCAATTTTAAGTATGTTGCCAGGTTTTCATGGTTGCCACACAGAATAAATAGTAAGTTTGGAAAGAGTTCAGCTGCTTTTGAAGTACCTAAATAGGAGCCAGATTTGCTTTTTAAAAAAACTAAATCCACACAGTGCCAGTGTTGCTTCAATGCTTAGATGATCTGGTTCACATGCACATGTTGCAAAACTCCTGTTAAAAATAATGCTTATTTTCTGAATTGTCCTTCTAAACAGATGTCCTGGTTTCTCTGGGATAGAATCATAGAATCAATTTTCTATTCAGGAAAGCTGCATTTTTGAGAAGGCTGCAGCACCCAATTCAGTGAGAACAAAGTTGATAAGACATGTCATTTTTGTTTGTGGCCAGTCATGGTATGTGGGTCTTCACAGTGGTCAAGGTCTTCAGCAGTTTTGAGTTAACCAGGTGCAAAAGCTAGGAGAAGCGGAAGCCAGGGCAGCTGACCCAAGTTGGCCAACAAATATTCTGTACCATAAACGTCACACTCACTCTAAATTAGGAATTTTACTGAGAATGGCCTCTTTTCCTGATGGTTGCCACCCTTGGAGTGTCTCGCCCATCATTCCACTCCTGAGGCCTACTGTCCTGTTTGTTGTCACTGTTGTGTTTTCACTGGAGCTGTGGTGCTTGTAGTGCTTGACATCTAGCATTCACTGCTGAGAGTGCGCAGCTTGAAACCACTACTTTGGCTGAGTATAACTTTGTGTACTTTCTATTAATACTAGTACTAATACTGGGGGGAAAGGTATGGGTGCATTATTATTTTATTTTTTTAAATCTGTTTCCATTTCAACCCATGGGTCTCCTTTCCTTTTCCCAGTTCCCCTTCCCAGGGCAGCGGGTGTCACTGGGTGATAGAACAACTGGCTAAACGAAGATAATAGAACAAAGGAGGAGGAGAATATGAAAGAAGAGAGAGTTTTACTCTCCGCTTAGCTGGAGTGCTACATAGGAAAATGAAATGATCCTGCAGTTTGGAAGTGAGTGTGTTTCCATGTGATCCTGGCAGACTGCATCACAGGTTGCAGGTCCACTGCCAGTCCGAGCTGACTGCTCCTCTCCCCTATCTCTTGAAACATTACCTTGACAGGAAATGTTTGTTTAATTTCAAAACAAACTGAAAAATTAAAGCAGAACAGGAAGTAATGTGGAGAGGGCACACTGGATGATGAGGCTAGGGGAGAATAAAGGGAATGAGAGCAGAAGAGGTGAGAAATGCTTTAATATTACAAAGGAAATATTCTTGTCACCCTTCCTTGAGCTGTGCTTTGCAGTGAGGTTGTCAAGGATCAAGGCTATATATCAGCATGTGCAAGTCACCTCAATTTTGACATTTCCTATTTTTCAGAGCTTTTGATATTGGAACACTAATAATGGACCTTTTAACATGGAGTTCAGCATGTAATTCTGATTTCTAGCCCTTCAAAGATCTAAAGCATGAGTTGTTTTGAGGAATCCTTTCGTTAAGGATTCTTTCCTGATTTGTCCAGGGAAAAAATGTACTTACATATATATGCTGGATTTTCTACATGCTGCTTGTCTGAGTATATTGACCTATTTTCCATTTTTCTAGACACAAAATAGTTGTAGTTGTGATTTTAATTTACTGTGAACTTAACAACAAACTTGACAACAAATAAATATATAAATAAATAAATAGCAGGAGTCGAGGACTCAACGGATCAAAAAGCCTGTGAGGAGCCAATGCTCAGAATACCGATTACTGATAAGCAGTAATAGCATTAAAATATCTCTCAGTCTGACATTTGGCTGAAAGTTGCATATGGATTGTATTGAAGTGATTCCACAAAATCTTTCTGAAACTGTGTCGAGCAGTGCTAATCAAAAAGAGAATGAGTATCTTCAATAAGAGTTTCATCTTTCAGAAAATGAACAGTGGGATGAATGTTTCTTGTACAAGCTTATTTCTAAATTATCAGCAGTCTTCTGATAATGAAGGAGGTGGATTTTAATGGTTGCTCTAAATACAAAGGAAAACATCTTTTCCAAATGAAGGAAACATGCATTATTGCAAGCCTGTATTGACCATGTAAGATGAAGAACATGCCATTAAAAACGACAGAGGAAATTAACCAGTTTGATAAAACATGTGACAGCTCCCTGGATTTGCTGACTACTTTACATAATTACAATAGCTCTTCAAGAATGTCACTCTCCATAGAACATTTTAGTCATTTTCCCAAGGCACATCAATTCTTGCTACTTTTCCAATTTAGCTCATTTACCTCATTCCTATTTACTCAAGTTTACTCTTTTTTTCTTACCCTTGATCATTACCTACTGTTTAATGTAAGTCAGTCCTATGCATTCATGGCAGTTATTTCAGGAAAACAGAAATGAGAACCTCCACTTATGTAAATATCATATGCAAACCAGCAGACCTGCTGCTGTGCTCCTGTTTGCTGGGTAAGTAAAGCCCTATGCCAGCATTTCCAAAACTGGATACCTAAACCTACGCACCTAAATATATAAGGATAAATCTGACCCACTGATTCAGAAACTCTGAGTCACTCTGTAATTGCTGGACTTCCCAGGGCACACAGAAAGCACATGAACCTGAATTCTACATCCAGCCCAACGGAGAGACACTGTTTCCCTTTCCGCCAACGCTGGGTCACCCACCTACTCTGGATTAATTTTCTGCCTGCAGGGAAACTGACGGCTGAAGGTGCTGATATTTCATGTAGCAGCAGAATATGTCATGATGCGAATGTACCTCCCTATGAATTCCCAGGAAACCTCATGGGGCTCCTTTTGCAGTATTTCTATCACACAGGCCCAGTACAGCTTCCAGCCTCGTGAAAATTATTTAACACCCTGGGATCCCAATCCAGCATGGTTTCCTTAGAGGTTGTAATTACCTTGCAGTTGGCTTTGTTTCTATCTACCTCAAACAAAGGGCGACTTTTAAAAAAGGAGTAATTATTCACAACAATACTGTGTGCAGAACAACTTATGACGTCCTTCTGCTTGCCTGGCACTGTGTGCAAAACAAAAGAGAAGTGGTGGCAGAACTCCACAGCTTGGAAGATGTCATATACTTGGTACAAGCTAATACTGAAATTTGTTAAACCCAAAGTAGTATGAGTTCAAAAATAATCTCCATACAAGTTGCTTAGATTTATCGCAAATTCTCTTTTCATTCAAATGTCACCTTTTTCACATTCACAAGTATTGGCTAAACTTTCTTTCCTAGTTTGTAGTTATCCTTTGGCTGGGAACTTCATAAAGCAAAGTAATTAAATAACCTAATTTGGAACAGACAAGTTAGCCCCATCATTCCACACATTAAAAGACAGAACAACTGACAAATGGAGGAGTAAACAGAAGCGGGTTTCCAAGAACTATCTCAGTATTCTTCTTATGCATTATTTTGGATATGGTTTGGATTGTTTGGCAGCACATGTGATGTTGTTGGCTTCCTGCCAGAAATCCCAGGGCTCGGGGACCCTATCAGTTATGAACTTGTTATATGAATTTTTGCTTGAAAATGCTCATTATTAAAGGAAGAATAATGGTACAGCAAGCTAAGAAACTGCATTAAGAATCGTGTAGTGCTGAAGACACATAGTTCTTGTCATTGCACCCACATGGATTCAGAAATTATAACCAACATGTGCTGCATTATACAATGGCCTCATGCTACAGCTGTTCTTTGCAATACCTCAATAAAAACATGTGGGCAGGGCACACCACAGCAGAAGTTTCACCAAGTGCTATGTTTTCATCAGTGAAACTAGCACATAGGTAATGACATAAGGGGATATAATTTAGAACATCATACAACACCCGGAAAATGTTAAGAAATATCTAAAATATTGTCCAAGTAGATAGAAAGAGTTCAGCCCCTACCTTAAAAATCTGTTAAAAATCTGTGCATAAATTCCTTTGGCATGACTGCTAGACTAGTAGGCTGCCCACAACAGGCAATTTTGACAATATAACTGCCGATTAGAATCTCTTTTGCTTATTTTGCTGTGATTTATTTTTCTTAAACTGCAAATCATAGTGCTATATTTCACTCCTTTCTGTCATTTTCTTCTATTTCTAACTTAAATAAATTACAAGTACAAATATGACATGAATTTTGGCCGAACCTTTCAACAAAATTTCCACATAATCATTCTACAGCCATCCATGAAAAGCACCGAGGAGCTTCTTTTTCTTGAAAAGGCACATACCTGTGCTCATCTAAAGTACTTCATACTTCAAAACAATAAACAGAAACATTCAAAAGAAAAGATTTGTATGTGAACATCATATGAATGTAACATATTGCGCTATCCATTTTATCATTATTGTCTTCTCAGAAACTAATTTAGTGATTTATTTTTTTTAATAGCAAACAAAGTGTTGCACAGAAAAATAAAGACCTTATTCTTACAAGTATCCCAGTAAATAAAACAGAAATGTCAAGGAAAAAAAAAAAAGTTGTATTTTATATAAAGAAAACTGCTTTGAAATGGGTTTTCATAATGTATTAATCATTTGCTAAACAGATCTACTGTCACTGCATTTTGGCTTTCAGCTGTTTTCATAATGCTGTTCAATAATAGTTCTCATCTCATGGCAGAAACTAAAACTTCAGATTTACAAAGAAATGAAATGTGGGAAAATAAACAGGAAACGGTAAAGCAAACATCCATTTGCAGAAGGAAACTGCCTCTCAGAATGTATTTGTTCAGAAATAAATAAATGGATATCACAGAACATGATACTTACTGTAATTTGTACTACAAGCTAGCTAACAAGGGAGACAAAAACCAGGTGAACTGCTTTATATTCAAACCTTTCTTTGGAGTCTTCACTGATTCCATGAACAGAAGTTTATCTGATTTTACCCAGACATCAGCCTTTCTGCCTTTAGTGGGAGCTTCACATCACCTAAGTCTCAACAAGTGGCTGTCTGCTAACAAATAAAGATCCAGCTGTTGCCCAGAAGGGTGGACAGTCTCGATTTGGCGTGACATTAGAAGCAAATTCAAATAGTGGAAAGGGGACTGAGCAAACAGAAGAGTAGGACAAGAGTCAGTACAGTTAAATGACAGGAGGTTATCTGGAAGGATACGTCCTAGTTGTCCTAGAGAAAATGAGAACTGAAAGGCTGGAGGCAGGAAAAGGGTCCAGAATAATGTTCATTTGAAAGCGGTTTGCATAGAGACAACAGGGTCATTCAAGGAACAAAGAAGACAGTCAAGCTGATATACTTTATTTTTGGACATTCCTGTATATTTCTTTATTATTCTTTGCTTTTGTGATGAGATTTGCTTTATATCTGCTTACTTTATACCACATCCAGCTCTTTTTAACATAAAACTTGAGACAGTATCCCATGACATATTTAATCTCACAGTGTAGCTGTGCACTTCAGCAACACTTGCTCCTGGGCCAGCCTCTTTTATCCTCTGACTTCATTAATAAACTAGTCTTGGGACTGTCCAGTGGCTCCAGAGTGGTGACCTGGGAGGCTTACCCTCTGAATCCCACAACACACTAAAGGCAAAAGGAGGCTCTAAATAACACACTCTTCTCTAAGATGTCAATCTCCCTCATGTAATCACCCCAAAATATAAAACTGGATGATTAGAGTTAGCCTTTCTTAAGGATGGATGGCCTAAGACACTAGGTGTGACAGAAAGGGGCTCTTTTTATTCAGCAGGGCTAATTTAAGCCTCTGTTGTGCATGTTTTGTCATTTTATATTCACAGGTACTGAAACTATATTTAAAAACTCATTCAAAAATTAAACACATTTTGTCAAATGTTACCCAGAAAGTATTGCTGGCCTTACCCTCTTGCATTTTACCACATTTACTGGGGTAAATGATATTTATTTGTTCAATGCCGCAAGCATTACAAACATCAGAATAAAAAGTAAAAAGTAATTTTTAAAATACCAAACATAAACTATGCCTGAGATCATGCTAAAGTATATTATTAATGATTAAACTATTGCAGTATTTATAGACTCAGTAAATTGCTTGTTGAAGTCCATTAGCATTTTCCTTTTTATTTCTTCTGGCACTTTGTCATTTATTAAAACAGTAAAAGTTCCTGGAAGATCTAACTGTTACTACCTATATCTTAACATGTTTGGCTTTTTTATATCTATCCTGCATTTGGAAATTTTTTAATCACTTACTATCTTGGGTTGTAAGTTAATGACAGCATTGCTTTCCTACATTGTCAATTGTAACCTCACCACAATTTTGTGTGTGTGTGTACATCTGAAAAGTTAGTGCTTTCAAGCTTCAATGGCATGCTCAAAACTTAATAACCTCCCTCTTGAATTAGAACATTGTAACCTACATAAACAACACTGAGTCAAACTTCAACTCACCAAGGCAAGAATTGTGCTCTCATTCATAATCATATGAGGCCATGCTCCATTGTGGCAGCCTTCAGAGGTGCTGCATAGTGCTAATTGTCTGAACCCTGAAGAGGGAATGTGGGACATGAGGCACTTGAAAGAACAAGTCTTCACAGGCAGAGCTAAAACAAATCCATTGCAGAGAGGCATAGAAGTGGTTTTGAAATCCTGTCAAATGCTGACTGGTATCCTGTGGCGCTTAAAAAAAAAATTGGTTAAGTCTCACTGCAATTCCCAGAGCTGGAAGGGAAACAAATTCATTTTTTCAGTTTGATCTATCAGGTTTATGGTAAAACCTAGAGACTGGTGGTTTTCTTTTCTTCCCCCTACCGCTTCCAGAATTACTCTCTGGATGGAATTCGACAAACTCATGCATTTGTCACATCCAGTAACTAGCTCCAACTGTACTGGGCTAAGCTGGTCTGGAAAACCAAGGTGTACTGCTATTGTGGTGGATACACACCATATAAACAGGGGCCTGGCATATGACTCTGGAGAACATGCTGAGGCTGCAGGAACTTTTCCCTGCATGAGTGCATGGCCTACAGAGGTGAGAAAGCTGGCTGTCAGACAGCTGGTCACAGCCAGTCAGTCCTCAGTTATGCAGCTTCAGAATAAGCGTCTCCCCCTGCTCATCTGCGTGCATCTCACTCAGTCTATGGCTGAGATGTCTTTCTTGCTTTAATCAGTCTAAGCCAGGGGTCCTCAAACTACGGCCCGCGGGCCAGATACGGCATTCTTTTTCCTTTTTTTTGTGCACCACTACAAATAAAATATGTGCAGTGTGCATAGGAATTCGTTCATTTTTTTCCAAACTATAGTCCGGCCCCCAACAGTGTCTGAGGGACAGTGAACCCGGCCCCCTGTTTGAAAAGTTTGAGGACCCCTGGTCTAAGCACTAACTGCTGACAACCTTCCTCTTTCTGCTATGCCTTCCAGCCTTTGCCCAGTGCCAGCATTAGGATTTGAGCTATGGCAGATAAACTCCATGTATCTATCTGTTAGGTGAATCTGTGGTTGGATGGGGTTACTGAGCCACTGGTGTTTGGCCAAAGGACACAGAAGAAGGGATGGTCAGGGCTGTGGGGCAGTATTGCCCCTTGCAGCTCCACATGACATTTTGAGTATTGAATGCTTCAATGCTCAAAGAGAGTGGAGACTTGCAGGCTGCTCTATGCTGCTGCACAGGCTTCTCTGTCCCTGGGATCATTGTAGCAAACAGCATCATGGCACATGTAGGAGTGCTAGCCACCATCAGGGACTAGTAACCATGCAGGCCAGTGCTTGACAGAAGACTGTAGAACACAGATAAGAATAAGTTTGCAGACCACACTGAGTTGGGCAGAAGTGTTGATCTGCTTGAGGGTAGGGAGGCTCTATAGAGGGATCTGGACAAGCTGGATCAATGGGCCGAGGCCAATGGGATGAGGTACAACAAAGCTAAGTGCCCTGCACTTGAGCCACAACAATCCCATGCAACGTTACAGGCTTAGGGAAGAGCGGCTGGGAAAGTTGCCTGCCAGAAAGGGACATGGGGGTACTGATTGACAGCTGGCTAAATATGAGCCAGCAGTGTGCCCAGGTAGCCAAGAAGGCCAATGACACCCTGGCTTGCATCAGAAATAGCATGGCCAGCAGAATTAGGGAAGTGATTGTCCCCATGTACTTGGTACTGGTGAGGCTGCACCTTGAATACTGTGTTTGGTTTTGGGCACCTCAGTACAAGAAAGACATTGAGTTGTTGGAGTGGGTCCAGAGAAGGGCAACAAAGCTGGTGAACAGTCTAGACAACATGTCTGATGAGGAGCGGCTGAGGGAACTGGGGCTATCTAATCTGAAGAAAAGGAGGCTGAGGGGAGACCTTATCACTCTCTACAACTATCTGAAAGGAGGTTGTACAGAGGTGGGTGCTGGTCTTTTCTCCCAAGTAACAAGTGATAGGAGAAGAAGAAATTACCTCAAGTTGCATCACGGGAGATTTAGCTTCGATATTAGGTTGGATGCTAGGAAAAATTTCTTCACTGAAAGGGTTGGAACAGGCTGCCCAGGGAAGTGGTGGAGATGCCATCTCTGGATGTGTTTAAAAGCCATGTAGATATGGTGCTTAGGGACATGGTTTAACAGCGGACTTGGAAGAGTTAGGTTAATGGTTGGACACAATTATCTTAAAAAAATTTTCCAACCTAAATGATTCTATGATTCTGTAGCAGGGAATACGGCATCTGAACAGTAACAGCTCAAGTCTTCCAGTAGATCAATCATTAATGTGATCTACCTAAAGCCTTATGTGCATGGCATTTGCTTTAAAACAACCTACCCTCAAGAAACATCCAGATCAAAGACTTGGTAAATAACTCAAAATCATCTATCTTGTTTCAAGCTGAATAATAAAACCAAATGTACTCTGTAAAACAAGAGTGACAAATATTGCTGCCCAAAGGTTAGAGATGCTAGAGCAGCTCCTCAAAATTCAGGTGCATTAGAAGACACCCAGGCTCCTAATAGATGAAAACCAGTAACACAACAATTACATATGTAAACAAGACAGCACCTGAAATTCCACTAAGAAACAGCTAAAACAGGTGCATGCTCTTGTAACGCTCACTCTGTGGGCATCCTTCAGGATTTCATAGTCAGAGAAATTTAAAGGTTAGGTGCTGGGATCTTCACTTCAAAGCCTTAAAATAAATGCTTACAAGTTTAGTGTCAGCTAAGATGGTTACACTATTCTAAAGTACTGCAGGAGGAAAATAGCACACTTAAAGCTAAGTCATCAAGCAGTGAAGTTAGGAGTTACATTAACTTTGGCTTCTTCCATATATTATCTTGCAACAGTGAAGTAAGGGCTGGATGCAGCCACAAAGATGATGGTGGTTGCCTCTCCCTTGAGGTGTTATGGTTCCCTATCCCATTACTCTAAATATAAACACAGTGGGACTCCAGTGAAGGATGTCCAGTGTGAGGATCAGGATACTCTTCTGAAGCAAAGTTGTATCAATAGCAATGATAATAGCAAGACAAAAAAGACTGCTGTAAGATAAGGTTATATAGAGGTACAGTGGCACAGCACTTACTAACAGCATTGACAAGACAATGACTGTTCCCTGAAAAATTATCAGGTTTTTTATATTTGCTTTCATCCTACATAATGCAAGCACAAATGCTTTTGTAGGAAGACCTGAAGTGTGAGAAACTATACTGTGCATGACTGCAGGACACTACAGGACAATGAAAACTGGAAACTTGCCTCCTTTGTCGATTTGTTTTGCAAGTATGGGATTTACCCCGTCTCCTCTTAAGTAGACGTTCCATGCTGCATAAAATTAATGACTGTATTTATGATCTGCTTTGGTTTACTTTCTCCAACTCTGCAGATACAGCAAGAAACTTTAGGTATGGAAGAGTTGAGTTTGAGTTTTGGACTGCTTCTACTTCTTTACTCTCAATGGATCCATGCCATGTTTTCCTATGGACATTTCCAGCTAAATATGCTGCTGCTTTAGTTTTTCCTTAAATCAATGACATTAAGTGAATGGTTCGCTCCTCGAGTAATCATCTACATTTAAGAAGTAATTGTATACCAGAATAAACCCTTAGCTGACCTTACTCTCAGTTAGCCCACCCCACATCAGGCAGAAGCAGGGGCTCCTGGAACAGCGCATGCAGCCCTTGGACATGAGAGGCTGAGGGATTTCTAGATCAGAAGGGTGCTGTGATCTATTTCCCCTCAGAACTTACTCCTTCATTTTAGTCACACAGCCCCTGAATCACAGCCTATCTGCTTGAATATTTTTGTTTGTTTTTGTATATAAAGGATTCTCAAGCTAAAATCTTAAAACGTGGTATAATCTATAAAAGTTTTCCTCTAACTTTTTGAAAATCTTGTTTTTTGTCTGTCTGTATTGCTCCCACAGAGAGCCTGAGCTGCCTTAGAAGTAAGTGTTTCTTAAGCTTTTCCTAAAGCTTTTCAATCAATCTCAGAGCCTTTGTGATCCTCAGGAGGGGTTACAACTCACTGCTAGAAAAACACCATCCTGCAACCAAATATATTTCCAAGTCTTCCTTACTAAGGAAATTAATTTAAAATCTCATAATACAAGAAGAATGTGGCAACTTAACTACAGGACAAGTTAAGGAAATTCTCTAAGAAACCACTTTGATTGGTACTCAGCTTACTCAGAGCTTTATTAATTGCCTATTCACAGACCTAGTTAAAACACTTTCCTGAAATATCGATGACCAAGCATTACAGAAAATTTTATTTTAGCCTCATATTTCCCTTTTAAAAGTGGTCAGCCTTTCATCTGACGAAAATTAAATAGGATAGATTAATAAAGTAGAGTAATATAGAAAACTCAGCTGAGACCATTTGATTTTTAACAGCTTATTCCCTTGTATCCAAGAGCTTAAATAGCCCTCTATTTCAGCTTTTTGATTACTTCGATACGTGCTGCTCTATCCTCTTGGAACCATCTTCTAGGAGACTTATTGATTTTGTGAGAAATCCACTTTCTCGTTTTCCAACAGGCTATAAAACTGTCATTGTCCATATGATGAAAATCTTAACGGTGCTTTACATATTGGTCTTGTTTCCCCTTCTTCCATTCCCCTTTACATGTCTCGAAAAATTTCCCCGAAGATATATTTTATCAATATACAGCCCTGAAGCTCCTTCTGCACTGGCTCTTCAGAACTGCTGGGATGTGACTCTGTGGCAGGTGTGAATGTAAATATGTGCTGTTCATCTTGCACAGTTTAACTTACATGGGATCCCTCTTGTTTCCAAGACAGACAGCTAAAGCAAACTGTGCTACTGGGACAGCAGAGAAAGGAACAACATTTCTTAGATTTAAAATCAAACCAAAGACTAGGAATTCTTAATAAAAAAACAACAATCCAGATACCAAACTGGGCCTGGCTGACCCACACAGTAAGAAAAAGTCCTGTTTTCTTAGAACTTCATATGGCAGCCCCAGCATAGGTAGCCTGCAGCAGCTCCACCTGATGAGGAGGGACCTGAATGGTTTCCAGCTGCTCCAGTCAACTCAGTTCACCACTGGCTACTGTTGAGGCTGGACTTCACCTAGGAAGATTTATATTAATAAATCAAGTGTTATGACCTATAAGGAGAGGATTGCACAAAGTTCATGAATTTTTTTTGGATGTCACCTGACAACACTTGCAGTAGGCACTTCTTGTTCTCTAGTGCTTATCAACATCTTTCTTGGGTATCTCCAGTATTAGTATTAAAGCAGAGGAAGAGTATTTAGCCAAAAAGGGAAGAATAAAATTCGAGTCTACTAAAATACTCACAGCTTTATGTTGAAGCTTCCACAATTTTCAGTCAAAACAAAAGCTAGGAAAAAAAAATATGAAACGCCCAAAAATACGTGGGAAAATATGTCTTGTCCCAGGAAATCTGGGCACCTAGTTCTAGCTAATTTGGAGAAAATCCACAGGTTGCCATCTGTGCTCTCTGCCCAGTGAGGATAGGGACCTGGCCAAGTGGAGTTGGCTAGGGGTGGAACAGATGGAGAAGAAAGGATCATCTTTCCAAAGGACAGTACAGCTGCCTCTCCTGCGCACACTCACTCCAGACCCTTGAAGGGAATTCAGCCAGGACTTCTGCCATGGGCTTCACTGCAGTAATTGCAACCCCTCACATAAAGACCATCGCATTAAGCAATTATCTAATCCTAATTGCAGTTTGGACAAACGTCTAAAGGAAATTGTTTACCACTCTAGAAACAGAATAGTTTAAAAGAAACTCTGGGAATTTGAGTCCACAGAAGTCAGCACGAATTTTCTTAAAAGCTGAACTTAACAGATTCTTCTTGCTGTGATTCTAGTTCAGGACTTTTGTATGGATAAAAGACTTTTTACAATTCTTGGGGTTTTTTTATACTGTGTTTCTGGCTGGCAAAAGTTGGAAGGCATTCAGAAACCAGATTTCCCACAGTTTCTGACTGCTGTCCAGCTTCTGCTTGTTAAAAACGCAGTTAGCGCTGAAAGTACAGTTTTCAGATCGGAGGTAAAAGTGCCAGACAGACAATGTTTAAGAAGGATTGTTCTAAATTGCTCAAAACATTTGGAAAACCTCAATGAAATGTAAAAATTATTAATTTATAAATTTAAATTTCTCTATTTCTACTTTACATTTGAAAAGTTAACAGAGGAGAATGAAATTCCCTATGAAAATTTCAGTTTAACATAAAACTAAAGGAAGAATCTCAGCTGCCTCTATTCATGAGCAGAAGTCTGGTTGCATTCAGTACCTGTTCAAGAAGCTGCATGATCTGATTTTGGCAGATGTTATAAAAGGACTCTTTAGTGGCTGACAATACTATCACTTTTCTTAAACCTGCAAACAGGAAGTCTTGTAAACAGCTCTTTTTCAAAGTAAAGTTTCAAGTCAGGTTTGATAAACATAATGTTGTTTCTTACATGTTTTTATCACACCATATTAGTGTTGAAAGCAGGATATATCCTCTGCTTGGGACTTTATAAATCAGATTCATACAAGTCGGATTGCTCAATGCTCCACTTGAAAGAAACAGAAGAAGTTTGAATGATTTTTCCCTTAAGTCTTATTTCTAAACACTCTAGGGGCATTCCACAGATGCTGCGAGGCTGCATGTATTGACATTAACACTAAATAAAGGTGCTGTTATATGCACATTTGCAACACGATGTGTCAGAACCACTCATGTACAGAGAAAACAAATGTGAATTTCCTTGAGCTAAATTGATCCTAGCAATAGAAACAAGAAATACAGACTCTGAAACAAAGCCCCATAGATGTGTTTATGACTGCTCGTTTCTTTTTTATTTTCTTATTTATTAACCAATTATACTACCTGGGTTTGAATCTCAGCTTTGTTTTTAACTTTATGGAAGGCGCAGAACAAAGGGGAATTGCCCCATGAAAAGACTGAGAAATGTCACATAGTGATAGTATCATCATTGGCCTCTCTCTGGCAAGGGCAAGAGGCAATACAGGGCAGCAAATATCTAGCACAAACTGTTTCCTCCACAGTAGAAGCAGATCAAAGGCCCCAGGCAGCCCTGGAAAAGATACTCTGCCCATTCTGGTTTTTGACTAGGGAGGTTGTTCTTCTTGCCCTGCAATATGAAACTCAGACAGTAAGTGTAAATGATGTACCATTATTCCTCTGCAGGGATGTACTTGCTGATTCATGGGCCAGTTTCCTTATAAAAAGAATCATTTTTTAAAATTCAGCTTTAATAGCAGCTCAGCTGGACAAAACTGAGCAACAATATATAGTCACCTAAACACATGATCTATTTTTAAAAAGTCTAAAATACAGCTGACTTATGTAGGAGCTATAGACTTTTGATAACATATTCCTTCACCCCATGTAGATGACCAGTTTAACTAGACAACTATAATTTTTAGAATGTAAGCCAATTAGGAACTAAATTAGGAAACATGATGGGGATCTAATTCAATAATCTGTAACCATCCTAATAATTCCTGAACAGCAAAAGTAAATATTTTTACATAGAGAGAACCTTTCATCATTTTAAAAGACCCCACAGAAAAACCCAAGAATGAGATGCTAGATCTCCAAGGCACTATACCACCATGCAGATAAATTAATAGAAATCCCTTTATAAAGGCATTTAATATTTGAATATTAGAATTAAGAAGTCCGGTAAATTCATGCAGCTTTATTTCACCCCTTAGGGCATAGAATCAACATATTTTTCCAGCATTTTGATTAAAAATATTTTCAGATAGCAATCTCTCTTTCTTGAGTGTTTACACGGAGACTATGACTGTAGCCTCTGAACCTCTTCTAGACATGATGTCTTGTGATATGGAGAAATGCTGATGCTCCCAGTTAGCAAAGAAGGGTTGATTAAACTGATTGCTGAAGGTTATAAAGTCACAATTACAACAGAATGGAGAGTTATGTGTTTAGAGCCTCCTATGGCAGTGCACCGACCAGAGCACAGATCTACCCCTCTGACTACAGCCCAGGTTTATCCCTGGAGTTTTCCTATCAGTGTTTATTTTGGTCGCCTCCTGGAAGAAACTCAGGCCCAACTGGAAAAACCTTGCTGTGAGCTTGGAGTCTAACAGTTCTCTGTTTTTGCACAGCTTCTTTATAAACGTATGATAAAGATAAGGTGCAACATTATGAATTGTTCTATACATACATACTACTTTCTCTTCCAGAAATCCAAAGGATGTGGCTCATAGCCTCTTTCATAGATAAAACTCATCAAAGTTGAGTTGAATCCAGAACAGAGCAGAGGCATTGCTTGCTTAACCCAGATGGGGAAAAACAATAGTTCTGATCCAAAATTGTCCAAATAGAAGAAGAATACATCACAATATGCCTTATTTTTTGAAGAAGGAGAAAACCAATATAACTCAAAAATCCCTTCATGGTTTAACTGGAGACTCTTGCCATTAAAGCAATACCACCATAAAGGAAAAGACCAAATACATAAATTTTCAAAACCTAAGGAAATAAGGGATGTCCAGAGAAGCCCTAAGTCATGTAGGTATTAGCTTATGCTGTAATATGGACAAAACAATACTGCTTATTTGTGTGCCACTTAGGAAACTTGGATGTGTGATACTGAGCAGAGGCATAAATAATAAACATTTTGGTTGTTGTAAACCAACAAGTTATTTCCCTACTAAATGGGATGGAAGAACTTGCTTGTAACCGTTGAATAGAAGTAAAGTCAGCATCGTTCACCACTCACAGAAATTATGCCATGGGGAGAGAGCTCAAGAAGCTGCAGCAGAGGTAAGCTGAATATAACTCCTCTTTCCCTTCCCAAAACTCCTACTTGCAAATTCCTGTTTTCCAGAAAGTTCCCTTCTCTACTGATAGAGTATGGGCAGTTGACTATTAATGGTCTATTATTTACTATCCTTTCGTTAGCAACCGATTAATTTTCTTGACTTGCAAAGAACATAGATGTTGCGCTAGTCTACATTAAATGTTGTTAATCACTGCTTGTCCACTCAGTTTATTCTATAAGATGTCACCCATACCAGGATTTTACAGCTGTAAAACCTTCCCTCCAGGAAAGACAAGACAAAAGAGTTGCAGTTTGATGTCATATAGGGTGACATTTTGCCCCAAAACATCAGTATTGGTACAGTTGCAGAAGTGCATACGGCCAGGAAGGAGAAATGAAAGCACACTGAATCTATGTGACATGTGAAAGCTCATAGGAGCACACTGCTTGCCAGATACTGAAAAAAAGAGTCAAATGGAAAAAGGTAATATCCAAAGTAGAAATAAAGCGGAAAAGAAATTCAGGGGTTGGTCAAGAAAAGATGTGATATTAGAGATAGCAAATATGCTCAAAACTGAAGTAGTGTTATATCTACACCACAAAGAAAGTACCTGTACTTTTATTGCTGAAAAAACATCTCTAGTGAGGCTGCACCTCGAGTACTCTGTTCAGTTTTGGGCCTCTCACTACAAAAAGGACGCTGAGGTGCTGGATCGTGTCCCAAGAAGGGTAACGAAGCTCGTGAAGGGTCATGAGAACAAGCCTTATGAGGAGCGGCTGAGGAAACTAGGGTTCAGTGCCAAGAAAAAAAAGGAGGCTAAGGGAAGACCTCATCACTCTCTACAACGACCTGGAAGGAGGTTGTAGCAAGGTGGGGGTCAGTCTCTTCTCCTAGGTAACAAATGATAGGACAAGAGGAAATGGCTTCAAGTTGCAGCAGGGGAACTTTAGATTGGATACTAGGAAGTATTTCTTCACTGAAAGGGTTATCAAGCATTGGAAGTGGTGGAATCACCATCCCTGGAGGTATTTAAAAGACGTGCAGATGTGACACTTAGGGACATGGTTTAGTGGTGACTTGGCAGTGTTAGGTTTATAGGTGGATTCAATGACCTTAAAGGTCTTTTGCAACCTAAATGATTCTACGATTCTAGCAGAGATGGTCTGGAATAGAATCATAGAATGTCAAAATACCTTGTGCAGTTCTGGCCTCCCGTGTTAAAGGAGGAGGAATGACACACCACAGCAGGGGCAGAGACAACTTATGAGGAGAACATGCTGGAGGCTGAGGACCATGACTTCTGTTCACAGACATAGCAACAGACAACTCGTTCCCCCTCCCCAGAAAGGAAGGGTAGCTATTAACAAAAGCAAATGCACAGTACAATGGTATAAAAACAGATGTAAAGTGAGTTACAGAAGTATTTTAATGTAACTGTAAAAAGGTCAAAATACAGTTTCAATTTGCTCTCCATTATACATTACAAGAGAGATGGAAAATGGGAGTTGATTTAACATGTCGCTATGCTTTATGCACAGTACATTTCGCTTGAGTCTCTCAATATGCATTGCACTAGATATATATTATTAGTTAAAAGAGTCGTAACTTCTTCAGAGTGAAGAAGCATGAACTGCCTATCATGAATCTGTGCAATGATGTGCGCTTTTAAGATTAAAAAATGCATGAAGTGCCCTGAAGCTGAAAGCAAAAAATCAGCTAGGCCACCCATTAAAATTACTGTTCTGTTTACAAATAATATAGCAATGTAGGAGAATAAAAATAAGATTTTAGTTCCCAGAAAGTTCTGTAATTACAATGGGGAAATGAGTTTACATTTAGTCAAGTTTTTGTTTCATGATGCTTGTACATGCAGTCATGTCCACACCACATGTGAGCATATGGGTGAACATTCTCCACGCACAGTGCAGATGCCAGTGCAGCCTGACATGGTCTCTTGCTATCTGGACAAATTTTCCTTCTGTGAAATGAAGTGTGTTTCTGGGGTGGAACACAGCAACTGCTTAATGGCACACAACAGTGCTCTGTAACAGTGTAGGATGAAGTGCAGAAAGGAATATGATGCTGTGGTGTTAACCTTGGCTGAGCACCAGACCACCAAGCTGCTCTGTCATGCCCTGCCCCCCTGCCCCCACACTCAGTGGGCTGCTATGGGGAAAATCAGCTCAGCCAGACCCAATACAGAATCCCTGTTTAACATTTCCTAATGGGGGTGTCCCTGCGGCCTTCTCTCTTGTTAAGTATGAGGAGGACAGTAAGCTGCACCTTTCATCCTATTGGCATGTACAATACTGCAGCTTGTAAAACAAAACATGGGTAAACATATATGAATTAATATGAAAACGTATGGGGGTGGGGCAGAAGCACAAAGGTAACTGAACATTTCTTCTACTTAGGTCACTTGACTAGCTGACTATTATCCCTGGGAGATACCTGACTAAATAACTGTCAAAAATTTTGTTCTAAAATTTTATTTTCTCAGAACCTTTTTCTTAATCTCCAGAATTTGAGCCATATAAAAGGGCTTTCAAACTGCAAAATTAAAATAAAGCAACTAGGACTTTATCCTCTGCTAGTAAACCAAGATGAATCTGACAATTTTTACAATTCAACCATCTAGGAAAATGAGAAAGGTCTTATGATGTTTGAAGTCTTATCACATCATACTTTAAAAATGTTTTGAAATCTCAGTAGCTTGGAACTGACTTAATTGACAGCCACAAGGAAAGAGGTTACACTTCATTTAAAGCTATAAATCCTTTTAGTGGTATTTAACCATTTGAGACATTGGACAATTTCCACTCAGGGCTGACAGGGACAGTAAACAAAAAACCAAAACTACAATGGCAGAAATACCAAAGCGATTGAAGGTGCCTTTGGCTGTTCTCTGGAGGCATGAGCTCTATGACCCTTCTCAGTGCAGCATCAAGCACACAACATTAGGGCAGGACACCAGTCACACAGCAATTTTGTGTGCATTTATGCATAAAAGAATCCACAAAGGGGAAAATGCACCTGATGGATTGGGATGCTTTTCAGAACCTTTTGATGACACTGATCACAGAAATGTGAAAAAAGTTGCAAATACTGACACTAAATTATAATGTAGTGAAAAGAACCAGTTGAGAAAAAGCAATCTCTTCTTTTAGGTGAACAATCAATAGCCCCTGGGACTGCCTTTTTGTAAATGCTGAGGCTTCTTTTAAAGAGTATCTCTGAAAATTAGAGCTGCAAATTATTTTCCCACTGTGGTGGGTTGGTATCAAAACAAGCAGTGGAAGAAAAAAGCCCTGACTTCTCTCAGAACTACCCAGAACTATGCAGAATTACTCAGATGGGGGACTCTGACTTTGATCTAGCTCACAAGTAAACTTTGTTTGATCCGGCCAAGGCCACATGTATGTGATTGCTCCTGCATTTCTGCGGGGCATGCCCATTTTCTCAGTGTGCCTAAGAGTAGCTACAGCTTGCCACCACACTTGTCAGCTATGAAAGTGGTTTGCTCAATAAAGCCAGGGCCAGTACTCTGCTTCATATAGAATGGCTGTTGGCAAAAATGCCCATTAGACTTTGTTAGAAATTGGCAAGGGAAATAGCTAAAAACGTGTTTAGTAACCCTACCCTTCCCCCTTCCCCTGCTACTAATGTCTGTTTAAAATACAGCCAATAGAGGCTCTGAGCTTGTATACAAAATGAGATGCTCGAGTCTGAAAAATTGATATTAAAAGTTGAAATTTTATCACAGACTTGCCTCCCTCCCCCTTCATTCAATCCTCATCACAAGAAAAAGCCTCAAATGAAAAATATGGGTAGTGGCCTGAAGCTTGGGTTTGGTGAGAAAGGCAAAAGTGGCCACTCCTTTTCAGAGAACTTTCTACCACCATGTTCCTTCTGTATCAGCTAAATTGCTCCTGCCTTGCTACTTTTTTTGCTGGTACAATTACTGCAAGGCATCACAGTGACAGAGGCAAACATTACAATATCGAGATCACAGTGGAGGCATCACACATTAGTTGAAATTATTTGTTGGTATTGTATCTCCTGGAATTCAGCATGAATTATGTGAAAAAAAAGTCATGTTCTCTGTACAAGAAGCAATGCTTAATAGCCAGAGCTGGTTAGAGAAAAAATAAGTGATGGAAGACTTTTTCATTAGAAAATGTTATGTCAGACTTGAAATGTTTTGCTGGAATATGTCTTTGATTACATAATTGGAAACTTTTCAAAGCAATTCGGTTCCAACATGCAGTATTTCATTTTGATCCAACTTGCATTCAGCTGAAATAATATATGTGATAAAGTATGTGCGATATTCTATACCTATACTTTATTTTTATACGTTCTACATATTTTATTACTTATTAAAATTCTATGTTACAGTTGGGACACATTCATTCCAAGCAATAAAATAATTAAATTTAAATTTTTATTTTTATGTATGGAAGCCAAATATCAAAATACCAGTTTCCCAGCAGTAACATTTGTCCACCAGATCCTCTGAGAATAAAAGACAGGATGGGTAGGACTTCTGATCTCCTCCTGCCTGAGAGCCTGAATTTTCAAAGGAGAGGGGAAGGAAAGAAGAGGAGGTCAGCACAACACATTGACAGTTTGAGATCTGAAGTCTGTGAAACTCACACCCTACTGGTCCTCAGTAGCTCTTGGGCAGTCTGCATCCTATACCCCTGCACTGTAAGAAACTGAAGCCACATGACAAATGGGGCACCAGTGGGCCAGAAAGAGTTTTTGCGGTGGCACTTGATGACCCCCATTCTCAAACCCAGGTAAATTAGTCCAAAATAAAGCTTTCCAGTGGAACTCTCTCATGGAAGAAGCCAGATGTTCAGAATTACTGCTGTCTATGTCTCTGAGGGATAGAACACAGTAGATTAAGCTAACATAGGACTTCTCAGTGACTGTGTGGAACAGCGTACTTTTTGTCTTCAAGTTGTTAGATACCAACACCCCTTCTGTGTATGGCTGCTGAGTCTTTCATGTGAAGCATCAGGCTGTCTTTCATTTCTATTTTAATTTCAGATACTGAGTTTCAGTTTTCATTTTTGCTTTAGTTTCACCAGAGCAAACGCACCTCAAAATCTAAAATTATTGCTTTCATTGTACAAGCCCAGAATTTTTGTGGTAGTAAGAACTGCCACTATAATGAGGAAGCAAGTCTGCAAAAGAAGAACAACAAGAAGAGGAAATGCAAAGAACTGCTTAGCAACTTGAGAACAGTTAGCAAATGTGATGGACCAAACATGGAGCTGTCAGAATAAATTTTCATAGAAGGTTCTGAAAAAACTAAAAAATCTGCTACAGTGGAAATGCTGTCTCACTAGCTTAATATGATGCAAGAAGGCATGCTTTGGCAATAAGAACAAGTACTGAGAGTCAATACAAGAGTATTTCCTCAGGTGCAATATTAAATATATTAGCACTAAGTGCCTACTTCTAAGGAACAATATCATCTGTAATTATTATTTTACTTTTTTTTCTCAGAAAAAGAAAATTGTCTGACTACCCATTAGCTTGTATTAGAATAAGTGAGGATGAAATATATCAATCTCATGAAAACTAAAATGCTGTAGGTCTAGATATTGAACAAGATGTTATTAGCCAGTGAGTCAGCTCTTTTAACCTCAATTTTTGTCCAACCATGAACTACCAACAAGTGTCCTCTCTGAGCCGAGAGTTCTCTTGAATTTTAAATTCAGACAGATATGTAGACCCAGCAATACATTTATATGGATAAATGACTGCCTATATCCCTCCTAGTGGATCGGGGTGTGTAAGTGTCAAAGGGTCCTAAACAATAGGCAAATAAAAAAAAGCAGTCTGTGTTCAGTATTATTTTCATTTAGTTATGTTTGCTCACAATAGTGAAATGTTAGATTTCAGTTTACACCAATAAAATAAAATTTCAGTACATAAATACATCTTTTTGTTTCAGGCCCTTAGTTGAATATTAAGCATGACCTTCTTGTATGCTTTTTGGGAGCTGCAAGGAATAGGTAACTAGCATCATCAGAAACAGTATTTTGAAGGAGCAGGTGGTGTGCAGAGCATTACTATTGCCACAAAAGCATAGTATATTAACTATCCTGATCCTAAATATATATGCCATATCTACGATTTCAAATAATAACTAGATTTCACATCTTCAATTCTAGAAAATGTTACATATGAAAGGAAAGATCCTCCCTGACTGGGAGGACAGCAAGGTGCTGACGAAGAAAAAAAGAAAAAAAAACCCATAGAGTTGAAAATTAAGACTAGAGTGACTGATTTGATATTCTGAAACACCCTGACAAATGTTAGAAAGTCCTTAGTCGATGATGACTAATAGCCTCTACCTGCTGTACATGCCTGATGGGCACTGATAGAAAATAGAAGCCTATCAACTATGACTGGCTTCACGGCAGAAAGTATTTCCAGATTCTACTTAAATAAATATTGAAACTGGACCTAAATACCACAGGTTGGTAATCCCCCTAATTACTGCAATTTTGATTACTAAATTACTCTAAAAGGTTTTAAAAGATCAACTTTGTATGGTGATAAAATATGACTTAACACACCAGCCTCTGATGAAATAGTGATACAAGCCAAAATAAAAATAGATAGCAAATAATGTTAAATTTAAAAAAAAAAGACAACATCTATAGTTAGGAAAAAAACCCATAAACATGTATTATCTACATTTTTAGAAAAACAGGTATATACAGCTGAGAAAAAAATAATCTGAATAATGTCACATTATTCAGGAAAAGTGGGTCTATCATCATCCAAAAAGCTCTATTCTATTACATCATTTTTGTTAGACTTCTACATTTTCTCTGTTACAGAAATTTCAGTTTGAATAAAAATTTTACTTTTTGCAAAATATGTTTCTCCTAAATAAAGTCAGCAGATAGACTTTCAGAAGACCACTTGTTTAACATCTGTGTGGTGCTTTACTGTGTGACAGGAGTTCAACTAACGTGATACTTGAGATATTTTAAAAATTCACAAATATGAAAACAAACTGTAAAAATATGCTTGAGGTTAGTTTCTTATTCATGCAGTGCAGCACCTTTACATGTATGGTACTCAGAGTTGCTATTGTCATCCTCTGAAGTGAAAAATCTTTTAAATTCAGAGATGATCCTTTTAAATTGGCCTGCTCAGCAGAAAGAGACGCTGTATCTCAGTGAAATGATTTTATCTAGAAAAAAAAAGAATGCTCTAGCTACAGAAAAAACACACAGCCCCTCTCTACTCTTTGAGTCTAAGTACAGCCAGGAATAATATGTGATATTATCAGCAAGTATTACTGCGGTTCTCTGTAGGTGACAAACATAATACAAGCATTGGCAACTCAGCAAATAAACTAATGACAATTTTCAAATGCTGTAATGGAAATGCCAGGGCAATTAAAGAAAGGTCAGTAAAACACTGGCAAGGATCCTGATGCGTAGAAAATAACTTCAGAAAAAATTAGAGGGGTTCTAGTCACTCCCTGAATATACTATCACTGAAGGACAATAATATTATTTTTTAAATGTATACATCTACATATATGTAAATATACATGTTCATATATTCTACATGTACAAATACACGTATATATTCATTTATGCATATGCCTAGTTATATGTTACAGGAACATTTCAAGGATCTGATTATTGGTTGCATTTTTAAAAATAAAAGCTTTTGACATGAAACTATTTGCATCCTACTTTTATTTTTAAGTCCCTATATGGTTCTGGCTGGTGTCTGCAATCTGCCAAAGAGAAAGCTGGACAAAGCTAAAGTTAAAAGACCCTCAATTATCCTTTGATTGTGGATCTAAGGATGGTATTGCAAGACTTTATACTAGTTAAAGTACATTTTTCTGTAGCTAGTTTTGAATCAAATCCATCCCCTCTCGTTCCTCACACAGTTCATGATACATTTTTCCATCAGGGACTGACACATTGCCTCTTTTGCTGACTTCTCTACAGGTGTGAAGCAAAAAGGCACACAAGAAACATCTGACTACCCTTTGGGTTTGCAGGCTTTAGGAAGTGGGTAGAAGCATTTTCCTATGGTCCTTGGCTTTGGTGTCACTCAGCCGACCCCAGGAACAGCTCCTGCATCTCACCCTCTATGTTGGGAACCCTCCTCCCTTCTTCACTTGATGGATGAAGCATCTCCCTCATCACCACACGTGTGCAAACCGCTCCTGGCTTGGCTTCTTACCGTGGACCTCTCCAGCAAGCAGTAACAGTCAAACACTGTTTTTAATAGTGACACTCTTCACTCTTTTGTATTAAAGTATAAAGTGGATAATGCCACAGGGAAGCCCCAAAACTCCAATGTCCCCATTCCAGTCATTCAATTCAGTGAGTACTTTGGACTATAGGTGTCATGAAAGAAACCATAATAAAATAAACAAATGAATTCACATTTTACAAAACTAAAAAAGTCTCCAGTAAGAACATCGCTGTGAGAAAATGCAACCGTTTTCTTCCTCACTGTTCCTCCCGAAGTTTCAGCTTTTCTGTAATATCTGTTTATAGTTGAGGTACTCCATACACTTGCATATCTGATAGATGTGGACTGAAATCCTGTTATGCAGACTAAGAAAAGTTAAAGATCCTGGATGTAACTTGAGTAATACCTAAGATACACATTGTGTACAGAGTAAATAAGATCATGTGGCACTGTAAATGAGGACATGAGGGGTCCCAAAGTTTCAAGCAGAAGGAACAGTTAGAAATGTTAAAGAAACAATGTTCATCAACTGAAAAAACTATGAAATTACATTTAATACCAATCTATCAAATCTAGTAAATGAACCGTCTAAAATTTTTCTGAATCTATTCTAATGTTACCAATATTTCAAGTAACATTAAAAAAAAAGAGATGCATTTAAAGTATCGAAATACTCAGTTATAACATATACTGAATAAAATTTAGTGGTTCTCAATTTGGCACTATATCTGGTTTTGATGTTTTCATTACATGCTGAATTATAAACATCAGAGTCCATCAAAATTTCAGATCATTTTGCTGAATAATTTCAAAGCAAATTTTATTTCTACTGGGTTGCATGAACAGTTTAGAGGCTCAGTTCTGACAGAAAATGAAACTACATTTCAAAGTGCTCAGTATGCTTCAGAAATATGTTTTTCTATCTTTCATACTGCAGTATTTGAACCTTGCAGATGTCTTTGGATAGTGTTCTAGTTTGTTTAAATATGAACCACCACACAAACATCGTTTTCAAATGACTATTCAAAAGAAAGAACGATGAAACAGGAAAGGAAAAGAAATGGAGAATGTTAAAGAGTATGAGGAAAGAACATGAGTGAAACAATGAGGGACAAAGTAGAAAACATCAAAATAAAAAGGGAATTTAAGTGGGATTTTCAAAATTTTTCATTGTTAAAAGTACAAGTCCAATGTAAAGGAACTCAATATCCAAGCTAGCTTTGTAAACAAGAGTAATTAAAATAACCATATTTTAATTTTCATTAATCAAACTTTTTTAAGCATCACGATAGCAAAATAATCTAATTTATCCTTGCATAGTCTTTAAGGAAAGAAGGCTGACCACTGATGGTAATGAACTTGGAAATCAGATTCAGTTTCTACATATCCACATACCAGATAATCTGCCAGACAGGGACAGCTGCAGCTTGGATGGGGAAAGGGGAAACAGCCTCATGTGGGAGCCACACAGCACAGAGTCCCAGCTGCTCCCATTCTTACCACCTGGATGGTGCTACAGCCTGCCCAGATATCACCTAACCTCTGCCTTCTACCCAGTAAAGTACCCCTCTCGCACTTGTCGTGTTTCCATTTCTAACAGAAAAAAGAGCCAAATAAATCATAGAGCAGACAGACAAAAATGCATCAATAACAGAATTGGATTAGTGACTGCTGACAGGAAAAGTAATTAATTTCATATTACTACTTATGCTAAGAATTGAATCAATGCTAATATGAAGTACACTGCACTAGATGTATCCATTAGTAAGTTAAATGCTCACAATATGGGATTGCAGCTCCAATCTACCCTGAGTTTACTTGTGATGAGAAATACAAGTAAGTACAATCAGTAAGCACAATGTATTTTGAAAGAAAGAGTTTGCAAGAGACGTTTATTAAATTTGCATACCTTTTAACATGTATATCAGTAACAGGTAAGGTACTCTTGAAGACAAGCACAACAAATTTTGCATGTGTGAATCTTAAGCTACCTGCAAAATTGTGCTTCAAGCCTGGAACTAAAATAGAATACTGAAGTTTCTAATTTGGATTTAAGTGGAATATTATTTCCATACAGGAAAATATGAATTTGTAAAACATCCAGCTATTTATTCAACAAGTATAAATTTTTGCTATTGAAAGTCCTGTTTATTTAAAAAATAAGTTTGAATTTAGTTCTTTAAAATAGATTTTCTGCAGCTCTGATGGTGCAAGTATAGAAGGGAAACAGCCTGAAGGCACAGGAAAACTACTAACCTTCTAATCTGCTATTAGACAAGTTATGATAATCGGGAAAAGAAGACAACTTTTAGATTCAGGGCTACATGCCACATTTTCTTTGAGAAGGATGCCAGCATGAGAAAAAAGACAACTTTTTCCCTATATTGCAGCTCCTCACACCACTGCTGCAATGCAAATGGTGATGGGCTGCATGATTAATTTCATTGTTCGTGTAATCCAGGTAAAAGTAATACCTTTATAGAAAAAGTGGTGGGTTTGCTTTGGTTTTTGTATTGCTTTGTTTTTAAAATTCACAGATATGTTTAAGACTTTGTAAGCAGCCGTGTCAGAAAAGCTGAGGGGATGGCAGAATATGGTGCTGGGGCAAGAACGAGTGAGTAGGAACCCTTTGTCACTGAGGCTGTTCCCTTGTGCAGATCCAGTTTTGCAGTTCCCTCATCCAAGCTATTATGATAAAGCAAAATCCCAGACTGGAAAAGGTCAGGCACAAAAGTCCTTACCTTAAACTTAAAATGTTCTTCAGTTAATTGGGTAAAACAGGCAGGTAGCACAATTTAAGGCCAGAAGAACTGATAGGCTAGGAGACTTTGGGACACAGAAGAAAAGAGGTTTTGGTATTGGAGATTAAGAGATGTGGCAGCAGAAAGACTGTTAAGACATAAATCCAAGGTTTCTGCTGAGTCCATTAATGGACCTGGGAAGGGTTGAATTTAATTTCCCAGACTTTTCTACTAAATACCTTTTATACACGGCTCATAGTGATGATGGTAGGTTTAACCTCAATAACAGGTGTTTTTTGGGGGGGAATTACCCTTGAACAGTAGCTTAGCATTCCTATTCTTTATCAGTTGTCTGTATAAGTCAATTGTCTGTACAAGTCCATAGGTAGTAATAATTGATGGTTTTCTAAAATTTTGAAGAGGGAACAGAATATGTTAGATATAGTATAATCACTCTGCGTTAAGCACTTTTAGGATCCAGGATTTTAAGCATTCTTTTCTAGGGAGCACTTGTGTTCACAGATTTTGTGTTACAGCTCTGGTGATTTAATTCACTATGTAAAGAATTAAAGCAGCTAAACTAAATCTTTCTTTAGACTTCACTGATTACTGGCAAGATCACCACTGGCCATGGCTGAAGATTACCTGCTTCAGTCATATGAAGACATCCACCCATGGGTACCTAAATTTATATAGTCTTAATCTCAAACTGAATCTTATAGAAAACATGCATTACCTGCATATCATGTATGTTTTTTCTTATTATTATAAGCATTGCTGTCTTAAAGCATGAATGGACATGCCTCTTGGAGAAGGACTGCAGAGCTGGAGCAAACCAGACCTGACACTGAATATGTGAGACACTATCAGAGCACCACGTAGTGGTGGGGAGACCACAGGCTATCAGTTCAGCTCTGCATATACTTGCAGGGAGGGACCCAGAAGGATAAAATCCTTTGAGGACTGGTGGGAAAGACCTTGCTCTGTCAAACTGACATGATGTGCAGCTGTAACCTGAGGAACAGAAATACCCACTGTGCTGTTCTGGGAAGGACTAACAAGCAACCATAGTATGTATGAGCTTTAAAACCTCATTTTTAAATCGCTTACTTGTATTGCAGAGTGAGACTTTATAGAAGGAAGTTTGTCTTTTCCTAATAGACTAGATACTTTTGTTCTGAAATCACCTAGAGACAATGGAGGCTCATTATGCAATTTTTTAGTTACTTCCAGTACAAAAACTCATTGTAACTTGAATTGTGTCTTTAATTAGCTTCTTGATTTGATATTTGGGATTTCTGTGAATTAGAAGAGAGATTAAGAATTGCTAATGCTCTTGCATGTAACCTTCAATCTCAAATTTCAGTGGCATCTCTAAAGGACAGAACAAGGAAATGTGGAGGGGGATTATTAATGTATTTGTGGAGATTCTTTTTGGTTTTTTGAAGTACACTTACTCTTCCCATTATTTGCTAGGACTCCCCCATTACAGATGGTCTGATTTCTAGATACAATGCAACTTTATGTTAGGAACACAGAACTAGAATACATCTTCTGGATCATAAAGGCAATGTTAAGAAATCAAATAATGTAAATCACAAAAATCTCAAGCTCTAACCTCATCTCACTCCCCCCTTCCTCCACCTCCAGAAAGAAGGCCACACTAAAGTTCTTCACATTTGTCAGCTATGGATGGTCTTCCGTGCTAGTTCCAGCACCATGGAAATCCTTCACATGCACAGCTCCGTTCTGAAGCAGCTCCTGCTGGGCTAGCCACCTCTGCAGAAGGACTACTGCAACTTCGCCCACATGCTAGCTAACGGTCCTGACTGTGGAGGAAGTACAGAAACAAATTTGTTGCATTTTTAATCTACAATTAATTTTAAAATGAAAATGACTGCCACTGCTACAAGAAGGAGGCTCTGCCTCCCACTCCATTCCCAAGGTGTAGTGGGCAGCAATAAACATTTAAGATAGCTCAAGCAAGACGAAAGCGAAACTAATGTACCAAGGACAGTACTGTGCTGCAGGCAGAAAGCGAGTTTCTTTGTAAATATGTTATAAAAATAATATAAGGTTCAATCTGACTAATCTGAAGGTCAAGTAAATTCTTTTTGAACTTAACAGGAGCAGTTCCCCTTTGAAATTGCTGCTTATTACTCAGTTATCACATACAGAATACCTCCTGGGCAATATGAAAATCTCCATGAACTCACAGCCTCCTCCGTCAAGTCATACCAAGCATTTCACTGAAAGGATAATGCTCCTTTTCTTAAAATTAAGTTGTTTTTGTTGGATTGTGCACCTATGTTCTAGATATCTTGAGGCTGTACAGTTTTAATTTCTTTGTTTTCCACAAAGAAATAAACAGAGGCTTTACTAAAGTCAAGCATACAAAAAGCTTTGTACTAGTAGAGGTGAAAATAAACCATTAAGTAATTCTATAAAGCGACACATTTCAAAGCTGTTGAATTAATACAGAATAAAAAGCTCTACCACTGTTTACAGCCGACTTTTTCTGCTTCCATTCTCTTCTATGTGATTAATTTTTTTCTTCTGTAAATTAATATACTGCCAAAAAATCTGAAGTGAGCAAAACCGGCCAGGTAGCTAATTAAAAAATTGCACAGCATAATGTGTGCCTCCTCTGGAGAATATGCAAGCAAGATGCAAATGTTTAAAGATAAAAGATAGGCATACGTTTACTGAAATTTAAAAATCTATCTATAAAAAGAGAATATTCTTTAAAGTTATGGGTAAGGCTTTCACTTTCTGATGAGTCAAATGTCTGTGGTTTTCTGATTAAATGAGGTTCTCCTATTTCTTCCTGTCCCTAAGGAGATATTAATGAGCTTTTTTACTGTGAAACATCAAGAGCACTCTAAAAATTAAATTATTGGATCACTATTGTTTTTAATTGCTTTAAAGATATTGTATGCTTGATGTACTTTTCTTCTAATGAAACAGATTTTCTATCCTTTACCATTCACAATTTCCAGGGAACAACCAATTTCCTGTGAATTTTACTGTTTTCTAAAATATGACCACCATTCCATTATTATTAAGGTTACCAACTAAACTTTGTATTCAAAGAAATAGTCACAAAATTAACATGTTTATTCATCCCAAATAAAATAAGCATGTCCTTTGTCACAGAGTACTTCAAACTTGCAAAAGGGCCAAATATATCTGTATTCCCTGTCTACTGTAAGGTGAAGTTACAGAATCACAGAATCACAGAATCATTATGGTTGGAAAGGACCTCCAGGGTCATCAAGTCCAACCTTTCTCCTAGCATCTCTCTAACCACTACACCATATCCTCAAGCACCGCATCTATTCGTTCTTTAAACACCTCCAGGGTGGTGACTCCACCACCTCTCTGGGCAGTCTATTCCAGTGCCTAACTACCCTCTCAGGGAAGAATTTCTTCCTAATATCTAATCTAAACCTCCCCTGGAGCAACTTGAGGCCATTTCCCCTCGTCCTATCATTACTAATCTGAGAGAAGAGACCAACACCAGCCTCGCTACAACCTCCTTTTAGGTAGTTGTAGAGGGCAATGAGGTCTCCTCTCAGTCTCCTCTTCTCTAGAATAAACAAACCCAGTTCCCTCAGCCGCTCTTCATAGGGCATGCTCTCCAGCTCTTTCACCAGTTCTGCAATATCCTACTCTCAGAGAGGGCTCTGAACCACAATGCTGGTGCATTAGTTGTTTTCCACTTGGTCAGGACTCGTGGTCTTGACACATGAGGATCTTCACTTCCAGAGTCAGATGTCAACAGTATATATAGTACATATATAAATACACGTTTATGCAGAGGTAACTTCCTCAGTCCTATTTACCAGAGGATTAACCAATGCTTTGGCTGAGGGAACTTTCCTTTAAATCTGCCTTGGTTCTTTAAACTCTTTTCCTCTTCCTTCCTGGAATATTATCAGCTCTCCAGGGTTCTCACAGAAACAGCTTTGCTTTGAGCCTACTTGTTTTACCTCACTACACACTAAGCCAACATATTCATGGGATGAATACAAATTAAATTCAGACTCTGGTCAAAGGAAAGGAACTAATTTTTTACACTGAACCACCAGCCTAAATAAAATCGTTCATAAGTGTTAAATTTTAACAAATATTTTTAAAGTAGAAAAAAGCACAATACTGGGCACAAATATGAACACAAACGAGGATGCTGTCATGAGAGGTACTCTCCTCATCACGATTTGCATTCTGATTGCCCTTCAGCACAGGATCCTATACAGAACTGAACTGTAAGACTGTTAAAGGAGTTTTAAGCTCTATTACTCTGCTGGTTACCGCAACAGGCACTCACAGAGACAACACTACTGACATCACACAAGTGGAAAATGAACCATTACAAAAGGTTTGACTTTTACAGCTCTATGCAGAGTTGCAGTACAATCATAATGGCAATCTCAAGCACATTCTTTCCATGACAAGGCAGTGTGTACTGATTCACACGAATAAGGGTTATAAAATATCCAGAGTATTCCAGTTCATTGCGATAAAGCAAGACAACCTGTGGCAACCACAAATGTGGAACAGTGCGGCATTGTTTTTTGATGTTATTGTTGTTGCCAAGACTGCTTGGAACACTTCACTGGTCAATGACTGTAGCCCTTGACTCCATTTAAGTGCAGAAGAATGAAGTAGCACTTTAATAGATATTCCACTACCTGCAGCCTTAACTTTCTCTGCATTTCCAGTGAGGCAGGAGAAGGCCATCTTATTGGCAAAACAAAAAGGACTGCCACTTCTGCCCCTAAAACATAGTCTGCTGTGGTACAAATGGATGTGCCCCGCAAATGGATAAATCTTCCACTAAAGTAACCACAGTGATGGCAGTTCTTGCACACTGACCCTAGTCCAGCTGTCCACAGGCTGGGCAGCAGTAAATCTGCTACAACTGGCAATGAAAGAACAGTATGCTGAATTTGGGTCCTCTTTCAACCTGTTGAGTTCATAGGCCTCACACAACTGGGCAGAGCAGTGTCTTAGGATGTGCCCTCCACAGTGCCCAGATGTAAGCAAGAAAATCGCTAGACAAGACTCTGAACCTGTCTATGGAGACTTTTCCATTGTGTTCTGAATTGATCTGGGGAAAAAACAGTGATCCCTGTGTTGTTTGGGAGGAGGAACAGACACTCGTGTAACTGCAATGGTTACCCTTGCAGTCCCTCTGGATGTTATTTTCAATGCATCTTTAGACAATCTCATTAGAGCTTAAAGAAGAGTTTCATTCCTATCAACTGAGGAAACCTCATAAAGACAATTGATTAGGAAAACCTATTCAAGCATATCTTTGGCAGGAATAGAGTTATTCCTACTGTGTATTTCTAAACCCCTTTTTCAGCCCCATTTGATAGCAATGGCCAGATAGCTGAGACGATGGGTAGCTGATTTAGGTGGGATACAAACTCCAAAGATTATTTGTGAGCCAAATGACAGAAATTATGCACTTTTCTGCTACTTCTTCAGTAAATGACTATCTGCAGAGACTTTAACGCTCAGATTTTCCAGAATGGTATGGCAAGTTCAGACTGTTTTTCCTTCGTTAAAGGCTGGCCATACAGTCACTCGGCAACAGTTTTTCAGCCAGCAAGTTTCCTTCCTTGATGTCTTACTATATAAATAGTATTATTTATAACATTTATGTAATAACTTTTATTGTGTTCACCTTCATTGTAACAAACAAGTTAAAATAGGCTGTACTAGAAAACAAACAGAAATCTCAGCCTGAAATGCAGTATAACGCAGCCTTGACACTAATGGGCATCAATGCTGCCTTACTTCAAAGTATTCTGCCTGCCAAGTTTCTTTCCTAAGGTCTCTAAGAATTCAGAATTCAGTTGGGTCAGCTCAGTGCCAGCTGCTCTGTGGGTATTTTCCCAATGTTGAACTACAGTGACAGAAATCAGGTAGAGAAAAAAAACTTACACAGTTTTTTAATCATAACTTTTAATATACGGACCACTAGCTCTATTGCAACCAAGACTGAATCATGTTTATTTAATGGTCAGGATTTCTACCTACTACTACAAAGTTCTCCAAAATACACATTCAGATTTGGTGTCTCTCCCGATGGAACAGAGCATAGTAAAGACATCAGATTTAGGTGTTACCCTAGTCAGTACATTCATAGATAAATCACCCAGCAGATAACTGTTTTTATTGAAAGTTGGTAGATATTAAAACCTCCTTTCATGCACACCTGGAAATAACAGCATGACTCCAGTCATGGGTTGAATAGTCTCAATAACTGGAAAGTCAGTTTTTTCAAAGCATCCTCTTGCCACTCTGTGTGGTATTGACCAGCATATTCAGGAAATAGCAAAGCACTAAATAAATGCTCCAGAGGTAATGCTTCTCTGCCTTTCTCTTTGTGTCTAGTCCCCCATACCTGTAGAATCCATGAAGCTCTTGATGGTTATTTTCTCCCCCTTATGTATCTGCAAAGACTGCACAAGCTTCACTTAAAGACTGTGGTTTCCTTATAAAGTCTGAATTTTTCTTTCTGGACCTAGATGAACTGAATTTTAAAAGGATCCCGTAAAGTCTCAACAGATCACCTAAAAATTACTTGAACTGAGAACGTTTGCCAGAGGGAGTGACTCATTAGAAATGACTGAAGATCTGGATGTAAGAGACTAAGAAGCTTAACATTATCTACCTGTCAGTGTGTCAGGTACTCTTACCAAGGATAGACATGTCCTTCTAATCAGAGATGCCTGTGATAAAACCAAGGATAAAGCAGAAGACAATAGGCAACAGAGAGCAACTTTGTTCATGCTAATAAAGTGACATGATGAGATTTGTGGTGGGTAGTGTAGAATCCTGAAGGAGATCATGAAATAAGACGAGAAAGAAGAAATCACATATTTTTCTTCTTTCAGATGTTAAAAGTTTCTGTGCTATTGCTTAATGGATAGTCAACAATGTAGGGCACAGATTTCATCTGTTATTTCCTTCTGGCTGTGTTTTTAACATCACACTTAAAATATTCCAATGATGGGAAACTTTCATTCCATTACCACCAACAGTCCAGGAGCTGAGAAGCAAGTTTATAGTTACAGAGTATATCATGGTATATCATGTATATATATATGTGTGTATGTGTATATATATCATGTATGTCAGAGTATATTTGGTCTAGTGGCTAGGAAGATGTTAGGATGAAGGCTGGACTTGATGACCCTGGTGGCCCTTTCCAACCATAACGATTCTATGATTTATGATATACTCGACTGCTACTGTCTCAAATGCAAACCAAAAGGAACACTACAGTTATCTAAATGCTCACTAACTCTTACAAGCAATTATCTTTATTTAGGGTATATAAGAAAAACATATTGACATAGTGCATTTTTCATCTCAGATGAATGCTGCCTAAATGGTGTTCACCCAGTCTTCCCTCCCAAATGGGCATCAGCTAGACAGATCATCTGTGAGGATGCCACCATGTGAGCTGTATGGTATGGTTGTGACGAATGGTGCACAGGCAAGGCTGAGCTGATGAGCAGGCAATGCTGGTGATTAGAGGGAGACATAACACTTCTTGGGAGAATGTACCTGAGTGAGGTCTGGGGATGATCTCAGTGTACTGAAAGAAAAGATTCATGCTGCTGAATGTTTCTTTTCAATACGGTGTTATGTGGACAGCAAAGGAAAGAAGCTTCAGCAGTTGGTTTCTTAGCAGACATACTGGAGATGCATCTAGTCATTGGATAAGACGAGCGTTAAGTGGCATTATGTGCATAAGAGGCAAGGGACTGGATGGGGAGATTTAGAGGCTACAAAATTTAGCAGACACTATATGATTTTTTAATGGAATAAACTATTTTCAGGAAAGAAGCTCGTGTCTGGTGCAGTTCCAAGGAATGGTGAGAGTGTATTTGTTGTGTTTATAACAGAATACAGTGAAGAGGGCAGAGATAAGGTGAAAAGTAGTGCACCTGAGGCTTGACAAATGATAGACTAGATATTCTAATAGGTCTCCCCAGAAGTGCTAATGATGACTTTTTTTTTTTCACTAAGTGCTTTAGTCAGTTACCCTAAAAAGTGGTAAGTCTTATGTCTACATAGTTCTGTGTGGTACTGAATGCTATGGAAACACCATAGGATTAAATATTTGGAGATGAGAGTAAAAAATGGAATTCAGGTATTATTTAATTTTCTACATTAAAAAATTGCCTTACAGATTCTATTCTCTAGTGTAAATCAAAGACACTAATGTTAAACTATATGGTTTCACATTAATGAAAAATGGCCTAGAGAGGACTCTGACACTTAGATAACTAAGTTTAGTCATTATAAAACCAGTGAGCTTCTTCTGACTTTGACTCTGAGCCTGAAGAACTCAGGAAATGTTAGAAAAGGAACTCTGTTTGACAGAGATCACTTGTATGAGCCATACCCTTTAGCAACTGCACCTGTTTGCCACTGCTCCATTTATGATACTTCTAAGGGGAACATTAAGCAAGAATTATGCAATGAACTAATTGCTTAGATGCCAAAGAGATGGCTATATGAAATGCAATTCATATTTCATAATTAATGCTACTCAACTGAGGGCAATTTGAGTTATTCCTTGAAGAAGAAAAAGAAATCAATTTTGAAAAAAAACAAACTGAAGGAATGGCTCTCTTAGGTTAGCCTAGCAGATGGAAGTTATGAATGTAAACTCTTAAGACATCAGGAGCTACATAAAATTCAAAGTTCGACATAAAATCTCATTGAATTAAACAACACAAACGGGTTGCAGAAACATTCATTTCACATATACTTGAATATTGACTGCACAAGGAGATGGGCTAGAATACCTAAAGAAATAAATAGTTTACAGGGGCTATAGAAGCAGAGGGAAGAAAGATTACTAGAATGACAGTAGATTGTGAGCTTGAGCTGTATTTCTAATTAAAGTACCACAAGACTTCCTGGTAAACCCCAGGTGAATTCAAGGCACGACTTGTTTTCTCTCTTAGAATATGTTCCCAGTTCCTTAGAATATATTCCCATTACAATGACCCATAAATGTCATGGCAAAACGGTATCAGGAATACAATAAGCTCTGGCTACACATCCTCTGCTGTTATCTGCTTAGAAATATTTAAATCAATGAAAAGCTGAGAGATCCTGTATCGGTATTGTTTTGGCTTTGAACCGCTACCAAGTGGAGCAGCTTGCAAAACAATGTCCCATTGCCTCTGTTCCACAAATTGCAAAACACAGACTCAAGGATATCTTTGTCCTTCCCTCGCATGTTCTTGCACTCTACTTAACCTCTCAGTCTTAGGTCATAATGCTAATGTCACTGAGGATGGTTGATGTGAAGATTTTCATGTACCTTAGATTCAAAGCAACCATTTGAAGCAATAAACTAAAAATACAAGGGATTAGAAGCAATTACTGTTACTGCAAAGCACACATTCCAAGTTTGTTAGCAAAATAAAAATCTATCTATAGCAAAGACAGCAGTTGCTAAACAGACACGAATTTCAGCTATGGTCAGGAAAACATAATCAGCTGAATACAACAGAAGCCAGTGCCTCTTGAGGAGATGAGATTGCAGGAACATATGAACTTTATAAAAGGAGGCGCACTGTTAGGCTTGGTCCTCTGAAGATAATGAGAATCAGAATCTCATCAAAGTGTTATGACAGAATGGGAAAAAAATTCAACCTGATGTGGATTGCAGACAGAAGAGATGATTTGAGCTCAGAAACAAAGATAAGTCTGCTCAGCAGCTTGATGCTTTTAAAGAAGGGTAAATTGAATTTAGCAGTGGCATGGAGATAATCATATAAGAGGTTATTTTTATGATATACACTGAGACATTTTTCCATGCGGGAAATCAGAATGTCAGAGGGAAAACACAGCTAAATGATTTCAGTTTACTTTTCTCTTATTTTTCTCTTATGTTCACTTTGAATGCAATTCCTTTGTATCTCAGAAGAAAACCAAAAGGTATATTTCTGTTTCTAGGCAGGCTGCTTGCTATGCACCTGTTTTAGTGAGGCCAAGGTAGAACACAGGTGTTGGTTAATATAGAAGAAAAAAAAAAATCAACAAAATATTTGCAGGAGAACCCACACGAAGTAAGAGAAGAGTATAAATTGGATTATGCAAGTTTACTGGTGTAATCAGTTCAGTATTCTGGTTTTGCTCTGCTCATCTGGCATAAACCTTTTTCATTAGTCTTTGGTGCTCCCTTCTGTGAATAGGTACCTTAGTAACTTGCTTGCCACAGGGTCCACAGTTACATAAAATCCTGTTCCAATGCCTTTCAGGGATTTGCCTTTATTTACAAAGAAAGTAAGATAAACTTCAGCTCAAAACTTCTGTTGATGCTGTCTCATTGAGCCTGTTGCTAAGATGCCTACTTTGGGAGTTCTGCGCCCGCACCCTAGATTCTATCTTTTCAAGCAGCCACTTCCCCCTCTTATATCCAGAAGTTATGAGTCATCTGCCTCACTGAGCCAACATATGCCTCTTAACCTTTTCCAGGCCTGAGAGAATAACAGCAGAAGGAGGTGTTCAGGCAGATGCTAATGACCTTTTAAATCAGAAAAACTGTGTGGGACAGAATTTGGTCCTAAAGGTCTTTCATAAAATGCATATTAGGAAGTAAATGCTAATTGAGCTGTCATTTGAGATAGGATGGCATACTGAAACACTGCCTGATGTCTACCAAGGAGAATAGTTTCACGGTCTAAACCAAGCTAACCAGAGTGAGGGTTCTTACTCACTGGTAGTGATTTATTCTAACCTGCCAATATTTCATTATAATTTTGTAGTTGGAGTGTGATCTTGCATTCCTCTTCCACAGGTAAAGGTAAATCACTCATGCTTCAGAAGGCATGAAGCTGAGTTAAGGCTTTGAACAGAATACGTATTTTCATTCTGCTGAAATGTCTTTATTCTAACACTTGCAGAAGTTCAGAACATTTCTCATAACCACAACATTGCTGCTGCAAGAAGCAAGAGACCCCTTAAGATGTTGTGTATACGTCCATTCCGGGGTTCTCAAAAGCACCACAGGTAGATCCTTTTTCAGAAGCCCTGACAGGCTACACATTTTTTATTTTTTTTTTTTTTTTAATATATGTATGTTTTTCAGAAGCCCTGACAGGTTCAGTATATCCGGACAGCTGGAAGTCAGCAATATGCCAGAGACGTATTTTCAGGCTGCACTGGAAAGAGTTATTTCTCACCATATAGAAGGCAGGGAAATTTCTGTTACCCCACAATACAATACGCAACTATGAGGGTAAGAGAATGTTGTCAGCAAGACAGCTATTTAATGTTTGTTAAAGGAGGAATACCAAGTTCAAAACTGACCAGCCAATAGGACTATCTAGCAGAAAGTTAATTTGATTCTTTTCAGAAAACATACACAATGTAGTATCAAGCATTAAATTTGAAACAAATATGATAGTTTATTCATTTTAAAAGCTCAGTTGCCAAAATGTTTTCTTACCTAAGGAGAGGTATGTCTATCCTGACCACTCCAGTTTTCTTAGGTGATTGTAAAATGCCTGTGAACTACTTCATCTTCATTTTATCCTCTTGTTAACAGTGAATGTTACCTTAAAACTACTGAATACTCAAAGAGAGATTTCTTTTAACATAATAATTAGTATGCTTTGGTGATGCCTACACAATTTTAATCCATCAAATTCTACAAGAAACAATGCATTTGCCCTGGGTAGGACCAATTAAGGTACCTGAACACTGCAACTGTGTCTGTGACTCTCCATAATCTTGTTCTCCTACAGCTATCATTTGGCTGTGATCGATGACATGTTTGTGAGTCTGTTAGACTTACAGAGAGTTTAATGCTATCCAAAGGTAGGAATGTGGGCCTCTCACATTTCAGCTCACAACATTTGTCATTTCAGAGTATTTCCATAAGATATCAATTTAATTTTTCTTGCATTACTGTAATGGAAAATAATGGAGGGTTCTCCATCTCGGTCCCACCACAGTTCTAAGGGCAAAGTGCTGGCCACTTCATTTAAAAAATGCAGCAAAGCTATCTCTTTCCCTTCTCCTTCCTTCTTTGTCTTCTACCTGTGAGGAGATTTATTCTCAGGACAGGACAGACATTATTCCCTGCTGTCAAAGAAATCTGCAACAGAAGTTTTGTATATTTTCAAGCCATTTCTCATTGTTTGTATTTTAAAGATTAGATTATAATTTGATCTTTTTCTTAATGTTTCCTGGAAATTAATAAGGGTAATCAGCATTGTCTAAAACAATAAAAAGTTTTACCTGAATTATCTACATCTAAATAAAACTACATACAATAACAGGTTGTAAGCCTGTGAACACCTCTAAATTTGATTAGCTTTAAATGGGAGTTAGTACTCGTATGTGTCAAAGTTAAGCACAGGAGGTATTTACAAACTTACAGGACAAGGGATTTAGACTACTGAACACTATAAAGTATATTTTTTCTTTAACGATTACAGCACTAGACCAAGACTGATGATACACAAGTTGCTTTTCATAAGCCAGCAACCATATGCATTACTTGGGGAAAATATTTACATCTACATTTTGGGTGCCTTATCACTGAAATTAGAGCCAGGGAATTTTTTCAGCTTTGCAAACTCATGTAAAACAGCTAAAAACTTAGAAGTTTATAAATAATGTTGTGGTAGTTTAATTGTACAAGACAACACAAGCATAGTAGCTTCAGAGCGAAAAGATAACTTTTTCCTAACTGATATTATGGAGAGAATGTATTTAAGCAACTACAAATAGAGTAGGAAACTGGAACACACACAAATATTCATTAAGAGGAATCCAGTGAGACTGATAATGTCTGGCCTTCAGTATCAGAAGGAAATAGCTCACAGACAAAACCTTCCTCTGGAGAGTTATTCACCTCACATGACTTCATTATCACCCATTGCTGGGAACCACAAGTTCCTGAAGCACCTCTCTTCAGGATGTCCACCAGCTGAGACAAGATGCTTAACTTGTACATTGAAAAACACTGGAGATGTAAATTCTAGACTACATGTATGTCAGAATATGCAAATATATTTGGTATACATACCATTTATCAGGCCATCTACATATATCTTCTCCAAGTGTGTTAGTCATAGACGCCAACTGAACTCCCTAAATCAGTTTTAAGGGAGTTCTAGATGACATTTTATAAGTAATCCTGCTACCGCATAGCTTGGACCAAGATTTGAATTTGTCTCCCTATTATTAAGAAAAAAAATAAATAAGGAATGATATCAGATTTGTAGAGAAGTTTTAAAGCATTTGTTCATTTCAGTGATAAGAACACTATTAAAAAACAGTGAAGTTTAAATATTTGAGAAAGGAAGAGTATTTGGAAGAGGAAAACAGCTTGAAACACATTCCCAAAAAGTATGAGAACTCATATCTTTGGGCTCATTTCTTTACGTGTGAATTCATTTTAGGTAAAAATGGTTTCCATTCAATATTATCTGTATTTCAGCTACTGTATGCCAGGTGTTGCATCAAGTGTCTGCATATACTGTACTTTATGCTGTCAGTCTAAAAATCACTATGTCAGCTTTTTTTTAAATAATTTATGGAAGAACTTCAAAAGTCTACATTTTGAATTCTGTTTGGAACAGCAAATATGAATTCATTTCAGAAGTGGGCATTATATCCGTCAGTAAGGACTGCAAAACCAGTCTGGTTGGTCAGCTGATAATCAACAGGAAAACCTGATTTTACTGTGTGAGTTCTCAAGCACCTGTAGAAATTACTATGCTGCTGTAGACCACAGAAATTTTCTTTTAGATTAATATTAGGGTTTTTTTTAGTGAACTCATTATTTCAATTGGACCTAACTAACACCATAAGCAATCTTTTGTACTAGTGTTCTGAGTAGACTTGTATACGTAATACATACAACATATACAGCTCTATATTTGGGGTAGAATTTTATTTTCAAGGTTTTATGATTTTTAATTCTAGAAAACACTCATAGGGTATGGTGTATCATTTGATTGTTAGCTTAGACAGTTGTATAAAGACAAGATTTTAGATAAATATTAATATCAATATTTTCATTATGACAACATGACAGCATAATGCAGCTTAAATGAAATGAATATTTTCCCTACTCTTCTCAAAAAAATGGAGTAATATAAGAAATGAGCTCTGTAATGGCTTGCTGTAGAAAATCACAGCCATGTTATTTTAACATAAAAGACCAAAAATGCAACAAATGAATGTATGAGAGCACCCTGATGTGAAAGGAGTATTCATGCTGAGCACAGGAGGGAGTAGGATTGCTAATAGAGCACATCAGAGAGAGGTTACCAAGTCCCATTACATTCCGCAGCATTTGCAGAAGTACACAGGTGTGGATAATATGCATACAATACTAATAGTAATATCAGTGCATAGATTCTGTTCCTTTGTTCTCAACAAGTGATAAATATAGCTTTTGAGGTATCTTCAAAGGGAGCCACACTAGCTCCCTTAGTTTTGGGACTGGTTTATGCCAGACCCAATTTCACTGTAATTTAGAGCACATAGACATGCTATAACACACTGGGTCCGTGTGACCCCATAGCTCTTCAGTGCTTTGGAAAGAAACAAAAAGCATTTTCTTCTAGGTGAAGTCCTCAAACACTTGGGGCAGCATAAAAGAAATTATTAAAACAATTCTGCTTAGGCTCTTCAAAATGTCTCCCTGAAGTTTTCCTCCACGATTATGACTTCCAAAAAACCAGACTATATATATAGATAATGTATATAGATTGTGCCTCTGGTGCGGGCATAGTGAATAGTTTTTCATTGTTTCCCTGTATTCTGTTGTTAGCCAGTGGCACAGTTTATCTCTTTTTCATTTTGGTAGTTTTATTGTGCTTTGTGCAAGAAAGCTCCCAAGTATTGTAGTAATACTTATAATTAAGTAACATTCTTAGAATCAGAGAAGCTATTCTACCTGATTCAGAAGCAATCTCATGAACTTCAGTGAGGTCCAAAGAACTGGACTCACTTGGCTTAAAAAAATCTAAGAAATAGATCAGTGTTACAATTTGAGCCCAGAAAAATTTAGGATGTTAAACTATTTTATAGAGAGAGTCATATATATCCACTGTTACAGTAGAAAAAATACAAAGTACTATCAGTAGCTAGATGAGGAAGTAATTTTCCTTTATGGTACAGTTATAAACCAAGTACATTACAGTAGGTGTTAATATCATTAATCATGTTTACTACAGTAGTGATTAAAACCACGCAAAAGATGAGCCATGTAGGATTTTGTACTATGCAGAGATACACAGCAAAAAACATAGTTACCCTGAAGAATTTATAGACAAGGTAAGCAATATAGGTACCAGAGGTGACAGTAGTACAGAAAATGAGTGGTGTGAGCAAGGCAATCACAGCAAATGTAGTTTTGCAGTGGGAAAGAGAGAACAAGAGGCTGAGATGGGACAACGGGGGGAGAAGGGGCAACCAAGAAAGGGACAGCTCAAGCAGAAAAGAAAATACAAAGAAATGTAGTTGAGCATGATCAGGATAGAAGCACTTGGGAGAGATGTGGAGTAAAACTGAGGTGAAGGGTGTTGGCAAAGATTTGGAACGGACATGCACTAAGTAGAAGGGCAGAGACAAGCCTGCCCAAAGTGTAGAGATGGCTGAAGACCACAGGTAGCCTGCTACAACTGCTGGCTGGACTCTCTGGACCCTCTATTTGCCCAGGGGGTTGCCCTGGAGCTGGTGGGAGCTTCCTTGGCAAGTCAAGAGGCATTTGGGAACAGGTTCTGCTAGACGTATCTGAGACAGATGACCCACTGATTTGTTCTTGTATTTGTGCTCTTACATCATTATATTTAGAGATGAGTATGCCACAAAAAATTAGTTATTTGCAATTTTGGACTATGGAACTAAACAAAAAAGAACATATGACACCTGCCTTAAAAATAATACCAGCTGTCACTCTTTGATTGAACCAAATCAGCTCTGCAATCAAAACAAAGTGAGATTAGGCACTTCACTCTTTAACAGACATTAATTTACTGATACCAGTGTATCTCAAAGAATTAAGAAAAGTGTCAGTTATAATACAGCTTTGCTGTTCAATATTTACTGACATATTTTCTCTGCCCTATGCACAGAACAAGGAGGCAGCGAAAATCAGGCTGCACATAAATCTTTTTAACAAACAGCAATGACAACTGACAACACAAAATTAAAAAATATGTTGGCAATAGTGTGGGGTTTTTTTCTCTTTTGGTGTCACCAGATAAGTATCACAGCAGAGAAGCAAAAGGGCATATCATACATAAGACTGCATGTAAATTAACAGTAAAGGACTGTTCCTGTAATTAGGTGCACAAAGGGAAATCTCTGACCCCACAGAAAATCCCACAGAAGTCTGTGGAACTCTTCTGTGGGAACCTTTGCTTAGGAAGGCTCTGGTCTCAGGATCTGCATGACAAATTATTTTAAAGGTGGTCTTTATTTAGTGGGCAGGTACCAAACCTAGAAAGCAGTGAATATGAAGAAGTCCTATTGGTTCAAGCAGACTAAGAGATGCTCTTAGAGCTATGCTTTTGTAACAGGGTTATAAGACCAATAAGCCATATGAAAAAGGAATGTGTATACACACATATATAGGAAGCAATTTTATCTCTGCAGATAAAATTTGGAGAACTTATAATACACAAATACATGCAATTGTGGTGGAAATTGAAAATTAAGAGTAGCTGCAGAATAGAGAGCCTTTTATTTTCCAAACTGTATTTTCTTTATCTCACTCAAAAGAAAACTGACCCATAATCTATTTAGTGTATATGTGCTATCAAAAAGAGAAACTATTAAAAGGATCTTCATTCTGTCAAAGAATAGCACTGGAGTTAGTGGCCAGAATCTGAAGGAAATTTCTGGAAACAAGAAAAATGCACACATCGTCACAGAGTGTAGTCAACCACTAGGAAAACCACTGAAAGAAGCAACAAGTCCTCTATCACTTGATTTCTTATAAATTGTTCAGAAAGTCATTTACTCTTTAAAGTGCTTTAGATCAACACAAGAATAACTTCGTGAAAAGTAAGGATTTCTAGATGTTAAATGAGGACATATCTGAATTAGATATAAAAAAAGCCAAACAAACAAGACACAGATGTACATGACTAACTTCTCCTCTCACAGCTGAGAAGGTTTGGTTTTCTGAGAGCAACAAAGAGAACCCCAGCTCCTTGCAGCAATCTCCCTGAGACTTCCCAGCTTCTCACTGATCTTCCCTTTCAATTCATACTCCACATTTTTTTTTCTTTTAGCTTTTTTAAAGGAGATTCTTTCAACGTAACTGGCAAACAGCTATTTAACAATCTCAGTAAACCACAGCCAGGGCTGAGGAGTCTTATTGCCATTCACCTGGTTGTTTTGGCAGAAGACATTCTTCCTATCTACATTGCAGGAGTGTTACTTTCTTTCTATTTATTCTTTGTTAACATCTTTATGGTCAGCTTCAAATTTACCTTTTTCTGTTGAGGGAGAGTGAAATGCCAAGCTGAACAAGGAAACACTGCAGAGTTACAAAAATACTCTGTATTTTCTGAATTCGGTGCCAACCTTCATGTGTTTGCAATCAAAGCAAATTACTATGCAATTAAATGTCACATTTTCAGACTGAGAAATAAAAGCAATGAAGCTGCTTAGGAGCACCCAAGCCAATAATAAATGTCAATCCAACGGCCACACAGGAACAGCTCCTTGGCCCTGTCCACCTTGTAACATAACTGCAAAAGCAGAGGAAAGAGATGAGGGAATACTAAACCTTTCAGGGTTTTGGGAAACTGGTGGAGCCAGAAACACAGTGAACAGTTCAAGGCTTCCAGGGCAATGATAGCAAAAGCCATCAGCTTGACCAGGGATAACAAAGGGAGCCTGAAAGCAGGAAAGATTTTTTTCTCCTTGTCAGATATGGAGCTAACAAACTTAAGGGGAACTTACATTCTTATTTTTTCTTACTAGCTTTTGTAAATAAGTCACATGCACAAAGTCCTATTTTCATGTGACCTTCTGCTTGCTTTTGAAGGTTAAGTAATAAGTAATGAATTATGAATAATCCATAATTAATGAATAAGTAATGATCCTTTTCAGAGTGAAGGGGATTGACTTGCTGTTCGCAGTATTTCAGAAAGAAAAAGCTTGTAGTGAAAACAGGATCATTCTGTTCAAAGAACATGAAAAGAAAACACATGGATAAAGGGCTCTGTTATAAAACTCTTCAGAAAGAGGTGGAGAAAGCCAGGTTTATTTCTGAGGAGTGTCCTAGAAGCATCTCTATGGGAATAGGGTATTAGGTACAAATTCAACCTCCAAACTAAAAAAGTAAGTTCCTAAGCATGAAGAGAGAGAAAGTCTGTTCCTGTTTTCTTGGAAATTCTCCAAAAAGGGAGTTTGCAGTGACATGCAGGGAGTCCTGAACAGATGCAGGTCCCAATGTGCTTGCAGTGCATTAAGTCTGTGTAGGCTTAGCAATGCCTCAGGCTGGCTACACATGAATGGTACTCAACATCACTTGTTAGATGTATTATATTTTTGTGATGTTTACCTTCAAAATCGATACTGTAGAGAGGCTTGACTGTATTATATCAATAGTGTGGGACTGGAGGAACTGCCACTAAACAAGTACCCTCTTCAGGATCGAGGACCTAGGACAAGCATTCCTAGGTCAGGTAATAGAGAGGAATTATCAACATAAAATGGTATTTATTCTTCCCACCTTGTTCTCTTCCACTGATTCCTCCTATCATAATAGTTCTCCTGCACCTATACCTCCTATCTTCTGCTCCACATTACAGCTTTAACCACCCCCCTTCCTCTAGCAATAATCACCTGAATTTTTCACTTAGTTGAAAAGGTTTGCTATTTGCTCCTCCAGTGGAATGAGAGGCGTTCCTTATCTCACAGAGAAGCAACTGCATATACCTTATGGCTAGAAGATGCTTCCACCTGTTGGAAGAAGCGCTTCTTTGGCCAAGATTTGGTGGGGCCTCAGTGCACACTCTGTGTCTACTTCGCTGATGAACTTTGCATCATGTCAGCGGGCCAACCAGCACTCTGCTTTCCACTGCAGGTGGGCAAAACTGGGTCACAGGCATGAGCTTTATCTAGAGAAAAAAATATCAACAGTCCTCATCTCTGCTACAGACATGAGGAAAACCCCTAGGAGAGAAGAGGTGCTAAACATATGCTTAATTTCCTACCTGTACTAGCTCTGTGTGAGGGAGTTAGGATTTTGAAGCATGAATTCAGACAAGTTAAGAAGAGTCTTAAACAGCAGCAAACTTCTGTAACTATAAGCATATTTACTTATATGTCCCTATATATATGTCACAACAACAGTTGTGCCCAGTATCAGGAAATGATAGTTACGAAGGTTTGCTTGAACAGTTCCTCATTGAATCTGGATAGATTTTGCTGTCCCTGCAATTGCTCCACTGCTGACTTCACTTTCCCTCATTTTCATATGTGTTGAAAGTTGCCAGGGTGACCACTGGACAGTTTGACAAACAAGTCCTCTGCACCAGACTGTAGAAAAGCTAGGAAAAATCCATAATCTCATATTTGATTTGATAGAGCTAAACAACATGAACTCATGACATATGAAAAATGACAAATAGGTCATGTATTTAACTGTGAAACAAACTCCACAGGGGATAGTTTCAACATAGCATCTGTTATGTATAAAAAAGGTTATGTGCTGGGTTTATGCATACCCTTTTTAGAGAAAAGCACACTTAGTCCAACTGATAAATTTTTCAAATTTATTTTATGCATGTGGTTTTAATTTTGGATTTACAGATTGCATCAATTTATCTCATTTTCATCAAATCAAATGAGGGAAATTAAATACGTATTATGTTAGCATGAAACATATTTTCCTTAAAGAAATTTTTTCTGTCCACAGTGATTAAGGTGGCGGCACCATTATTGTTTGTTGTTCCCACAGTTTCTATTTTTCTACTGAAATCCAAATTTGTTTTTGTTGTTAATCACTCTAAATACGTTTCCTTGGAACTTATTTCCAAGAAATGTTCTTAAAAACATAGCCAGAGTCATTTTCATTGCCCTGAAGGAGCTAATTCAAGGCATTTTTAAATAGATCATAATGTGGAGACATTTTCCCAATTTTGTTTTTTTTTTGTTACTGAATTTATTGTGCCTTAATAGCTTCAGCAGCATGAAATATCACTAACTCTACTCCAGTAAAACAAAGTAAAAAGTGAATTTTACTATAATCATCAATTCTGGATGCAAAGCTTTAATAGAAACAGCATTTTAAGTCAGCAAAATACTAGAAGTGCTCACATCTATATATGCATATCTATCTATGTATATATATGTATACACTGTAGAGAAATTGGCTAATAAGTCTCTTTATACTTAATTGCTGCACAGAGATCTACCTGTGACCTAAACTGTACAGGCTTAGACAGAAAAAGCAGGAACAGAAGCAGGAATAATGGGTAGGAGAAGAGGCTCTCTTGTGACTATTTGATATTAAAAATGTTATCTTTTTATGATAAGTATAACTGAAAAGGTATTAAATATTATCCCTTCATTGCACATAAAAGCAATGCATTATGTTTCCAGAAAAAAATCTGAAGCTACATCATTAAACATGTTTATCTTAAATCAGCAATTGAAAATATAACAGTATCAATCGCTTCTAACAATGAACACCAAAGGAATGTGTAACATGTTCATTACGTGAACCTTTGTGAAGTTTTGCTTCCATTGTATGATAAAAATTTAGGTTTTATATTTTTATAAATTCTTATGTATAGGATTTGTACTTTTTGTCTCTGAGTCCATATATTTTGGCAATGTATCTTCACATAATATAAGTTAACACAAGGTTAACACTCAGACGTAACCTTTTTTATTTTCTATGCACACAGAAAAAACAGTTTTCACATTAATTGCTTTTATTAGAGACTATGATCACAAAATAACCTCCTCCCTCCACCAAAATTACTGCATGCATATCTGGCTTACCAGTCTATGCTGAGAGGAAGGCAGTAATGCTTCCCTCACATCAACAGCCCAGACTCCTAGGAGGTCCTGAGGTACAACACATCTACCACAGACACAGCACTGCACAGTCAGATATGATGGCTATGACCTCTCTGGGGCTGCCATAAAGATCTGCACATGGTTAATTTCTTTTGCTGCTGTGAGCATGTTACGTGCTAAAATGCCATCACTGCAGGCTATGGGCTCTGGCATTTTCTTTCCATGTCTCAGCTGTTAGAGCTGGTGCTGTGAGCACCTTCTGTCTTTGGGTGAAGGTGCTGAGGACTTTCTCTTGTCTGACAGAGCCCAAAGACATAAATCCTGCTTTCAGTGACACATCAACAATACTTACATAGTAAACCTACATTTGTCTCACAAACTGTGCTTCATAAGATGGTGCTGAACTCACAGCCTGGGGTACAAGGGGAAGCAGCAGCTCATCATACCAAGTGGATGTCAGCTCAAATACATGACTACAACTAAAGAAATGCACAATAAAGAGGTTTGGAATTGATCTCACCATCTTCATGTTTTATTACTACTTCAATGCAATTCAGTAAGTAACAATCCATCATAAAAAAACAGTGAATATGGTTAATTGACATCTATTTCACTCCCATAATGGAGTGTGCTTCTGTATCTTGAGGAAGCTCTTAGACGATTAATAATTTTTTTTACCTCTCTCAGGCTAAAGGATCTAGGGCATTTTACTTTCCGGAGCTTTAAGTGATACTGCATGCTTTACCATAACTGATATCACCTGTAACACTTGATCTGAAGACATAGATGATACACTCCTTTCTCAAAACACCATATGAATTTTGGAGGATGTTTTAAAATTACTTCAGTGTAGGAAGTATATTGCAGATGTTAAGTGTTTTTGTTACTCTAAAGAAGGACTAAACTGTCTTTTAAGCATTGCTTTTAATAATTCAGCCAATATCTTGGGAGCATGTTTGCACTGCTTCACCTGCAATTACCTCATCAGTTTTTTTGCAGGTTGTTCGATAAGACAAGAGATAAAATTACACATCAGTGGACAAGCTTAATTCACTTAAGGCACTAAATTCACTTAAGACACTAACTTCAGGCATGAAGAGTTGAAGAGGAGGAGATAACCCACACAAAGCATCATAACACCAAGCACAAAGTATACTGTGATTGGGAAACAAAACATAAGGAAAAATTTTCCTCACTGGTTCTGTGTACCACAGAGGAATACCTAGTACAGATTTCCCCTGTACTCTTCTGAATATCAAGTAAGCCTCACATTTTAATAGTAATAGTTTCAGGACTGGAAGCTCCTGAATTAATCTATGTGGCATTAATAGAAAACACATCTATCTTAGAAAATGCATAAAAGAAATATTTATTGCATCAATCTAAAAATTATAAAGAGATTAAAAAAGAAGATGGGCAGAATTGAAAAACCTGAATTTTAACAGCTTCTACTTCCTTGGAGAGAGGGGTTCAAACACCGCACTTGGGCTGTGAGAGCTGTATAGGGTTTTCCTTCTTCCTCATCTCTTTCTCATGGTGGGAGGTCAGAATATCCCTCATAAGAGTGACATAACTAGCAATCAGTGCTATTTAGCATTTCTTACTCTGAATTGGTGACTGTCACACACCTTACATTAAAAAAATACAGTAAAAAAAAAAGACTTCTGTGTAGTTCTAATATGTTTACTGTGGATATTATGTGTAATTTTTTTTCTTCTCAACACTATCTAGATTCTGTTTCCATTTGAAGCTTTACAAATAATTAAAAGAAGTGCAAAATCCAGCTAAACCTACTGAAATGTAGGATACAGCCAATCGTGTTTAACTGAGGAAAACAAAGAGGGAATTGCCAAAAAGCAAAACTTCTTTTCAAAAACTCCTTTGGTCACAGAATATTCAATTATTTTTGAATAATTTACTGAAAGGCCTTCAATTTCTGCTGTTCTAATTTTGATGTTATTGAACCCTCTATTGAAGGCAATTGATAATTGACCTAAGCTTACTCTTACTTCAACAGTAACAAAAATGGCCTATTAAAAATGAAGGAAGAATCCAGAATTTAATAAATAAAGGAAAAAGATATATTACTTTTTGGTGTGTCAGTATCTGCATCCCTGTAAGACCATTTGAATACCTTTATTATTTGCAATTTTACGTTAAAAACAAAATAAAAAAGAACTTCCTTTTCTTTTAAGAATATCACAAGTAAAAGAAGAAAATTAATAATTAGCAGTTAGATTAATTTTATCTTTGCATTTTGCTGTTGAAAGGTGAAAAACATTTTGCAAATATTAAGTATCCCTCTAAGTTGACAGTTTCTATTACTGACATATTTAGCAGAATCAAAGCAAGAAAAGTAGCAATGACTGCTGAAAGTCAAACAGAAAGTCAATGGCAAAAAAGAGTATTTCAAATTCTAAAGTCCTGATTACCCACCCACAGTCTTCATCACACAATGACACTCCTCTTTCTCTATGAAGACAAGCTGATTTACCACTGCCTTCTCCATAATTGGAATATTCATAAGCAATTATAGCTGTGTTCAAAGAATGTTCTTGGACTCAAGCTCTTGAATAAAACTATTATGAAGGATCAAAAAAAAAAGAAGGCACATTTTCACAGAAAATAGCACATATTCATTTTATCAGGTTGTTTCAACTCTATGAAATCTATGGAGGTATACAGCAAATTTACAACTGCTTCCGTATTTCTAGAGACTTTACAACTGGTAACCCCTGTGACAACTTTGATTCGAAATAAGAAATAAATCAACTACAATCCTGTTAATTCAGAGTCAGAAACTGAATTAACTACCAAAGTATCTTCAAAGTGTAAGTCCTGCAATAAACACCAATGAAAAAAGAAAGAAGTATCTTCAGATTTATCTGAGGAAATGTAACCAACTCACAATACCAAAGTAAGTCGAAAGGGTCATATGTGAGAAAGCATACAACCTTCCAATTTCAAAAGTTATCCTTTTAAAATGTGTATTTTTGGCACTCACTCCTCTGGAACTGAAAGGCAAGATATTGCTTATTTTACACCTGCCTAAACACATAGGCTCCAAGGGGCTTCACCAGCTTTTGAAGCAGGCCCCTGGAGAGTTAGAATTGAAAAGAAAAACAAAAAATAAATATATTAAAGAAGCTGCTGCTACCCTAATATCTCTGCTCAGTGCAAACCAGGCTGCTCTGCATTGGCTTAGCAGATCAGGACACCTTCCTGAGGTAGTAAGGAGCTTGGATTTCACCATGCAGCACTGGGTGTTTTACCTCACACAGAGAAGGAAATACCAGGGCAGCTTTATGCCAATTCCACAGATGTCCAGGAGTTGTGAAGTTAACACCCAATTTCAAAGTGTCTTGACAGCCTGGGTGAAAGCACCAGCACAGGCCCATGCCTCTGCAGCCACCTGCCAGCACAACTCTTCTAAGCAGGCCAGCTGGTTCATAGTGAAGAAAAGCAGGAGCTGTCAATGATCAAATGCTTTCTGTAACTGGAAACTGCCGCCTTATCAAATACATATGCTTAAAAATTCCACCCACACACTCAAACCTGGCTCTAAAGCAAACCTGGAAGGCTTTATGTCAGTGATCCTCAGGCTGAAAGGGTTTTGTTTAAAACTGAGTTGCACGCACACAGCCTCCAAGCAGTCACAGGACACCCTCCCTCCCAGCTAGACGGCTCAGCAGTGCTGGAGGCTCACTGGCACCTGTGGGAACCCCTCGCCTTCACAGTGTACCCCAAACCATGCCAGCAAGACCCAACAAAATGCAGGTGCCAAGGTCTCCCAGGGGCAGAGCTGGGAAGGATATGGGCAGCACTGCTGCAGGACAGACCATAAGCAGCCACTCCTGGGATAGACAATGTGGAAAAGGCTGATGCCAAGAATACAGCAGCACAAGTTCACTGAGAGAGGAACTGAAAAGCCAAACAAAAGGTGATGTTCTGGCTTCAAAGAAATAAGTGGCAAAACCCACCCTGGATATCTCTAAAACCTTCTTTCTTTAAGCAAAGAAGAAACCTGCAGCTTACAAGCAAACTAAATGGAGCTAAACTTTTCTACTACAAAAAAGTGGACTTTTTGTGTCCACAGTTACATACTGATAAACTTTACTAGGAAATGATTACCATTAACTTTGCAGAAGATGACATGAAATTACAAGGCAGCCCCACATATACATTCTAAAATTTGCATGGATTCTTCTAAAGTTGTCGAAGGTGCCTTTTCTCTAATAAGTAAAAATGATGCTTTCTTTAAAACTGATTTTAATGACATGCTAGTAGTAGAACCTGACAAAAAAGAAATGGTAGTAGGATGTCTCTCCAGGTGTGTTTATTCACTGGCAGTTTTAAGAAAAATCACATTTGCTGGATGGACTTATTTCAGATGTTTGCAATAATATGACTTAAGAAAAACATTTCAGATGGGAAATAGAACTTATTGGTACCTGCTTAATGAAGCAATGGAATTACTGTTTTCAATGTCAGAAAGTAATAATGGGCTTATTTCCCATTAGAATTTGCTCTTAATAACTAAGTGGATAACCACAGACACCAAAAGCCATGAAATTCAAACTTCAGTTTAAGTTCAACATATTTTCAATGTGAATATGCTGTATTTCACGTAATAACACACTTCAAAAATCCACAGGTAAATAAACAGTGTACAACTTTCTTTAGCTGCTTTGAAAAAAATCAGCGTGATTTGATTTCTGGCAGAGAGTACATGGCTTTTTTTGATCTATGTGACTTCCACTCTGTTCCCCCTGCAAACACTGTGTATCCATCATTCTGTGCATTTTGGAGCACAATGCATTGGAGCAAAACATCTGCCATACAAAAGCCCCTGAGCTGGCAGCTATGTCTTGCAGACAGACCTTCAGAGACACATACATGTTAAGATCTCTTTGGTGGATGGGAGAATGGGTCATAATACTACAGGGTAATCTCTGTGGACCCTTCTTTTGCAACACAGAGGGACAGGCTCTGGCTGTAAGCTTGTAAGAGGAATGACAGATATAGACCCTTCCTTGAATTTCATCAGGATGCTGAAGCCATCTATAGGGGAAAAATACTTGATGTATTATGAGAAATTATATTTTACTAAATTTCATTGCATCTCAGTTTTAGGTTTTTATGATCCTACTTTTTCCTTTAGAGCTGGCTGAAAAGGAATGAACATAATCACAATGAATTGGCAGGGGGTAGAGACAGAGTCTTTCCATTTTAACACAAATATGAGAAGCACACCTTTTTTAACTTTTGGCTTGTAAAGATACTGCCTTAAAAAACTACTAATTGAATGCAATCAAGAAAAGAGATGCTCTAGATTTAGCTGTCATTTGTTGCTATAAGTAATAATCGTGCAATAAAGGTAATACAAAGGAAAACTACAAACTCTTCGGCCCATGAGAAGATCCGCACTGAAGCAAAGTTTTCCAAGGAGCAACTAAAGAATCCAGCTGATAATCTTCACCACAATTAAGACTGCATTTCCATGGTTTAAATTGCTAGAGTCACCTTTGAACTCAATGGAAACGGTCTAAAGTCTTTGGCAGGACTCAGAACACGTACAATGTTAACCTCCAATTTCTCCATCGATGGCAAAGTCCATTTGCTGACGAACTGATCCAATATCTAATTAAGTTACAGTTAAGTACAATGTATGCACAAAAAAGTATGTAAGAGGATATCTGAGGTAAAGTAGAGATACAAAAGAAGACAATATGCAGTAATTATAACTGCGCATGGTGATGACTTTTACTGCATTGTTCTTCCTTTCTATTTATTCAATGCGTTTGTTCTTTATTGCCTCATATTTAAGGAATATGTAAAGTGACTCCCAGCCCTAGGGAGTTTGGCTCTGGGAAAATGACACACACAACCCTGAGAAAAGATAATGAGGAATGAGTCTCAAAAGATTCAAGATTCAAATGAGGTTTAATTGAAAATTTGAAGAAGATCAGAGGAAAACATATTTTTTTTCTCAAATTATTTCAGCTTCTGCTATAAACAAAGATGAATGTTTCTCGAGTTTTATCCATTAATAATGTTGCTGTAAAGCTCAAGTATGCAAAGCAAAATTAAATAAACAGGACGGATTCATCATTACACTCCAGTTGTTTTGTACTGCTCTGGTGAAGCAGTAAATCCAAAAAACTCGTGTTGTTAAAACAGCTTTATGGCTGTTCTGCATCACCAATGTGGCACAGAGCAACTCATCACAGGCATGTTAGCACAAACCAATTTGAAAAACCTCTTCTTATTCTTCACATCTCTGTCCTCTTTAAGCCATTGTTTAGGTAGCTTGAGGTAGGCATCTGAATACACCTGCTGGAGGAGCAGCTCAGGCACTTTACACTGGATTAGCTGCAGCTTGGGATGCAGTCTCCCCTGCTGCAGGATTAAGCTCACTAGTTGCCCTTCTGCTCCTTTGCCCCATCTTGTACTTAAAGCCTGTATACCATTACTTTCATGTTGTTACTTACCCCTGAAGCAGCTGCACAACATAAAGCTGATGCATACTGAAGATGATCGCTAACCCTGAATCCTGTCCTACAGCAGCGCCTGGTTGCAGTCCAGCACAGAGCCAGGGCAGGACTGGGACCACTGAACGTAAGCTGTACAAACAGATGAACAAGTCTAATAATGTGTTACTGAGAGCTATAACAAAAGGGGAGGAAAAAAACCCAAAACACTCAACCTCTGGAGAACAAATGGGTCTATGATGCATACCTGCAATTTGGAAGATACTACTCAGCAAAGCACTTATGCTGCCATTGCCGAAGTTGAGCTCTCTGAAGCACTTTAGCATGCTCCAGTTTCAAATGAATCACCTCTTATACACACCTCATGACAGTTCCCAGGTGGTGAGAAAGGGGCACCCACTTTGGCACTATGCACCCAGGGGTGAGGAAAGCAAGACATGCAGCACAGGTGGTGGGAGCATAGCTAAGGTGCTAAATGCACTTTAGGCCTCCTTCATGTGTAAGAAACTAATCCACAGCTGCTCAGTTACATGCAAGAGGTTTCCCATGTCATAATTGTGTCTATCTGGCTGCCAGCCCATTTCAGAGGTGGGAAGTAAAAGTGAACTTTATTACTCATTTATTTCCTTCAGAACAAGGAAACAACTTATGATCTGTTACCCAGGTCAGAAGGTAACACGGTGGCCTCTCCAGCTGCAGCTCTGCACTTTCACCAGCTCACACTCCAAGTGTAAAACACTTGCAGCCTCACTGTGGCCCTCTGCTTTGGCACTGCTGTTCATGGCCATGTCCACAATGGAACTGCAAAGCCCACATTTCCTTAGACTAAGATAATTCTTTTTCCAGTGTTTTTCCAAACCAATTTAATCCCTGTTTTCAAATGAATTTTAAAAAATCATCTTTTCCTGTTATGTAGGGAAAAGTAGGAAATAACTTTGTGTATGCTTTATCCTTTCTATTTCCAAAAGACCAGCAGGAGAGTTCCATTATTAGCTAAGTCCAGGGGAGACCAGAAGGCACGGACAAATATATAGTTAATCAAACTTCACTTATAATTGCACCAGGAATAACACACAGAAAGGTTTAGATGCAAATATGGTGATCTAGAACCCCACATAAAGAGTTCAAATTCACTGGCATAAGGACAAGGAAGACATTCACAAAGGTTATAGTCGCTGTTCTCTCAGTGGATAACTTGCAAAAAACACCTTTGATGTATTTACTAACCAACACTTAACTCCAGAGAGGACATCCACAGACACTTACAGACTAATATTAGACTAAAACTCTCCAATGTTTTACACCTAAAGGATAAACTCTATGTGGGAGAGTGAAGAATAAATACAGGTACAGAAATGTAAGTATAGAGGAGGCTGATTCTGATAGATTTTGAACAGCCCAGCTCTCACTTATGTCACCGCAGGTTGCATTGCATGTGCTTGATACTCCTGGAGATTTGTCTGATGACTCCCAGTCCTTAGCTTTTAGACATTGAAGTACAATTTTCATTAGATTAAAAAATTGATTCTCTATTCAGTTACTGGCAGCATTTTCAGATCAACTGGTAGGTGAATCTACAGCATTTAAAAATCTGAAAAGCACTTACATGGTTTTCAGAAAAATTATGCACACACATTGAATCATTCCCTCCTGCCCTCTTTCATTGGCTGTGATCACACTCCTTTGAAATAAGATAAAATTACAAGTGTGCATTCATGATTAACTTTAATTAGCAAACACCTACAAATCAATTATTAAATTGTCACCTAATTAGCAGGAATAGTAAACTGTGAGCAGTAATCAGCGGGAGAAACTTCAGAGAGGGATGAGAAAACAAACAATGCCAAGCGAGCATGCCCTCAGAGCCAAGTCAGCACCATTGAAGAGGAATTGAGACAGGGTCTAGGAAGGTCTGGCCTGTCAGAGGATCAGGTCAGATCATGAGGCTACTCAATAATTTCTGTAAAACTGCAGGTCTCCAGGCCTCAGTGCAAGTACAAGAACAAATGAATGGAGCTGCGGTACCTAGATGTTGTGTTACTGCACGGCGCTCCTTCACAGCACTTAGGCTCAGGAGTTTAAGCAATTTCATTTTCTATGTAATTTAATAAAATTATATCATCTGGAAGACTCTTCTAGTCATATTATTGCAGGCTACAGAGACAGAAGCATGTTTGTCCTCCTGGCCTCTCTATTTTGTTTTTCATCTCCCCTCTGAATCTTGGCTCAGATGACAGAAATATCAAGAGGATTCGGTGGGTAGGGCAGCCAGGCTATTGACATGACAGCAGTTTCTTTTGTTGAAATGGATGGGATCCTTGCAAGAATTCCTAGGGCCATAATTTTGGCTGGTAATACTATAATTCATAGGCAATATGATAAAGAGGTTCTGAGCTGTGTTTCATTGCAACCATATTTTTTTAATATTAGAGAATGCACATAATAAATTATTCCAATCAGAAAGAAAAAAAATTGATTAGAATTTTCATTTCCTGACTAGCTTATTGCATGAGCATATGCATCACATGCTACCCAGGTGGATAGGTGTGTGTTTTGGAACAGAGCTGTTGGACTCAAGTGCCATTCAGGTGATTTGGTCCTGATGGAAGATATCTTGTTCAATTTCTGGAGAAAAAAAAAGCGCAGATCACTCCCTTGGTGGATAGGGGAGCAAAGGAATTGCACTTATGTTTTATTTTTAAAGTAGTTTACTTTAGTTATGCAATTTCATCTGCAAATATCTAACAAGGAGGAAATAAAACCCCACAAATCACCAAACAGGTTTTCTTCCTTTTTCCCTTCCTCAAATGAAGTACCTTGCAGAAGAATCTTTATTAATCTTCTATCCAATACCACTATTTAAAACATTGTCTTTCTTTACAACAAATGGAAAAGCACTACTAATGTAAGTGGGAGTTCTAAAAATTACAATGTGCAATACTCTTTATATGAAAAATCATTTATTCTTTTAATATGTAGTGCATAGAACAATTCCCTTAAGTTTAGTGTTTCTGACTCAATATGAATTTGTCTCTCTCCTCAATTTTACTAATTTAACAAAATCATATCAGCACAAATGGCATTACGCAATGTACCTTATAATGATCCTTAGTCTGCTTTCACCAGAGATTTCTGCCTATGCTTTAACAAATGTAAATGAAAGGAAAACTTGGAGTCTGAAAATCTTTATGAAAGAGCTTAATATGGTATGTCTTCTTAATAGGGAAAAGTGAAAATATATTTTAAAAAAGCAAGTACCTATGAATGCTTGGCCTAAAATAGAAATTTTAGAACAGACACAAAGCCTGTCAACTGTTGTTATCAAGACCATCAGGCACTGAAGGCAACCACTGAGATGGTTGGGGTAGTGAGCTGGCAATTTCAGTACCACTTAATACTTTATCCTTGCTGAACTCTGCAGCAAACTTGTCTCTCAGGTAGAAGAAAACATTTAATTCTCTATTTTATTCTTTCAGAAGGCTACTCAGAAAAGATGAAGAACTAAAGGCTCTAATGACCTCAGAATGAGATAAGAGGATGTGGTGAACTGTCCGCGACAGAGGATTACTATGAATACTCCAAAGTATTCAGAAGATGCTCCGCATTTCCCAGGCTACAGAGCTGACACTAGAAGCTGTAAAATGAAGTGTTCTCGGTCATGTAGAAACTAGTGCCTTTTTCCTGAGAGAAGCATCACAAGAACAGCAATCATTTATGAAAACTGTGTGCTAAATTTTGAAACCTATTCTTGACTTAAATCTTTGGCAAGGCATATGATAAGGAGATCTCTAATGCAAAAGCCAGTTGATTAATGGACTACCGTAGCCTCTAATCGGAAAGGGTTGCTGCTTCCTGGATGATGTAATGCCTGTTTAAGAGCATACATTTGTGCTGGAGCAGTTTTCTACAATCTTGTTTTGCTTATGAAATGATGCTTCCTAAGGAGGACATTATTTTGTCACAGGATGAGAATGATTCATAATCACATTGTTGCCTTGATCAGAATTTATTATTTTTCTTGCTGTACCTTACACCAAACTGACAAGTCAGTCAGCCAGAATACCTGTCATGCTAGACAAAAAATACCCTCCTGTTGTACTGATAATACAAACTGTTTATTAAAATACAAACCATCAGAAAAAAATAAAACAGGTGGAGAAAAGATTTGTTGCTAGACATGCAGCTGAAATCCCTTTCAGGCTTATCTGCTTGAATTGAGGATTATGTACTCCTCATGCAACACTAAATATGATAAAGAAAAACATATTGCCTTGCTTCAGCCCTCACATTAAGAGAAAATGCTGGTCTTTGAGCTGAAATAAAAGCACCAAGAACATACTGAGCACTGCTGCTAAGTATTTCATAGAGACAAAATCCCTTAATACAGGGGAGTTCACAGTTTTGCCCCACTAAAATATTACATTCACAGTAGTGTAACAGATTTCAGGAAGAACCTGTCACAAATTTTCTTCTGGATCAAAGAAGAACAGGGAAATGACAATAGCATGTTTTCTACAGAAAAACATTGTGATGCTGCGACAGGCGCACGTGGCTGCTTCTTTCAAAGCCTTGACAAACCCAGATTGAAAAAAAACCCAGAATGAACACACAGCTCCTGCCCTAATTCCACGTTACAGTTATTACATTTTTAATACACAGAAAGCAAGTGCTTCCCTCTTACGTTTAAGAGGCATGTGCTGAATGAATGCTCCAACACATTTTCCAGTATGCTGGTGATAGAGGAATCACTGGCTTACATAGGTCAGCTGCCATGGCACAGTACTAAAATTGTCAGATGAAGTGGTCAGAATTACCCAGTGGCTTGACAAAAATCAGCTTACTTCAGATCTAATCTAGAGACTGCATACAGAAACCCATGTGTTAGAGAAACAGCAAATATTACAGGGCCAAAATGACAACTGAGGAACAAGCCATGAACTTTGAGTGCTACACCTATTATCTTCATTAGTATAGAAAATGTAATATTATTGTTTCTGTGCCATATAAATGAATTTAAAATATCCAGAGTTGCCATTTGAACAATTCTACAAAAATAAACTGTTTATGCATATGTAATTCAAAGTATTATAAAAGGATTGGCATAACTTCCCTGACTTTCTCTCATGAGAGAAATCTCCCAAATAGACTTTAAGTTTTCAATATGAAAAGAAAATCTATTTACTTTGTTTGCTATTTACCTGCCTACTAAAATAATGAAAACACTGTCTGTGAAAAAAGGACCCTAAGAAATACTTCCATCAATTTAGCCTATGGATCACCAAAACACACAGCAATCTCTAAGGAATAAACACTGAGATTTCTCAGAAGAGTGATATAATGAAATCCCACAGGAAATTCCATCCATGACCACTTTTGCCTCCTGGAGTGTCAGCAAAACCTCTGGATCAAGGGCAGATGGATCCAGCAAAACCTCAAGTTGTATTTTGCCAGAAGTACATGTATTATCAACAAAAGCAGCTGGTCCTGTTTTCTGCACCTTCCTACAAAGTTGTAAGGCTTCTGCTCCTGGATGCAGTCATGCCTGCTTTGACCTTTTGGACAGTTTCCCTTTTTGAGCTGCAGCATTTTGCATCAGCTATTTCATTTGAAAAAGGTTTGCATTTTAGGATCCATTAATACTGCACTAGAAAAAAATCACAGCTAATATTACTTTCATACCCTGTAGCAGCAACCAGCAACAGTAAGACAATGGTTATTTTTCAGATTATATTAACCGCCTTATCCTAAGTTAGGAAAAAGTAGCCACACAAAAGAAGTGTTTTTAAAAAAGTAGTTATCGTGACCAGTATTTCACAAAATCAAAACAAAGCTTTTTGATATGCAACCATAGGATTTGAGTGCCAACATGAACAAAAATTAAGTAAACGTTGCCATTATCTCACGAGAACTAAAGTATAGTAGATGAATAACATACAGTGCGATACAGCTAAATCGTTTGCCATCTTTGCATAAGTTGAGAGGAATTGCATCCTTCTGGTAAGTGCTAAGGTGCAGCAGTAAATCTTTTTAATGCTTTTTACTCTTTTTACTTTATTCTGGCATTGATGTAGATGCACAAGTGATTCTATGGTTGCTCTTTATTATCACTTGTAGCACTGCTAAATTAGTGGTTAGGGATAAATAGACACATTTACCTTTATTTAAGAAGTAATCTCTCTGCTGGTTATAAGGAACAAATTCGGAACACAGTAAATACCACGGTAAAGCGTTTCCTTTAGTAGGCCCTTTCCAGAAGACCTGAGAGGTCATGAAAGATTGACCTTCTTTCTGTCAGCCTGAATGCAACTACAAATCCAACCAGCATAAGGAACTATCTCAATTCTCAATCACATGCATCAAATGTAGGTACTATTGCTTTTACTATGGACTGAAGACTAAACTGATGCCCATTTCTGAAACTTTGCTAGCCAATTACACAAAATGGTAGGGCTGGTGCTAATGAATCATACTTGCCTATGCACACACAATTCTCGTGACAAGAAAGCAACAGCACACAACAGTGAGTTTTCTTGGTAAAAATATTATCTGCATCACTTCCTTGGCAGAGAGACAAAATGAAGAAAGAATGTCCTCCCATGGTCTCTGCTGAGAAATCTGGCCAATATTCAGCCTCTGCTGTGGAATCTTTCCTATTTTGTACTAGTAATCTTATAATACGCAATGGTTCTGCAGATACTTATCAACCAATACAAAAATGATGGTGAAATTCTGTTCTGGCATTAAGTCTTCTTTTAAATAGAAAATGAAAACAATTTAAATTTTCCCACAGATTTTGTACATATGAGTCAGGCTCCAAATCAAACCCAAGCGACTGAATAATTACACACATTCCCAGAAACATAAGAATACTTTGAATCGAGTGACACAGTCACGTGCAATGGAGGTACTATCGCTTTTACTATATATTCATGTATAAATCGACGTTTGCCTCTGCAGCCTGTGCAGTGATAACACTAATGGTCCTCAGTGAAAGCCCAGATCTGCACTCTGTCCAGAGTTTCATTCGTTCATTCAACCCCAGCACTCAGCATTTATCAGGAATACAGGATGCTTCATTCTTTCCAGAGCACAAAAAAGAAACGGTTACACACCAGTTTATTGCTATGCTCTGTGATATGTCCTGTGTGAGGGAAATCTACTTCTAACTTTACAGGTAAGGCAGGGGACAAATTATGTCACATTGCGTTGAACCTTGGAAATAGGGAAGCAGAAATGGGACTTTTCTTTGCCAGTAGATCACTTGGTCTGTCAGGCCTCTGTTGCCTCCTGTGGTCTTGCAAATGGTAGGTCCAATGCAAGAGCTGGAACTACAGCACAAGGTCAGCCCAGCAGCAGGGACAGGGGACTTGTCTGTGTTCCCCTGCTGACACTGCTCTGTGGAGGAGAGCTGCTGGGGCAGAGCAGCTCTGGGGTGGGGATGTCCTCAGCACATTTACAACCTACCTATGGCAATTAAGAAGGAGCTTTTCATTTTCTACAGACAATACAATTTTTGGTGAAATGCATAGAGACTGGTCTCAAGCTAACCTGAGAGGTGGGAGGCATGTTATTTCTCAAGAAGAAGGTAACACCGATAAATAGTGTGCAGATAAAATCCTTGCAACTGGAAGCAAACCTAGGCCACTGAGAAAAACAATGCATTTCTGACCAAGCCATGATTGTCATTGACTGATAACGTCAAGTGCCGAGATGCACAGAAATCTCACTCAGGCATGAGCCAAAGTCCTTCTGCCACAGGTGGGTGTCAGGGAGACAGCATTCACTTCTGCAATACTCCTTAGGGATTCAACATGAGAAAGTATCATCAACCTTAAAACTCTGTAGAAACAAGGGACCTTTTTGGGGTGAGTAAAATAAGTGAAATATTGACCATTCCCTAAAGAAAACTTCCATCCCTTTTGCTGAGATTTCAAGTTAGGTATAGACAAACTTACTGGAACAATTCAACCTCAATTGTCATAGAGCCTTTATTGTAAGGATTTCAGGCTACATCTTTTAGCCCTGTCTCTCCCTTCTCTCAGCTGTTACACTGCTGTCATTCCCATTCCTTTGTCTGTATGAGCAATGCTGTACAAGGGTAATCAGGTTATTTGAAAAAACCCTCATTTTTACTGAGAACTGACAAAGCATAAGATCCCTGAAAATGTATTTAAAAGTAGGAAATACAGATATTTGAAAATGAAAAAGAAATATCCAAGAAAAAATAAAAACTTTAAATTGCTATCCTGAAGACCTGAGAGGATAAAATCCTTTAAACCCATTAATATTTTGGCATCAGTTTACGATTATTAAAACCATGCTTGAGCAAAGGTTTTCTTCATAATATCAAGTTATAAAGACACTACACAGAATTCAGTAACTGTTTGATTATGTGCTACTTAGTTCAAAATGATGACCTAAAGAGGGGGGAAAACACCCAACCCACAACCTCCCTGAAAAAACACATAAAACTGTCCCCCCCAAAAAACAACCCCCAGAACATGTAAAGAGAGGGAGTAGCACACAGCCCTTTCTTTGGCTTTCTCTGACACCTTGCCCTGGGGTCAGGATTTCAGGGGAGTCACCACACGGGCTGCAGAATAAAACAGAGATGATACAAATTCCCAATCTTCACATTTGCATGAAAATATTCAAGTTATTCAGATGGGAAGGGAGCCCCACACTCTCTGAAGGCCACAGTGCTCTAGCTCTGTGCAGGCACCACTGAGCTTTGGTGCTTCAGGCAAAGGAGGGCTCTGCTGGCAGCACTGCTGGAGAGCCCCAACCGCAGTGCTTCACCCCCATTGTTGGGACACTCTGGAGCAGGAAGCACAAGTTCCCTTCAGGCAAAGGATTTTCTTCAAACCTTGGTGAATGCTTTAACTGATAAGCAAAATATACTTTTTTCCTCCAACTACAGAGTGTGCCAAAGGCTGCCAACTGAGTACAACAGAAAATTCACAAGTGCAAGATGATGGTTCACTTTACTCCGCATGAAAGGTGTGCCACAGGACTCATCTCCATCCTCAGTGTTTCCTGGTGGCTCTTTTAAGCTGATTCCCATGCAGTGTGATAGCTTTTTCCATGCCAGTTCTTATATACTGTAGAAGGTGCTAGGTTCACAGTTTAAGCTCTTGTAAGAAAGTATAGCACCGAAAACTGCAGTTTTGCAGTAGTCAATGTTCTGCAGCTGGTTAAGTCTTGGTATGTCTAGGGCTCATACCCTTGCCAAAAGATTATGAATAGACCCTGAATTAGAAGTCAAAAGTATATAATTTTACTAAAATATAATTTTAACCACTTTGAGGCAGGAAATAATTCACATACATAGATCGGATATATTGTATTTGGTGCAACAGTAAAAACTGCGATACTATTTGTATCTTATAGCCTTTATAACCACTCAATGATTATAAAACAGTTGGTCTGACAATAATTTGGTCCTGATAATTACACAGTTCTCTCCCCAGTAATAGATCAAAATATAAGAATTAACTATGAATAATCCATAAATAAGTTACCTTCAAAAAAACCATGTAACTGAAAATAAATACATGGATCCAAAGCAGTTCAGTTGTAACTGGAAGGACTCCAATAAATGGATTTGAGGAAGACAGAACTCTTCCATATGCTTTTTTTGAAGATTAATTGAAGCATCTGGAATACATTAAATACAATTTCATAAATCCCGAGATTAGGGAATTTTAGACTTTTCTTATTATAGACAATATATGATTTCATGAGTTAAGTTCTGTGTTTCTCTTTGTCCATATAAAGCAATACCTGCTCAGTTTCAGTGAAATAAGCTGCTTTTATTATAGCCATAAGTATTACTTGAGAAATCTACCACAGATTAGTATCTTTATTACATATACTCACTTGAATCATGTACTGAATTTTTTAGGCAAAAGGAGAAATGAATTTGCCATACTAGGTAAGACATATTAATATAAAAAATAGGAAATTTGTGACTGTAGATTATAATGTTATTTTCTTGCCTGCTGTGCTGCTGTGTTATCTTTTATACCAAAAAAAAGAAGAAAAAAAATAGGTGATAATAATATAAAATCAATGACCATAAACAAAAGTAAGGGTGGTAGGAGGTCATACCAATTGCAAGTCCTGCACAGATTTAGAAGAGAGCGGTTATTTATTAGAAGCATGGAAGACCTAACGTAAATGGCTCATGGAACATCCTATAAAGTATTGTAACATGCCTGTAACATGCAAAATCCAGGAAAATACAACTTTACTTTGCATCTTGAAACACTTTCTGATGGCGCGTTCTGCAGGTACATCACGCAGTTTTGTAAATTCTACTTTCCTTTTTATATTTCTATGTTTTTAATCCAGAGCAGGTTATTCTGAATAGCATCTGAAGCGCTTAAACATGCCAGATCCTTGCATGAGTGTAGATGCATCAACATCATGACGTATCAGCCCCATAATGCAGGAGCATAATTTGAACATCGTGCTCCTGGCCAGTCCCCTGCTGACACCTGCTACCGACACCTGAATCCCCTCAGTAGCATTTCTCATCCCAGAGGGGTTTTCTGCCTCTTGACTCCTGCCTTTCTCCAGTTACAAATTAAATAACACAGTAACTTTGATGTGTTTATATAATGTCAGGACATAGTAAGTCCTAACAAACAAAATCAGACAAACCACTGAAAAGAAAAACCTGCCCCAAAGGCAACGTTTAGGCCAAGTTTATCCTTCATCAAAGTCCAGCAAAACAGTGGTTTAGTTTCTGTTTTCTTAAGTTTAAAAATGCTTTAATGTTATATAAATACATCTGGGTTATTGAATTTTTAATTTGCAATTTGAGAAGGGAGAGCAAGAAAGATCATCAGAGAGAAGATTGTTTGACGTATCAATTTTGTTTTAAGACCACAGTTTTCCCTTATTTGCACCCAGGGAGAAATATACAAGTGTTTTATTCCCATTTAATGAGAGTGAAAGGGGTAAATATGTTCCTCAGAAACTGAATTTGTAAAGTGAGAGGTTACTTTGTATCAACAGAGGCAGAAGATAAAAAGGCTGTCTTGATGACACACACACAAAGCATGGATCTAGAAGAGTTCTGTCTTTGATAATACTTAAAAAATACCCCAAAACCTCAAAAAATAAACACAAAAGGCCAAATAAATCAAATACAGATGCTCTTCTGATTTGAAAAGGGCCATGCAGGAACTCTTCCTTACATTCAAGCTGAGTTCAGCACACATTTATTATTAAATTTTGCTTAACAATATCATGGCATAGGATTATGAGGGGAACCCAGAGATAATTTATTTGCCCGTAGAACTGTATATAAAAGCGTTGCATATACCATGAAGGAACAGCCCCTTCCAATTGGTACTAAGCAGGAGTAGTGAAGATGCAAGGCTGCAACTTATGCAACCAACCATATACAAACTGCACCCCTGATCAGACAGATAGAAAAGTAACCAGTATACATATACGGACCGAAAAAATCAGAAACCTAAATGTCTCCAGAGGAGCATAAGATCACAGAGCATCTTCCCACTGCAGCATAATTCTGAATTGTGTTAGCAAGCACAGTTTCTGTCATTGTTGCTTAGTTGGCAAAATCAAGCCTCTGAAACTTGAAAACTCCAAAAGAACCATCTTCTACTCAGCCTGGGCTTCCTGCTGGAACAACTCAGATATGCTCTCTAGACAGAGATGACAATGTGGTTCACCTTTTGCAGTATGAGGTTGTAGACTCTAATTAAAAATGTATTCTGCCTGTACTCAGAATGCAGATGAATTATATGAAAGATAAACATCAGGCCTTGCTATGTATTCCCTGAACTTGGCTTTCCAGAGCCAAAGAAAATCTAGGAGATGCCTGCAAATACTTCCACGGGTTGAGGCACTGTCAAGTAAATGGCATAATTTAAAATCCAATATGGCCAACATCAGTAGAGTTTGCAGAGCACACTGCTTTAAATTAAAAGGATTCCAGGGTATTACCACACTAAAGACTCTTAAGGGATGTTTATTCATCCTGCATCTACCTTTAAGCATAGCTATGAAGTTTGAGATTAACCAAGATATGCAAAAGTATTTTATTGTCATTTTCAGTTCTGATATCTAAGCTAAATTCCATTTGGCCAAAAATCCACTGGTGAAACAGTAAGTGTGCATGCCCCATAAAATCAATGCAAAGACTGATGCTGACAGTCCACTTCACATTCCTGTTCAGCTAAAACTCTAGAAGCTTTAAGAGTTACATGGGCAAAAGGACTTTAGTTTGATGATACTGAAGGTTAATGATGGCTGCCACAAAACAAAGTGCTCGGTCAGTTAACACACTGACTGCACACCATGTCTGAGAAGTTGGGTAGTTATGTAGGCTAACTTGAACTGAACTCTCTAATTATACCAGATCCAGCAATTCTAAGCCAGCTGTGAGATGTCTGTATGAGGCACATTATCTTGAGTGATTACACCGTAGATAGAGCCATCAGTTTACCACAGTCTGGTAGATAAAAACTCCGCAGCCTATTTTGCAGCAGACCAATATACATTTTACAGGACTTTTCATGAGACCACCGTGTCCTTTTCACCTTGCTAACTGAAAGGTAAGAAGACAAAAAATACTAATTAAAAATTTTTAAATTGTAAATTGATCTTTGAGACAAACTATACATACAAGTTTTTAATCAATCTCTAATTCTTCTTACCATAAATAGCAACAGTATAAACCAAGAAGCTTGGCAAAATGGAACCAATTAACCTCTAAACAAAGATGAGATCTAAGGATGTCCTCATTCACGCAGAAACAATGCTGACGAACAATGTAATTATAAAAAATACTGGTTACTATTCACTCAGAGGATGGCACCTCTGGAGAGGCCACTGCCATCCTCAGCGTTGCCACTGGAGCTCTCATGATTGCGCTCCTGGAGCATTCCTCTGAGGAGCTTCACACAAGGAACAGTGCAGGGAATTACTGATTCAATGAATGGTACTTGGAAACAAGGCTAAAAACAAGACTAAGTACCAGAGGTCCCAATAATCCCTCGGAAATGCAAGGTGGCTTTAGGAACATCGTGGTTCTGCAGTCGTCTGCAGTACCAGCAGATGCTGCCCCTTATTGTCCTACTTCTGGACCTTATGATGTTGCAGGAGTTTTTGTCCCTCTTAAGATGTGTTTGCAGGTGGCAGAATGGGGAAATTACTCTCTTTATTGTGAACCAATGAAAGATGGGTCAAAAAGTTATTCAGAGACACAGCTGCAGTAAAATGACAACAGCAATCTTTTACCAGTTTTGCTCATTTCTTTACAGACAGAAATTCATAGCTTACTCTTATGAAATTTTATAGAAGATTATTCTAATTTTTACTTAGTTTGTTGTGGATTTTAAGCAAAAAAACCCCCCAAACCCACAAAATTTATAACCATTTTTTGTCTAAATAATTATTCATAATTCAACAGCAATACAGCTTTACTACAGGAAACTGAAGAGTCATCTGCCTGAATTACATAATTATTATGGTTGGAAAGGACCTCCAGGGTCATCAAGTCCAACCTTCATCCCAACATCCCCCTAACCACTAGACCATAGCCTCAAGTGCTACATCCACTCGTTTTTTAAACGTCTCCAGGGATGGTGACTCCACCAACTCCCTGGGCAGTCTATTCCAGCGCCTAACCACTCTTTCAGTAAAGAATTTCTTCCTAATGTCTAATCTAAACCTCCCCGATGCAACTTGAGGCTATTTCCCCTCGTCCTATCGTTAGTAATCTGGGAGAAGAGACCAACACCAGCCTTGCTAGAAACTCCTTTCAGGTAGTTATAGAGAACAATAAGGGCTGTTTGGCAGGCACACAAAATAGGCTGTGCTGTATTAGACTACTTGGTATCAAGCTGAATATTTTTTAATTTGATGAAAAATTCTAGGTATGTGTAAACTGTAGTTATGTCAGTTTGCAGCAAAGTGTCATTGAGTTCTCCTGTGGTTTTGTAGAGTCTACATCTTAAGATATCTTTTGAGTTTCATGTGTAAGTGTTGTGCTGGTTCAGCCATCATCATTTTATGTTGCCATCAGTTGCTTGATCACACAGGATAACACTGAACCCAGCAACATCCTCAGAAGCCTTTTTTAAAACAATCCTGCCATAGGTTCCTGTGGGCCCAGCTCCTCTGCTGCCCATTGTGGTGCCAGCATCACCTGCTGGACACAACAGACAGAGATGGCTCCCTCAGTGGCCCTTCATATGGAAAGACATGACCCACAGAGCTCAGCAAGATGCAACCAGCCCCAACAGAAGCCACACCCAACAGGAAGCTCCTCCAACTGATCAGCTCCTGACTGATATAATCCTGGCCTCGCCCACCACCCCAACCACAGCCACCTGGGTGAGGGCAGAGCCAGAGAGACACAGGTGGGCCAGGTTCTGCCTCTGGAACATGAAGACAGTGAGGGAAACAAAACATTCTGCTAGGTTGTGACTGATTCACAGGTCAATTCCAACTTGGGGCCCACAACTCAGGCCCCAGCACTTCAGTAAGATACAATTACTCCAAAAATCTCACAACGGACATAACCAAAGCAATTATGCTTTGATCTGAAATCCCACCTAGAAGCCTTGGAAACCGACCTTTTTTTGCAATTTGGCATGTATAATAAATCTACTCCTGCAACCTACAGATGACTATGCTGTGTCATATTAAGTTATTTCTATCCATTCTTTTCCATTAATGACTACTGCTGCAAATTTGCAAATGCCATTCATTAGTAAATTATAACAAAAGCAGCGGAATATAGCAATAAGGATAAACCACATTAAATAGTGACTAGCAGCAAAACAAAGAAATAATCCGAGAAATCAAAAGGATATGAAAGATAAGTGCATTTTTTTTCTGATAACATAGATCACTGCCATTTTAAATCATGGGCTTATTTAGACTCCTATGTTTATCCTAAGAATCCCAGTTGCCCCACTGCATGGAGACCTGGTTCCCACTATAGTTTTCCTCACTTCACATATTTCAGTATAGACTGTCAAAGATATTAAAGTAGGTCTTCTGGGAATAAAAGTAAGTGTGATACACTAATTTAATCACTGGTGTAACTAGCCTTAACTCCAGTTAAATAGAGACACATTCTTTTGGGAAAGTGTCCTCTTGTTCCTGGAATATCTCTGCAAGTGTAGAAAGATAGATTCTGACATCATGTTTCAAATAGCTCTATTTATGTTAAAAAAAAATAAATCTTAAAGCAAAAGAATCAGAGGAAATCTTCTTCATAGCCCCAGGGATTACTTAAAAAAATTACATCTATCTCTACCAAAGGGAAAAAAAATAAAGCAAAATTCCCTCTTGTTCATCATTTTTTTTTAAACTCATCTGCTATTTTTACTTACTGTATATAAGAATTAAAAAAAATAAGTAGGGTGGTAAATTGGGAATAAGATAGCAATGATTGTGTTAACTGTACTTCCCAGTCATCTCTGTGCTTGACAAAACTGAAAAGATGGAAAATAAGGCTAAAAACATGGGCTGCAGCAGGATATCCAGATTCCTCACGGAGGTGCACAGATATAGGGTCCCTTTTGTGAAGGTTTTGATTTGTAGTGAGCACATGTTAAACTAGTTGGCATATCTACACTAAAATGATGCAAGACAAAAGTAGGAACAGAAATAGAAAAGCTAAGAAATGCTAAAATAATTTTTCAACTTTGAAATGCAGCCGATGTTTTTCCCTAGTGTAACAGGAAACAATACAGATTTAAAGCTCTTTCAAGCCCATCTCTGAGAATTACTGAAGAAACTGAAGGGCTTGGTTTTAAAACCTTGGCAGATTAGGATGGTTTGCAGCATCCTCGGTCTGTGGGGAAAGTCTGAAAATGGCTCACAAAGAAACAGACCAACCAGGGGACAGAGTTTCATATTAAACCCTCACAAAGAGTCTATGAAATTACCTTAGACAGGGGCTAAAGCAGACTGGTGATTGTAGTGATTCCCTCAAAAAATAAAATGGGGTGCAGGTAAAAATAATTACAGAGATCTAAGAACAGATTTCTCAACCACAATTAGGATAATAGCAAATGTAGTAGTATATGACTCAACATTCTCTGGAGTTCTCTGGGTGTTCATAAAAAGATACTCGTGTCCACTCTTTAAACCAGAAAACTGGGAAAAGAATGTGAAATGTTCTTTCCTATGCTGAGACCACCTTTGAAAGTAAAAATGCATACCCAAGTAGGTCATAGTAGAAAACATCTTCACACACCCAAAAACAGTTGAGAGATCATGGATGCATTTTTCTGTTCCTTGTTAGGAGACAGGGAATTTAATATTTTAGAAGTATAAATAGGATACAAGGACTAATATTTACCAGAATATCCACTAACACAAGGTCTGGAGCTTTTACATGAGAATACAGAGATATTGATTTAAACACTCTGCTTGAATAGTTTAAAGCAAAGGCTGTCTCCTACATAGAATCACAGGATGAATCACAGATTTGTGATTCAAAACCCTGTTTGGGTTGGAAGGGACTTTTAAAGGTCATCCAGTCCAACCTCTCTGTCATTGGCAGGAGTATCTTTCACTAGATCAGATTGCTCAAAGGCCTGTCTAACCTGGCTCTAACACTTCCAGGGAGGTGGTCATCCACAACTTCTCTGGGCAGCATGTTCCAGTGTCTCACCATCCCCTACAGCAGAAAGTTCTTCCTTATATCTAACCTAAATGTACCCTTTTTTAATTTAAAGCTGTCAACCCTTGTCCTATCACTACAGGCCTTGGTAGAAAGTCTTTCTCGTTCTTTCCTATAAACTCCCTTTCAGTATTGAAATGTTACAATAAGGTTACCCTGTAGCTTCTTCCTCTCTAGGCTAAACCACCGCAGTGCGAACGCCTTAAGCAATTGTTTTTTTCTGAGGTGGGGCAACTTACTGCTGTTGGTGCTTTCTGAATCTGTGCTCTCTATCCGTCCTCTTGCTTTCTCCAAGAAAATTTAATTGAAATCAGGCTGTTCCTATTTTTTCTACAGACAATGCTGCCATCCCTTACTAGCCTTAGTCTTTGCTACATTGCCTGCATAGAATTAAAATTGTTCAGATTTATTTCCTTCTTTACTAAAAACATAAATCTGCATACATATTTAGGCTGAATAAGGTTCTGAACTTTCACAAAAGATTTCTAGCATCTGAAGGTATGCAGCTTCAGCTAGCTCTGAAACATATTATATTAAGATTTCTTTGGTAGCACCTGTGAAAAGCATAGGTATAATTGAAGACCTCGTAAGTAGGCAATGGATAATAATGGATGGACAGCAAGTTCATAGAGCCTCAACTCCAGGTGATAAAGCACAGAAGTCGAAAGCATGGAAGATAGCCGGAGCTTATTTTGGCAAGTTACTGGACTCAGCAATAATCTTTTGCCTTCACACTGAAAAAATGTGTTGTGCCGTTTCACAAGATACAACAACTATGACACCAGGTTGATAATGCTTTTATGAAGGTACTTTTTAGATATTGTTTCCTTTTCAAGGGATGGGAAGTCAGAATTAGTATTTTGCTTATTTAAAAGGTGACCTTGCTCCAACAGAAACAGCAAGAAATAGAACTGACACAAAGGTAGACTCGGTGAATCCTTTGTTTTTACAAATATTCTATTTCTTCTCCACCTCATCAAAGGTTAACATCTAGTGGAAGAAGGCTTCCTAATGGTTGAGCGAGTGGCAGCAGTATTTGTAGTATATCAGAGATTTTTCCTAGACATATAAAAAATCTTGAGTAGGGTGGAGGTTTCTGATGCCTCTTAACGTGTGAAAACCAAGCAATTTTCTCCTTCGTTCAAAGTATCTCCCTTCTGCACGCTCATGAGCAGCAACTGAGCTCAGTGAGAGTTAATCTATTTGCTCAGTAGTTTCCTGAAGCTGTTCCACTGCTTCCACTGTGACAAATCCCCTCAACTTATCTCTGTCTGGACTGACTAAGAAGGGACAGACTGGTAGGCAGAAACTTTGTTTCTGAAGGAAAGCAATTTACACAGGAAACTTCATGCAGAACAAAAGAAGCAACTTCAGTGTTACATGGCATGCAATACTGAATAGAAAAGAACACTGCATGATATTTTCAGCTGCACAACAAAAATGTCATCAATGCTAATGGCAGTATTGCTTAATGGGCAGGTCCCTAAACACAATTACATTTTGGCAATGCATTGTTCAGGCTGATCCATCTGGGAGTAATATTTCAAATTGTTCTCTAGGGACTTGGTATTTTTACAAATGTATGACTTTATGTCTTTGGCATAATAGAAATTTCTATGGGGATATTGATTACATTGGAAGTAGAGAAAGTTTTCCTAGAAATTAGCCAGAACAGGAGAAAGGAGTTCCCACAGAAACAAAGAAAAAGCACAACCTTGCCTCAACACTTTTTATCCTTCCTTAGCTGTGTGAATGCTTCAGGAAACCCTTTCACAACAGAACAGAATACTGAACGTGTTTCTTTGTATATGTGATATGTGATCAATTCATATCCAAAAGATACTACAATGTTGCTATGGGAAGGACAGCATTAAAAGTGCAGAGCAGCACCAGCTCCCTGTAAATCATGTCCACTATAAAACAAGAAGAGCTTTGTGTTTGAAAACCCTGTTGCTTACTGTGTAAGAGTGTGTATTACAATCCCAAATTTAGGAAAGTTCTAAACAATCACTGATTAAGAGTTTCAATGCATGTTCTACTGTTTTCCTGTTACAGCCTTTGTAACAGGAAATAGTTGATTACAAAAATAAATAAAACATACCTTTAGAATGACCAATCCTGACTGTAGAGATCAGGAAGGACGCTGTGCATAGTATTGTCACTAAAGATTTTTCCTCTAGTGGCTTTTGAAGAACATTACACCAGAATTTACTTTTTGACTATTAAAATGGAATAATGAAATCATATTGGCATTAGACAGCTGGACTTTCCTATTATGTGATTTTTGTTCTACAGTAACCTTATCCCTTGTATTACCTGCTAGCTTGCTCTAATGCAGTCTTCTCTGAGAAGTCATACTTTAAACAGATCACATGTCCATCGTGTTGATTTTGTAGAATTTCTTCCTTGCAATACTAATCTATGACAATTAAATGCCTTTAAAATCATATTGAAGCTTAGACCTTATCTACTCCTGTCCACTTGACATATACCTCTGTAGAGGGCTAAGTATTGCAACAGATACCTTGATAGAGGCATCTGCACCTGTGGGTAAGAGAGCTATGCTTGCCTTCAGAGAACTGTGCTCTCAAGTCCTTGCCTGCTGAGATCCGATCTGAGCTGGCAGTCTCCCACAGTTTATCCATGCTTCTTACCCAGTTATTATCAGAAGTTATAGATAAAAGTCACCTGTACTATTCTGAGATTAACAGTATTATATACATGTTCTGCTTCCTTGGTCTGTTATATTTGTGAAACACATGTATAAGCCTATTCAGTCACTGCCAGCCTGATGCCCATGTTTTTCTAAGAGAGAACACATAAAATGATTGATTGTGCTTGTTTTTTTCTGATGAAAAATAGATAAGGTGGACTATCCCAACCACCCGGCTTTTCATACATCTGCACAAAGGTGAGAAATGAAGGAATGTACAGCTTCTCCCAGTGCAATACTGTTGCTGCTGCTACTCAGCTCCCTGTAAATGGGGCAGAAAAATCGTTAGTTCATGTCCCTCCCACTGGCACAAAGCTCAGAAATGGTGTACTTCTCTCTCAATCAGTCCTTCCTTACAACTGAGTTTACAGCCATTACCAATGTCTAGTAAGTTTGGTATTCTGGGTCAGAAAACTCGTTATTTTGTTCTAAACAGAAAATCAAAACCTCCTTATTGAAAGTTTAACCTCCTTTAGACACTTCCAGAAACCCACAACCTGATGACTCCTTCACACTATTTTCACAAAGATGGTGCTATTACTTCTGTCTTATAAAAACAAGACATTAATAAATTTGTACTTTCCTTTATTTTCTTACATACATTTTTATATGTAGTTAATGAAAAGTAAAGATCTGGTTATTACTTGGTATGTGCTTTCCATCCATGACAGTAATCACATAAATGTTAAAAATATCTGTGTATAATTCACTAATAGCCAGACCACAGAAAAGAGCTGGAAAGGAAGCAGCACATGAAACCATCTTTGATATTCTTCTGAAAATTGATGTAACTAGGTAGCTCACAGAAACAATTTATTTCTAGATGCAACAAGTCACTATTTTGGTTATTTAACTGTTTTGGTTATTTATATGACGCTATATGAAAAATTCAGTCAATATAAAAATAAATATAATATTATCTAAAAAACCACAATCCCTTTGGCTTAATCTGCAGGAAACTTTCTAAATCTGATATGTAAGAATCCCTACATTTGGGATCTTTACACCAGACACTGAACTGGAAAATCAAAGCTGTATTATTTATTTATGCTGCAAGTATCCCAAATGAAAAAGGACTGAGCAAGAAGAAACCAGCCAAGAATAGTCTGTGTTTTTCGCATATACCTCACTGACAGTCCTCTTAGTCCCTGCACTGAAATAATGGAGACTCCTCACTACCTCATGGAGCTACAGTCAATTTGTATACAATTCTTTAAAGCAATGACTTAGAGGGATTTATAGACAGGGAAAGTAGCTTTGAGATCTAATCGCTAGGGCAGAAAAACCTAGACTCCCTGGAAGCAGAGGCTTAAATTCTGTCAGGCTCACCTCATCCTTTCATCTTTCAGAGCTAGATAAAATTCTGTGTAGCTTAACATATAGGGATCCTCCACAGGACCTTTAAAAGATGAAGTCATATCTCCTCTAAGTCTTGTTAAATATAACATCTTTTGTCTTTCTTCTCCCCCTTAGAAATAAGTCCTGGCAACCTGAAATATTTTTTCTAAAGCTATTTCTTTTTTCCAGGCAGCTCCCTACCTTCTTGTCTTGAAGGTTTTGAAGCTTTATTTCCTTGATTCTCTATTTTAGTGTAAGTGATAGACACTTTCCTATAGAACTGTTCTACTCTGCAGGCAGTATTAGCAGAAATCAGGGCCCAGAAAAACACAGCCATTTCTTCCCAGTTCAAGATTTGCTCTTTTCATTTCTTTAAATTGCCAAAAAGCTAATCAGACTCACAGAACCCATTGAAATAAAATTTAAAACTATGTTTGAAAGAGGAAGAAATTTCAGCAAATATCCTACTAATTATTGACCCTCTCCAACTAATGCCTATGTGTACCAAGAAACAGCCTGAGCAAATTAATGACAGTGGCTACTACAGAGCTTGAACTCAAATTTTTAGAGCTAAAACTGTTGGTACACATTACAAGTAGTAATGACTGTACACATGTGCACTAGGGATCCAATTTAAGAATTTAATGACATCTAATTCATTACACAATCCTATATATTTTTGGTAGCTTGTCCCAAAGGCCTCTTCAGCAATTACAGATAACCAAAAAACTGCTAATAGAATCCCTGTTAATGAAAAACATGTTGGCTAGAGAGAAGAAGAGATGTATGGATTGGTAGTCCTTAGGTTTCTGAGTTTTTCCTAATTAAAAAGAAGAGTAATATGAAAATGGATTTGTCAGTACTTTAAATCTTTCTTAATCCTGACTGAGTTTTAAGGCAAGTAGTCCCAAAAAGGCAGACGCATAAAGATAATGGATAATAATAATAATTAGTCAATCTTGGCTGCTATTTAGAGGAAAAGGAATCACTAGGAACAGACACAGTGTGAAGAAAATAGAAATGCAGCTCATCAAAGAAACACTGGCTTGGGCAAACAAAAGATCAGAAGCTGAAAAGTCCACATTCTCTTCCCAAGACGCACTAGGTAATACCTTGGTATACAATGCAAATTATTTTCCATGGGGAGAGAAATAAAACAATACAGTTTATTACAGCCAATCTTCAACTGGATGCTCTCCATATAAAAAAAAAAAAAAAGAAGATTGACACAAAACACCTGTTTTTTCTTCCTTCAGGGAGCTTTAAAAGTACACCTAGTTCTTATTAACTAATGCAATGTCCACTAATGTTTCAGAAGTGAAGAAAGACTTTTAAAAATTATTCAGAGTAACACAGCCTGAAGATCTGCTTTAGTACTTTTTAAGACAGAGATTATATCCATTTAATATAAATGTCACTGAGAAATCACGTATCAAAACGTTACCTCTCAAGTTTTCTTTTACAAGTTAGTAAAGCTGGTAAATGCCAGCTCATGAGCAGCCCAGTACACATTTTTCAGCCCACCTGAGCCTCCAGCTGTTCAAAATGCTTTGTACAGTCACATCAGGGCTGCAATAGCCTTATAAGAAGTGGTACAGGAGTGTTGCCTAGAGCTTACCCAAAAACCAGAAACCAGGCTAAGAAGTCCTCTCTTGCAAGCTATGTGGCCTGCGGCTCTGTCACTTAGCAATTACATAGAAAATGGTCAATGAATACATGTAAGACTTTGAGACCCTAGTCATTAGACCACACAGATGGCACAGAGCAGTGAAAAAAAGTGAGCACAAACAGAAACAAATCTTGAAAATGCTTGGGCAGACTGCTGTTACATATAGAAGCAGAGAGCATTTGGGTTACTGAGTTCAAGTCCTTGTCACCATGCTGCAGGAAGCTCTGCCCTTGGTTGTACAGCTTTTCTGTCGATCTTTCCCAAGTGCTGCAATCCCTTGGGCCACAGTGTGATCTTGAAAAGTTTTTGTGCTGTTGTTGAAAACACTTCACTTCACTTTAAGATAAGCATCAAAGCAACAACAATTATTTTAATTAGTTGAATGAATCTTTCAATTAATTAATTCTGAGAAAAGTTTGAAATTGAAGAATCATAGTGAATCATTCATTTTATACCTAGGACACGATCATTCATAAGCTTCATTCCTTAGTGTCAGGATCATTATAAATTAACAACAGAGATGCAATATTTCTCACAAAAAAAAAAAAAGACTTTTAGTCAAAGTCACCTATTTAAAATCCTCATTGAACAAACTGGGATTTTAAAATACTTTGAACACTGAGGAATCTTTTTTTTCGTCACACGCATACAAACATATTAAGTTAGATTTAAATCAATACACGGGCTGACGTTGAGAGTTGTTATATTTTAGGAAATCAGCCCTTGGCATCTTACTCGGTAGGATCAGTTCTGCAATAGCATTCCAATAAAATGCAGGCATTTTTCAGGAGATATTCACTGGCATGAAAGCATAAGCTTTTTAATTCACCTAGCACCAGGCAAATCAGCAGCGACCATCTTGCTAGAGTTGACTGTGAACCCTGCTAGCTTTCATGCACAAGTGATAGATACGCTGTGCCCAAGAACTGAACATAAAGCTCAGTTTTATAATCACTTATTCTTCTGATGTCTAAAGTGGAAAAAGGTTGAAAAATCCTAGAAAAAAGAACAAATGTGGCTTCTTTGTTTGGACCATTTCCTTTCCTCCTACATTCTTTGCTTCAAAGCAACATTGATTACTAACTTCAAGTGGACTGACAACTCCACTACAATATCTTTTATTATTTGTATTTTGATAGCGGACACTAACACATCAGACACAATATGTTCCCCAGAAAACTCATGAGCTAAAAAAGAAAACAAGAAAGAGATGGCTAATATCTGTGTAAATGCAGTATGTTTTACATTGCATGTGTATGTTAAGAACATTTTTATATGCTGAAACTTTTGGACATTTGAAACCTGTTCCAGTGTCTCACCACTGTCATTGTAAAGTAATTTCTTTCTTAGTTTAGTCTAAATCTACCATCCTTTAGTTTAAAACTATTACCCCTCGTTGTGTTGCAACGAGCCCTGCTAAAACGACTGTTCCCATCTTTCTTATAGGCCCCCTTTAAATTTGGAAAGGCTGCAATAAGGTCTCCCTGGAGCCTTCTCTTCTCCAGGCTGAACAACCCCAACTCTCTTAGCCTTGCTTTACAGGAGTGGTGTTCCAAGCCTCTGATCATTTTTGTGGACCTCCTCTAGACACACCCCAACAACCTCATGCCCTTCCTGTGCGGAATACTCCAGAGCTGGACACAGCACTCCAGGTGAGGTCTCACCAGAGTGGTGTAGAAGGGCAGAATCACCTCCCCCAACCTGCTGGCCACACTTCTTTTGATGCAGCCCATCATATATGGTTGGTTTTCTGAACTGAGAGTGCAGATTGCTGGCTCATGTCCAGCTTTTCATCCACCAATACTCCAGTTTGGATAAAATTAAAAACAATACAGAAAAACTCAGATCAATTTCTACTTGCCACAGTACAGTAAAATCAGTATGTATATAAATTCAGTATTTACAAATATGAGCCCCATTACATCTATTATTTAATCACGTGGTGACTGTTTATAGTAGGAACAAAAGCTAGTTTTAAAACACTGATACATAATACTGAGGAAAAAAAATCTTATAAAGCAGAAAGGGAAAATAAATATTTCCTAAGGATATACAAGGAAACTGTAAACTTATTTAAGCCTTAATGAAAATCTTAGAAAATATACTGAAGAAGTAATTTCTTTAGACTTTTGTAACTAAGTCTCCTTACATTTTTCATAGAACTTTTAGGTTCTGAGTCAATAGAAAATATGTCTAAGTTTTGATATTTTCTACTACTTCTTTTCCTGCCTTGAGGCTTACTCAGTTTAACATGAAACTCTCAGGTCAACAAAGCTTTTATTCAGTCCAGCACTAGTTTAATTACTATTGCCTTTTGAAAGTGCTCTAAAAAAAAAAAAAAAAGCAAACATTTTATGATTTAGGGGAAAAATTGTGCATGGCTTCTTTCTTTTTTATATTTCAGTATTAATATTTAGCTGTAAAGATTTATTTTCCGATGGACAAATAGTTTTAATTACTTGAAATTAATTTACATGAAACATAAAGCTTTCTTTAGATCTTAAATGGGGATTAATTTGAAATTAGGGGCTGGTTGAAAGTAGACTCTAAAGTGGGAATAAGTATTGCATATGGAACTGGCCTGCTTCTATTATACAACCTGTTTCAGCTTCTGTAAGCTTATATGTGCTTAGACAATTTCTACAGAAACCCATACTGTAAAGTTGCCAATACCAGAGGAGCTCGGCACTACAAATTTACTGCCTTCCATGCTGTTAAGAACAATAACCTAATTTAGTTCAGCCTGTATGGTCTCTTGTCATGGGGTGAAAAAGGAATAAATCACTTTTAAAATTAGATAGTTCACTGACGTTTTCCAATATTTTCCTAGTTACCCTCTCCTGGAAGTCCTATTATCTCCATATGTCTTAAAGTGGAATATCCTATCAGTTTCCCATGTGAAACTGAATAGGTGTAAATTTATAGCAAGAAAAAAAGGAAACCACATGTATGGCAGCAAATCACATACACACACACGCACAAACATGTATAACCTTATATCTGTAGATACACAAAATACACACACATGCATGTATGCATGTACACATGTATGTACAGCATCTCTTCTTTGCCTCCAAGTTACCTTTACAAACTAGGTAGACTAATGGATTCTTTGGCTTGTGTTGCAGCCTCTGCTCTGGTTACCCCTGTGAGCATGCTGGAAGAAACAAGCTGCATGGTTTGGACAAGCAGATTCCACAATATTTCAACAGAAGAAAGACCCACACTGTGGTTTTGATACAAAACTTCAGCCTGGTTGAGAGTCTCAGTTCCAGTATGGGTTTGGTTCAGTTGAACATGTGCAACACAGTGATGGCAATCTTCTGTCATACGCTGATGCTCAGAGGGTTAGTCACCAGGAATAGAGCAGTGAGAAATTAAGGAAAGTAGACAAATAAAATGACTACTGAACAGAAGGGCTTGGAACACAAAACAGGAAAGAATGACTCCTGTTATAATGACAATACTCCTAATTATATATATTCAATGAGAAATAAACTATTAGAGAGAGAGTAAAATACTTCCAATTAATGGAAGTAATGTAATGTTCAAACTTAAATGAAGTATTTTTCCCTTGAGGGTTTTACTGTACTGTTTTATTTAGCTTAATGTAATTTAAATTATAAACAGAATGGTTTTGTAAGCCCCCAGAGAAATGTATTTTATTGATAATGTATTTCCTTTGAAGTGGTTATGGAAATCATGCTCCTCCTGAAGTCTGTGTCTCACATACCGCCTACTGCTGCAAACTAGTCAGTCCTCACAAGTTAAACATGATCAGTCTGGTAAAGTACGTGACAAGAAAGCCCAAGATTTTCTTAAAATGCCAGAGGAAACAGGAAATTCTAAAAACTAATAGTCTTCCTAAGAAAAAAAGGTATTGCAAGATCTTTGTTGATAAAACTTACGGTTTTTCGGAGGGAATGGAACTCAGCCATAAGCACTCCACTTGAGTTTTTAATGCGTATAATGGAAGAATTGTTTACACTATACCCTAGAAGGAGTTTCAGCTGAAAGTAACTATATTTTGTGTACTTGAATTTAAATATGCAAATATTTCCACTTTTAATTTAAATAATGAAACCTTAAAAAAATATTTTTAGTATAAAAAGTACACTTTCTTTCAGGATGCAAATTACAGATGACCGGTTTGTGTCACCTTTTTTTCTCCAAGTAATTGAAATAATCAATTTACAAATAAACAAGCAACCATGAACAAATAAACTGAACCCCAATCTATGTGCTCTCCTCACCATCAATAGATACTGCACAGACTCAGTTAAATAATTAGAGACAAAGAGAAAATTGTCTCTAGAAAATTAATTTTGGCCATTAATCATCTTTTAAAAGCGTAATAGTACCCTATCCTCATGGATTAACCATTAACTCAACATGCCAGGCATAGATATACAAAAGTCTAAGCTGTGATGTTTCTCCTGAAATAATGTCAAGGCGAGTCACTTCAAATGGACTAGGCAAGTAAGCACTACAAGATTTGACTGATTATGCAACTGCTTACAGCATGAACTCATGACAGCTGTAGTCACAAATTACACATGCTTTGAATTGGTTATTCTTTTTGTCAAAGCTACTCTTCTGCTCCAATGTACTACCAAAATCTATAAATAAATACATAGATTAAAAGATAAATAACAAAAAATCCAAGTTCTCATTAGTTTTGGATGAAGAGTTTTAATCATTTTTCAAAGGATAATGTATAGGAACAAATATGTTCAAGTCACAATTCTGTAGGACAAACATTAATGCTCTGGAGTTAAACTCTGAGCTACATTTTATCAATATCACAAAGTTTCAGGCAGACAGTTAAATGCAGAAGAAGTATTTTTAATAACCTAACTATATGAAACAAATACGAATGACCTTTAACACACTGTTTAAAAAAAAAATCTGACATGAACATACTGCTGCACAAACCTTCCAAGAAAAGCCATTTCCTCTGGCTCATTTTAGATCAGACAGTATCTAGGCCACACTTGGATGTTACACCAATTGTGTTAGAATTTGTACTTTGTATTAGAGAGACGACCTGTACCACAACCCTTGCAGACATCTATATTTTGCTAAAAGATACTAAAGCACAAGTCTACTGGTGTTAAATGACAAATGCACGTCATAGTGACCATTACCCTTGCATCTGAGGTAAGATTTCAAGATTCTGACAGCCCAAACAGCCTAGCTAATGTACCTTTGCTAAGCAAAATAATGCTGCTCCTCTTGACTAATGTAATATGTTCAGATGAACTAAGAAATTCTGTTTAATACACTGCACATTTATGGGTAGAAAAGCACATTATTTTATTATGTCTTTATACATATAGTTCCTTAAGAGGTAGCATGACAGTATAGCGTAAATCTAAAGCAATACATTAGACTTATTTGCCCGAATGGCTTTGTTGTTAATTTAGGATAGAAAACAAAAAAAAGATACTAATTTCTGGATTTCTGAAAACTTTGTTACCATATCTCTTGCAGACAAATTATACGGTTTGGTTCTTTGACCCTTTATTTTTTGCTCACTGCTTCCCCACTGTCACATCAGACTCTGAGAGAAAAATAATTCACGTTTATAAAGGTAGAGATGTGGCCTGTAACAAAATTTGCGTAAGGTAATTACATAAATTCAAGTATCTTCTTCCTTACTTTCTTTTTAGGCTAAAACTGAATACAGTTCAATTCCAGTTCCTTTGGGGTACTCTGAATTTTGGCAATTAAAAAATTTCCTGTCAAGGAAATATCAGTGTGACACTGATACTCGAGTCTTCAGACTCAATATTCTCCCCAGCATAATGCATGTCTTTTGGAATTGCTTTCCTGCCCACCAGTTACAATTGGAGAAGATATTCACAACAGGGAACATGAATCTCTTCTCCAGCCTAGAGCTAGCAACCCACCTAGGAATTGTAACCATTTCAGTTTAACTACTAAGCCAGAAAATGTATGGTTTCAGTATTTTATTCATAGAAAACCTGCCATGTGCAAAAAAAACCCCCAACCCACAACCTTTCACCTCACGCAAAATACCTGAAAATATATCTACGTAAAGCTGGAATATGGTCAATACAATATGGAAGCCAAAGCCAACTGTAAATGAAAATGGCTAGCTGTGTAACAGTGTGCAAGACACCATGTGCTAATTTCAGGCTATGAAAGCAGGGGTAAGCGTCGTTACAGGATTCACCCGAGACACCTGGTGTTAGTATTGAAGCCATAAAGATTCAACCAGTATGCTATGAAAATTGTTTCCTGAGATGACTTAGTTAGAAGCTTTCTCCAGACAGAACCGAGTGACTGAAATCTCAAGACACTCCAGAAACAATCACAATAAACTGTCAGTGCCACAGTCCCTAAAGCAAGTATGCGCGGAGAGCTGTTTTCTCCGCAAGGAGAGCATGCCAGCACATGTAAATACAGGCCAGCTAAACCACTGCCAGTATCCATGTTTACAGTTCATTTCCACAAAATTAGAAATGTAAACCAAGCAGATAGTTTTACAGAAATGTGCAAGGCATGTAAAAGAAACACCAACTATAACGTAGACATAAATGCTGTAGCCTACCAATTCATGTAAATTATTTTAAATGCCACTGCAACTGAGACATTAAACAGCATAACATACAAGGGAGAGAGCAGTCAAGTGATAACGAATGCTGGCAATTTAATCAGAACAATTCAGTTCTTTGCCTATGTTTACTCTCACAGGGAGAAATGACTTGTTAAAACTAAACCCAGCCAGCATATCAAAACCAGAAGGGAAAACACACTTTTCAAGAAATTGAATATAACTTGTTGGATTCTCACCCTTACTACAGCAAGACTGAATTATTCTGCAGGGAAATCCTGGAGGTGGATGTTAGCTACATTTTTTATTTTGTCTGAAATTCATAGAAAACTTTAAAGTTTGTGCAGAAGCTCAAGACGACCAATAGTATCTGAAGACAGACACCTGAAGGTATCTTCACCCTGATTACCAATACCACGATAGTGCTCTATTCTTCTTAAGACAAGCATAGAGGTTCATTCACAACAAACCTGTTCAGCCTAGCTCTTACCCTGGAAGCTCTTATTCCATTAGCTGTAAAGCTGTAATAACAAGAAGCTCAAAGGCTGTCAACTGCTTGAGAATTTATTTAATTTCTCTGCTGGGTTTTGTGACTAAGCTGAAATTTGCAGCATTGCAGCTGATAATAAAGTTAGTTCAGGTACTCCTACAGGATTGATAGGCATCCCAGTGTTCCCAGCACCCACAACTTAAATAGATGCGGCAAGGAAATCAAACACACTGGTAACATATAATGGTCTACAGTTGTGTATCTGTTGATGATACACATTGCAAAGTTAGAGGCCCTTAATAAATGATTTTGTAGTCCATAAATTCCAAAGGACCCTGACTTTGCCAAGTGAGTACTGTTGCAAAAAATCAGCTGTTTCCAGACATGTTGAATACTTGGAAAGATATAATGTGTATATATATATTTATTTTGAATTTTACCTACATGGTCCAGTGAGGAACATCAAAGCGGCTAGCTGGATCAGGCACTGTGTAGTTCTGTGAACTCCTCTTTTGGAAATAAAATTGGTAGTGTGTCAGCATGTAGGCTGTGAACAAAACAAAAGACAGAAGAATTATTAAAATAGATTACAGCCACATAGGGAAGGCACAGATATATAAGCCAAAAGGCCTCTTTTGGATCAAGAGAAGACAAAAGCTATTAATACTTTCTAATGTTGAATAATTTTTTTTAATTTTTTTTTTTTTAAATCTTAGAGACCTAGTTGAAAACAGAACAACTGTAGCATACATGTGTCACACAGATCCAGAGCAGTGGTAGTAAGATGGCAATGGCAAGCCTTTGGGCTGCTCACACTTACTCCCAAAGAATGCATGATCACAGTATTTTCAAATTATTTTCAAACCCAGTGACCAAATTCAAGTGAAGATAACAGTTTCTCTAAGACAGCACAAATAATTCTGCACCATTCTGTGATTCTGTAAGTCAGCAAGGGAGTTTGGCAGGCTGATGCCTGGAAATTGGCTCCTCTGGGCACAGAGAGAGATGCTGAGCCTGGCCAGACCCCAGGAGCAGCTGGGCACAGGGGCAGAACTAAGAACTGGGCTCTCCTTTTCTTCTCCAAATTATGCAGTCTTTCACGTTAACCATCTTAGAAAGCTGGCTTGGAGTATTAATGTTCATGTGAAAAATGTAAAAAGCTATAATAATACAACTCCTAATGTACTCCATACATTATATTTTCAGCTGCACTTAATATACTCTTACTTTTAAAAGTTGACACAACTACAGAGGAAGCAAAAGTGTCAATAATTAAAAATCACATTTCCCTCTGCAAAAGCTGTAATTTTCTGAAGTCTGAAGCGTAGGAGAAGGAGTAGCCACTGAGTACCATGTTCCAGTTCATTATATATAATTAGTGCCAAAAGGAAGCATGTGCCATTATTATCCCATTTATTGCATGCCATTGCAGCATAAGGCTTCAAGACCCCTTTGAATAACTAAAACAGAGAAGAGTGATTCTGAATAACGAATGCTCCACGTTTGCTCGGTGTCTCAGTCTTTACCACCGTGCCAAGGGATTTCACTCCCAGGTGTTACAAAAAGAAAGCAGCAGACCAGAGAGACAACACACTGGCTATGCTGGATGCTCAGGTTCTCAGGAAAAAAAGAGCAAAACCAAAACAACAACAAGGCTGAAATTATTAACAAACAAGACTGAGACTATGTTGTAGTTCATTTTCAGAATGGAAGAAAATACACATTTACCACTCATATACACTGCTGCACACCAACACAGCCCTTCTAACATGGATCTGATATACCATTAATTACAAAGATCTCTCCCTCCTCTGCTAAAATACTCCTGGAAGTCCCCTCACCAACTCTGTACAGCCAAGAAACTCAATGTATTAGTTTTAGGAACTGAATTTGTAAAAATAAAATAAAAGAAATAATAAAATTAAATAAAAATAAGCCAAAAGAAATAATAAAATTAGGAAGTGAATCTGAACACACCCTTACACCAAATGATGACAAAAGAGGCTATATTTATAAGAATGAGTGGAAAAGAGTAGATCAGATGAAATATGGCCAGGAAAGAAGGAATACTCATTATTTGTCCTACATACAATTCTTAACTGCAAGAAGCCTGGACATGTCAGCGTGGCAAACTCTTTCATAAGAGCAGGCTTTGATACCCTCTCAGCGTGGAGCAACATTTAGATGAGAAACAATCACTCCAAACCCACTTTCTGAAGCTTTTTTTTTCCTAGGCATTTATTTGCTGAGCCATTACACTGCTACCCAAATGCTCTGCTCCTCCCATAGCTCCCAGACAGACAATGCACAAGTAGCACAGCATAAGCAAACGCATCTGCACTGGAGGTCACTGAGCAAAGAAAGCAAAACTCTCAGAAAAAGCCAAGGAGCAGCCAGGGAGCTCACAGGCATCATTTAACCGCCTCCCACTTGGAAAAGGCTTTCACTCTGCAAACTGATGCAGAAGCTCTATGAGGATGTCATGGAGCCTTTGGTGGGAGAACTCGATCATTCAGATCAGAAAGGATGGTTCCAGACTTTTCAAAGCAGCAGCTCTAGCTTCACCACTTTACTCCAGTGATGCAACAGTGAATCCACGTGCTAGTAATTCACTAATCTATTGAAATTACAATTTGTACAGCATGTACCAATTATTGTTTAATTGAGGTCCCTAAAGGTCCTTGGTGGAGCTCTTACATAATGTCACCCACGAAACAATGAGAATCACACTTAAAAACACTTAAACATTTAATTGTTCTTTATACAGAAAGTATAAAGGACGAGAAGCATTTCTCATTTACACTATCAATGCAGAAAAATAATTTTTAAAAGTCTGCTTCATGACCAAAGCCAGTTTTAAGTAATTTTTACACCTGTAAAACTGCAAAACAATTGAAAAGAGAAGCCTCTTTTTAGTTAGTTGAGTCTACTTTTAGTTGAGGAGTTACAGTTTCTGGCAATTAAAAACAGAATTTCAATAATACTTAATAATTTCCCTCTTAAGTTATTGTGGTTTTAGTTAGCAATAAACTAATTCATTATTAAAGTAGCTTTTCAAGAGATTCTCAATAAAGAAAATTCTTCCCTGTAATTTTCTACTATATTTTAATTTTATGCCATTACTATCAAGAATCCAGTTTTACTCCCCTAACAATGCAGGTTGTGACTCAGAGCTTTGGAACTCATTGCCCTAATTTATGGTAAACTAAGACTCCTCAAATTAGCCTGTGCTGTTTGTATACTCAGTTATAAAACTAATAAGCTCTACTCTTTATGAAAAGCAATCAAAATCAGTTGGCAATTCAGCTTGTACAGAACATCAAGGTCCATTTGAAGCAACCACATCAAAGTTTTATCCTCACACATCTTTCCACTTCAGTTCAATTTGATTATTTTAGAAAAGGGAGAAAGGCTGTTACTTGACATGCAGCATTTGGAGGTAGATACTTATAGTCAATATGAGGGTGGAACTGTAACAGACACCATAAAATCTGGTTGCTAACCCCTTAAATACCTGGGATAAAATCAGGGAAGATGGTAACCTCGTTGGTTTGAACCACTCTTCCGCACTGATAAAGTTCATTAGTCCTCCTTCATTATTTCTGGGAGACTTGTGCAAAAAAACAACCCCAAAGCCAATAAAACCAAACCCCCGGCCCAGTTATCAGCCTAAATCCTGGGCCTATTAAAGCCAACATCAGCCACCTCCAACCTCACTTGCTTTATTTTTAAACATTTATTTAACATGCAGGGTGCTTTGAGGCACTGGCACTCGACCTGTGCTATTAAGTTGTGAGATGGGTCCCAGCAGGAATTCAGCTTGGGCATGGTTTGGAAGGCAGCACAACCAAGGAACTTGAGTTAGACTCTGTGCCTATGGGCATGCTACAGAGAGGAGGGGACCAAGATTTATAGCTTTAAAAATATATCTGTGATTACAATACCTGCTGTTGGAACAGGTGGGTACCCTGTACTCCAGGTAGAAAACTGAAGATCACATTTTATGACTTGTATGATTCCTTTCCTATATTAATAAGAATCCCTGCTTCATACCAGAAGTGCACCTGTGTGGCATCTTTAGCCTTTTATTTATTTTTGATAAAAATTCACTTGAGACTGGAGTGTCAGAAAGGTCTTTAAGTAAGACAACTACATCTGTGGAAAGCAAAACTCTGGATACAGCAAATTTCTGCTTTGTTTACTTAAGACTAATCTTGACTCTGCACTGAGATATTGAATTCCTGTGTTTGGACAGGAAATAGGTTTCCCTCTATCAGAAACATATTTCACATACTGGTAAATTCATACATTTCACTTGGGTGAAATGGATAGGTATTTCACTTCAGCATTTATCAACAGATAAAGATGATCTCATGGGTCCTTTTTTTAAATGAACTTTAGGCAATTATTTTCTATGAGGAAAGAAAAGGTCTAAAAAATTGGAGAGAGTTACATACTTGTATTTTCTCACCTAAATAATCTATTAAAAAACTACATCAACACTACTACACATCATGTTTATCATCCTCAAAAACGCCTATAACTACACCTACACAGATAAAAGGCACTTTCATAGTTTTATGGATACAATCCTGATGATTTTATAAAATGAGAAAAAAAGCATATTGCAATATCAGCCCTGCAGCTTCTATTTCCAATGGACTTTAAAGGGCAGAAAATATTTTTATTCTTGAGCTTCAGGTATAAAAAAACCCTGCAAGCTGAAAGAGGTTGTCTTTGCTTTGCACTTCTTTCACTGGATCTCATTAGAAAGAGGTTAGAAGCATTATGGATCAAGACAAGATCACAGCTGGATGGTAAGAGATTGCATCTGCAATGTTTATACGCTTGAAAAGCACCTCTGCACTGATATGAGAGAAAAACATGCTACACCTAGTTCAGAACAGAATTTCTTGCTGGGAACAGGTTTTTTGTGGTTGTTTATTTAGTTTCACATTCTTAGAGTTTGTTTTTTACCTTAAGGAAAGCCTGTTTATAAACAGAGATTTCTCCTGTACCCCTGACAAAAAGAATCATGCCAGTTTCCAAGAACAAGCTGCCAACTCAACTCCCAGCCAACACAGGTCAGAAGTACGTAAGAATTTTGAAAAGTTGAGGTACTACAGAAATGTACATATTTCTAATTAGATATCGCAAAAATGAGAACTAACAATAAATAAAGTAAACATGGGTCATGAATTCAGAAGAAAATATAGGAGACTCAAAACACTGCATTAAAAAAAAAATTCCTTTAGAGATCAAAAGTGAAACAAAATTGTTTACAATTTTCTGGAAATGCACTACAGAGATATGTTCAGAATTTTTCATTATTTATTAAAAAATGTGTTTTGCCAGTGTCTTTGGCATGAACTTGCTGCTTTGAGTTTGGATACTATACCTGTCAAATGGACTTTAAAGAAGCACAAGATTAATTTTAGCTGCATATTTGTTACAGAAGCAGTCTGCAAAATGATGAACCACTTGATGTGCTCAGAGATCTCACTGAAACCACTAGCTACCAGTGGTCCCTTCATATAAAATCCAAAATGATGGGATCATCTTCTCTCTAATCCTAGCCCAATAAACATGTAAATATTATATTCCACGTTGACCTTCTTCAAAAGGCTATGTTAAGGAAGAACAGCTCTAGAGTATCATAAATTAGATGTAAGGAAGAGGCACTGGTTCATTCTACCAATTTGGATTTAAAAGATAAATTGATGTCCTGAGTCTGTTCTAAACAGAAGCTATATAGATAAATTCTTCCTATATTGTGAAAATGCAACTAAGTCCCCACTGAACTGAATAGTCTTCTGCATTTTTGAGGTTGTAGCAGAAATTCTGTGAGGCCAAAATAAAAGGAGAAATCTAATGTCACACAACAGTTCATTCAACTTGCTCAAGTTTTATTTTCTTAAGATGACTGAAAACAATAATTTTAAGCTCCTTTCATCCAGTTTAACAGAGATAAAAAATTGATGATTAGCAATGTTGACAACTCTTCACTGAGAAAGAACTCAGCCAAATCTGTTTCAGCTGCTGAATAACATTCTGAGGAGTATGGTAAAACAAAATCCAGACATTTCAGGTATGATTTTAATTTGGTAATCTCATAGCTCAAAAATTGTTCAGTCTAGACATATCACATGTGTTTCACTCTGAATAGTGAGTTCAACATTTTACTGGCAAAGTTGAGTGGCTATTTTGGAAACATTGAGTTAGATCTGCTCAGTGTAAAAGTGTTCAACTCAGTTGAGTTAATGTACAAAGTATCTCATAAGTGCACTACAGTGTCTGAATATAATCAGTAGCACAAGCAATTAGGAGAAAGGAAAACAGGGAAAAAAACTACTAGGAGAGTACTTCAGTTTAACTGCTCTTTATTACTTATATTTTCTATGTATCTGATAAGTAATCACAAAAGTTTTTAAAACTTGAAAACTGGTTACAACCTCTCTTAGATTTTGATTCCTTTGGATGCTTACTGATGCCTGATGTCTAGCACTTCTGTTTTTAAGAAAATAATTATTTTTTAAAAAAAGACAAAGTTTGTTAAATGGCACATATAATTTTACATGACACTACATGATAACCATGGCTGAACAGACCAAAGCTGGAACTTGCTATTTGGCATACAGTTATCAGCATTAATAATTTAGGAAGTGGTCCCACTTAACTTTAGATATCTTTACAGTTATAGACATCTACCCTTGTGCTGTACAGACTGTGCAGTCAGCCTGTGAAAAGCTGCCACATCAAAGGACCATTCAAGAGAGCTGATATATTTCAGCTGTTGGCCCTAGGATGAGATGAAGTAAGCCTTAGGAGTATCTCTTGTCCTCCAACTGTTAAACAGCACATCTAATTCTGGTTTGAGGAATCCTATACTGAGTATTCACTTCTCATGATCATAATTCAGTATCTGCAATAACTGTTTTTACAAATACCTTTCATCCACTATTTAGTCTATAAATATTCTGTATTTAGAGTGATACATATATAAATGGGAAAAACCACATACCAATTCTTATTGAAGACAACCTTATCTGAAAAAGATGTCCTGATCTAACACAACACTCTGTTTCTTCCAGAGTTTTGCTATTAACAGTTACACAAAAGTTTTAAGATATTAATGACCCCCTTACGGTCTTTTCTCCTCCACCTATCACTGCAATTGAGAAAGATGTTCCCTTCTCCTGTGGTTTTCAGTGTCACTGATTACACTAAACCAAAAAAGAAAATATATATAAAAAACCCCTCACAAAACATTAGAAATTTTAGTATTTCAGGAAACATCTGAGTGTGACTTAAGTACACAAGAGATGTGTCTGGTGTGTTAAATTTGAGAGAGTGGGAAGGCATAAATAAAGTTTTGAATTATCATATGAGGCAGTTCAATGTGCTGTAATATGCTGCTTTATTAGCAGGAAGCAAATAGACTTTCCTGAAAAGGGATGATAGGTCTGTTAATGAAAATGTGCTGCCTGTTCACTGGAGTACCCAGGAAGGAAATGTCCCATAATTTGGTCTTCTCTAACTATGCCTGCTAGGCAATAGAGGAAAATTTTAGTAATAATGAATTTCTTTCTAAATTTCATTTTGCACCAAGTATACACAAAATTACCCAACGACTGTCTAAAGGAAACTTCTGATGAGAAATTATGGTTCCAGTGAAGATGTTTGTAAGTACAGAGAACAGATAAGCTGTTGGCAAACAATGCAATAGCTTCCCACACTCACCTGCCAAAATCCACTCATCAAAAGAAAGTTAACAGTATGTATATGCAAACCTTAAACAGTCCCCTAAATGAACTCAGATAGTGGCTGCAGTGCAGCTTTTATATTCAAACACATGAAACTACATCTCTGGGCAAAGAAAAAAGGTGGTGAAATATTAAATGTTCAACTCCATCCACACCCAAGAGTTACAAGCAAAGCAACAGTTGTAGTTGCATCCACTGGAATGACACCAGTTTATCCAAAAAGTTTCACTATTTGTGGAGCTGTGGAAAAGAAATAACTGTTGTCTTCTGTTTCTTCTCTGTGAGGAGAGGCCAGGTCTGCCCCATGTCAGGCACAGCCAGTTCCAGAGGGCTCGAAGGTATCCACCACATGGCACTGCTGAGCCCCGCAGCCACAAGCAGGTGCCTCAGAGAAAGTATGTTTAGAAAAGGACAAAGTACTTCCAGGCAGTTCATGAAGGAGTGGGTAGACATGCCCTGAACAACCTGGGGCCTACAGAAAGCCCAGGCTGGAGCAGGTTCATCCTGGAGGACAATAGCCCATGGAGCTCCCAGACTGGAGTAGGGTGCAGTGTGAGGACGCAGTAGCAGAAAGAAGCTGCTATGGACTGACCATAGACCCTGTATGCATCCCTCTGTGCCACCTTGGAAGTGACTCATCAGCAACTCAGCTGCTCTTGTCTACGGAACAGTGCCTTGAAGGGTTGCTCTTTGGGTGGACTAGCTTCAAAACTGACTCCCAAAGGCTACATCTCCATACAGTATGAAACACCCAATGAACTGGTGAAGATGACAACCCCAGACTTTATTAGGATGCTTCTGCTACCCAACAAAGGCTGTTTTGCATGTTCTGGCAGCCACTGTTCTCTTTGATGCCAGCGTTCAAAGGGACAGGTTGCCCATTTTGAGTCTCAGTACGTAACAGGGAGATCTGCACTTCTTTCTATGAATGCCTAACTGTACTTAAGCCCCAGGACCGAATACATATAGTTATTTACAGACTACAGCAACATCTAGCATAACACAAATCAGTATTGGAAAAGCTGCAGATTGTGACATTCAAGTAAAATTTCTCATTGCTAAGAATGCAACTTACTGCTTACTGGTTTTCTGTGCTACTCTGAACAGCCACACAGGGCTGAGGAGCAAAAACTGAGAAGTGCTCACTGCAGGGACACATTCCTGATCCCCTATGGGAGACATCATAAATAAGCTTTGGGACTGTAACACGCCTTTGCTCATGCCTGAAAATCTGTTAACCTCTGTAGATCAATTGCAGTGTAGCTTTCTGTGCAGCTGAAGTTAAAGATCTGTTACTAATTTTGTATTGAATCGGTACACAAAACTTCAGTCTTTCCCTACCAGGATCTTGAATTTTGTTTGAATGTTTGTACAAACTTAAAAGCTAACCAGGTTTCAACTGGTGGGGAGAAGGGACGTAGAAGGAAAAAAAAAAAAAAAAAGAAACAATATGTGGGAAGAACACAACCCTGACATGAAACCCTTGTGTTATGCTACATGCTGTCATACTAATCAATACTAATGATAGAACAAGAGGAAATGGCTTCAAGTTGCGTCAAGGGAGGTTTAGATTAGATATTAGGAAGAAATTCTTTACTGAGAGAGCGGTTGGGCACTGGAATGGACTGCCCAGGGAGGTGGTGGAGTCACCATCCCTGCAGGTGTTTAAAAAGCAAGCAGATGTAGCACTTGAGGCTACGGTCTAGTGGTTAGAGAGATGTTAGGTGAAGGCTGGACTTGATGATCCAGGTGGACTTTTCCAACCATAATGATTCTGTGGTTATATTCACAATTTAATCAACAAATCAGATCCCCAAAATTACAGAGGGTACTATGTCATCTCAATGCCAATACTTTACTATAAGTGGACAGATAGCCCAGGGGAAATAAGCCAATGGCTTTCCTATCACAGTTTAACTGTTCTGCTCTGACAATACAGGTCTGGCTTTGCACAGGATTTATTTAATGCTGGCAGCAATAAACAACATTTGTTGATGATAGGCGTTTACTCAGATGAGTTAATATGAGAAGAAACTGTAAATATGAGAAGAAACTCTGGACATAGATAAACTCAATGAGTGATAGATGACATTAAGCTCTAATGAGATGTATCTATGAAAGGAACAGAACGACCCATGCATATATACCCTACCAGGACAGACAACTGGTGCAGACTAGAGTCTCTGTGCGCTGTATGTAGACTTTGACTTCCACAGGAAGTATCATAAGAACAAGCACTTCTGGATGTTTCACTACAGTCACTCCTGCGTTCCAGTGCAGCTTTGCAATTCTGTGATTTTACAGGTCTTTATAGTAAGTGCTGTCATCTAGACAAAACATAAAAGTACACATTTCCCTTGAGAACTGATATCAACCCCAGTCACATTTTCTAGCTGAGATAACCATGGTTTTTGCCTATACACATTTTGTTCTCTATTTCAACTCAAATCAAAGAGCACTGGTATTGTTTCTATAGATTCACAGTAGAAGTGATGTGCCCTAAAGCTTAATGATTCTGTTTTTCTCGTATACACGTTTTTCACATTAATGCTTTGGGAAGCAAAGAAAATGATAGCATTTTTTGATAGATGATAGAGTTGAGGTGACTTAGATTTTTAAATATTTAAGAAAAATAAGATGCCTCAGAAACTGAGGAGATGAGTCATATGTTTTCTATTCCTTTACAGGCACAAGTGAAAGTATACTGACAGCCCATTTTGCTCTTCAAGGAAAGGTTAACCATACCAGACCAATCTCAAAGTGATGTGAACCAGTGCTGCCAGCAATACTAAAATTTTCAGGTATCTAGTTAGGTTCTGTAAAAAAAAAAATAACAAACAAACAAACAAAAAAACCCAAACAACAAAAACTTTAAGCCAGTAATCAAATCTGAAGGTAAGAAGACAAGTCTCCAGGTTAGATTGGCAGGGACTGTTAGTTTTGATTTTGTTTATTATTGCCTTTCCCTGGAATATGGGTTACAGTGTATTCCCTACAAATATATTTTATTTAATATATTTTCAGCTTCTACAGGCACTTAAGCTCTTGGCAATGGCCCTCATTTCTTATACTCTCTTTCTGAGACATCTTGTAATTGTGGCTTTTGACCTTTTATTGTAACTTGTAAGTTACATGGAAGGTCTTAAGTGGCCCACAGGAGCATATGAGCAAAATGTTTTGTGAACCTTCTGAACTAGACAATGTTGGGGGATAATCCTTAAAAATAGGTGCTTCCAGTTCTGTGGCACACAATCACATTAGCTTTATGTTTCTTCAGAAGTAATGCAATTCAAGACTTAATAACAGTATTAAATTTCATAATTAATTTAGAGGCATTAAAGCACACCAAGATGTATTGAAACAATTAAGATCTTTAGCAACATTGTCTCATGACAGTTGCTGCCTCTGGAAGGCAACACAACATTAGTATACAATCAGCCCAACCATGGGCTCTCACTGGGATAAGATTTTAAATTACTTAATAAAGACTTCACATGCAAAAATTCCGTGATCATCTTCATGGGGTTCATGAGTCAAGTAAGGCCCAGATTTATTACAAGCTAACAATGAAATTACAGAAATCATGTATCTTGCTGACATTACAGAAAATGAGACAGAAAGCTCAGCTATTTTTCTAAATGTAGTAAGAGGAATCATGTCAAAGCCAGAGTTAAAACATTCAAGGCTGAGGTCAGAGCAGTCTTGTGTTAGCATAATGAAATGCCAATGCAGAATACCCAACAGAACTTATTGTGTGTGGTTTTTTTTAATCACAGAAAATGGGCCAATATGGGTAACGTCTGAATTAACTGACTTCAGGAGGAATAATAGCACTCCAGTGTCATGAAAATGGTAACTGCATCAATTCTAAAACACACTGCATTTTTTTCTTCAGTAATATCCCTATTGCTCAATTTCCCAGAGACAGGGGAAATGTATTGAAGAAGGCTGTTGATACCATGCAACTTAACTACCTACTTTAGTCTGATGTGAATCATCCCTTGCAGCAGCCTCTCTCCATGATCATAGGAAAAAGCCCAATGGCTAATTTAGATTAAACATCCAACATCTAGACAGATAACTTTAGGCAAGATGGATTGCACCCAAAACTGAGTCAAGAGTCTGAATAAAAATCTGGCCTTTTCCTTCTTATAAAGCAGTGAAGATTTTTCCAAGCCAGCAAATACCATCCTTTTCATAGCCATCTGAAAATGGCCTGAAATCCACTGATTGCTAAGCTAAGCTTCTAAAGCTAATATCAAGTTTGCCAAAGCAACACGGCTTACTCAGTAATTCCTATATTTCCACCTGATTTGTTTGGCTGTTGTCTAGTTAGCAACATTTCTGACCAAAGTATAAGCATTACAAACATAAATGAGGAAATGAGTTTGACACCACATACAGGAATAGTTAATGTTTTATGGTTTTCTGTTGTAACACCCCCAACTTTTGTTAAAAATCTAACAAGAACAGCATGTTTTGAACTGAGCCCTGAAGCTGAGTGGAGAGCAAGGTGTTACTCTGCATGTCTGCTCCAAAGTCTGTCCTTGTTCCAAAGACAGTGCATCCCTTAACCACCCTCACACATTGGAAAGAGACTGTCCTTGCACTGACTGGATTATTCTGAGAGCACAAAGCTATGATACCCCCCATTTAGCACCACTCATGCCACCTTTCTTTCCGTGTAAGACCCCTGGTGGTCCTGCAGATGTCTCCCCCTCCTCAGTACATCTTGGTACAGTGTAGCAATACTCCATGCCATCCTGTCTTTTAAATAGTGCTGCCAGGCAAGTATATATTGCTTACAGAGAGGAATGCTGGCTGCTTCAACTCTGAACGTTATTATATTCCTATAATTACTCATCTCTTCAAAAAAGAAATTGTCTATATATGCTTTTTTCCAGTTTAGGAATCAGATCATAATCTCACCCTACATTAAGTCAATGAAAGAAATCCAGTGTCAACCCACATGAAGCTAAAACAATGTAAACAGAGAAGCAGGCATTCATAATTGCTCAATATTGGTCCTATTCTGAAAAAAAAATCTTGGCAAAGCACTGATGGAACTGCTTCTGTTGTCATCTATTGCTTTCAGGAGTATAGTTTTCATATGGGGAGCTAATTTAATGGGAATATCAATTAAAACAACAGGGTGCTTATACTTTAAGAGCCGCTTATTTTCAAGGACAGCCTTTCTACCTTGCAGCAGATAAATAATTTCCATCTACAGAACTTCTTTCCCAACTATGTAACTTCAAACAAGTGAACTTTCCAAGGCCCTGCTGTTTGTACGGTTACAGAATAGAAGAATAGCTCTTTCTTAGACCAGCAAACAAAAGGAACAACTGGGAACATTTTAATAAGCCTGTAATTCAAAAAGCAGTGTGAAATTATGAAGTGTATGGATGCCGCCAACACTGTTATATATTCATTAGATGTAAAAATTTCACCTATTTAAAAGCATACCACTCTGTGTTCTGAAAAGGAAGAAAGCAGAGTAAGGAAACACATGATGGGTCAGAGTGAGGGTCCAGCAATACAAAGTCCCAGGTGGGGTAAGCCTTCACCCAGGTGGAATTGTCACCTTACTAAGCCAGACAGAGTGGCTGTTGCTTGTTATCTTAAAAATTTAAATGAGATGCCTTTCAAAGCAATGTTAGCTGAGAGATTTGCTCTGGTGCAGAGAATAAAATTTTATAACAGGCATGACTTTAACAATTGATTTGACTTAAAAGAAGCCTATCTTTTCATGACTGTCTAGCATTCAAATGACTTGGTAAACTAATGATACTCTCTCCAGTAAAACAATGTGCAACCAAGCCATGGCAGTTCACTTTAGACAAGACTTTTTCTCTAAGATTTTTACTTTAATGAAGAAGCATGTACCTTGTTTGGGGAAGGGGGAAAGCTTCACTCTGAACACGTATCTTTCATAGTTTGTTTCTGGTCCTTACAACGGTACAACGGTACTTACTTATTAAATGATACACCATATCTGCTGGGCTTTACCCTAGTTTCTTCTCACAAGTCTGAGATTATTAAAAACCCCTTAAATTCACATGAGGTTACTAGAAAAATAGCTCACCATCAACATAGTCTGTTACTCTAGAGTGGTAGATTATCGCCTGTATCCTTGCCTGCTAGTAATCCAAATTATTAAAGCTGCTCAAGGCCACTACTCTACTCAACCAAAGCTCAACTCAGAAGAGGTACAAGGAAAGAAGTCACCCTCTTCTCCACTATTGAATGCACCTCGCTGGTGCCAATCAGTTTGTAAAGCACAGCAGTTGCCCTGGGCATCTCACACAGATCAGTAAGTCTCATGCCAGGATTAGTCCCGGAGTAACAGAGGAATCATGTCTCCACAACAAAGCCTCACAGAGAAGTTTCCAACTACAGTTTTCCTTATTTCTCTTTCCTTGCCTTTCTTAATCTAGGAACCTTTTCCCCCTAATTTATAGTGTGTGATCTATACACTTCCCAATCTACCTCTATCTCTTGGTTTAAGAAACTAGTTCATTGAATTCTTCTACAAGAATTGGTAAATTGGCAAGATTGCTACACTCTCTGTGGTGGCACATTGGAGAATGTCGCACTGCAAGTAATATGAGAAAAATATGTTGAGCTCATTCACTAAAAGGAAATTAAATTTTTCTTCTGCCAGGGAACCACTGAAGTTTCTTATGTCCAGATTAATTATATTTTCTAACTTTAATTTTCAAGCCACAGGAGCAGAAGATCAGCTACTTGGGAATTCTGTATCTGTAAAAATTTAAGTCAAAAGATAAAAAGGTCCAAAAAACCTTTTAACAAATATATATCAAGAGCAAAGTATAGATACAGATACAGTAATAAGGCAAAACAAACTAACTAAACTTTACATCATTATAATACCTCAACTGATGCTGAGAAGTGGTTTTTCCACCTGATCAGAGAAAAGTCTAACTGAAATCTTTAAAGAATTTTCATCATGAAAAACCTTATTTGCTATTACATTAAAAATTTTTTTCAGAAATGAGAAAAATAGCAAATTCCTAACTCAAGTGGACATATCTTCAAATAGTAACATAGCAAAGCAAAGAAAAAGGACAACTAGAAAATGGTCTAATTCTTCCTAATACATTATCGGTAGCTTCTCCAATTTAACCTTTTTGACTTGCATAAACAAAAAGCAACTTCCTCTTTACAAGAAGGTATTCTTACATCAGTGTACTGTTAACGTTGACATTTTGAAGATTACTTAGAAGTTCTTTTTATTGCCAAAGGAATTCAAAGAATCTAACCAGATGCAGTCTTTTTGATCCAGGTTATTTCTTCAAATAGATCCCAAGCAGAAATTAAAAGTATTCCAGTTTTATATGCTTATCCAAATTAAAATAAATTTTTGAACTTTCAGAGTTTTCGCTATAGTCAGGTATCAATTAATGCAGAAAACTGTTGCATTTTGGGGAAAAAAAAAAAGCAAAAGCATTTTGGGAAACAGTTGTTCAAGTAAGACGTGGTTTTGGTTTTATACCTGTATTTTTCATTCTTTTTAATGTGTTATCTGAACTTCCTCAAGTTTTACTTTTTGTTTTTATTATTTTTCTGGGAAGTAGTTATCAAGACAACAATCTTTATTATCTAAGACAATAATTAATGACAAAAAACAGAAAGCAGGTATTTTACAAATAACTGTCAGGTCCACTTGTGTGGTTAGATAACAACAATTTAATTTATTTGCAAAGAGAAACGCTCTCTATTTTTATGTTTGAGGCTGGTACACATTTTGCCATCTTGAATATTAAGCAGCACATATACTTGAAGTTTAAGCTCCATACTATAAGAAAAAAAAAATGTAGTTCAGTTTTTCTTATAGGTAAACATTCTCCTTTGGGGTGCCTGAAAGCCCATGAGGCTATAAAGACCCCTGGTTATCTATCTGTAATACAGAACTACAGCCTAAGAACACCTACCAAAAAGAGAAAAATTGGCATATAGACAAAAGTCAAATAAAATAAATTTTAGTTTCCAATTTAAAATAAAAATGTCTAAACTTTCTTTCCCTTTGCCTCTACTTAGAGTCTTGTTACTCCAAAAATGTGTGAAATTATTTACTACAACTCGAGTGTTTTGGCTTTTTACACACTGATGTGAAACACAGCAGCCATCACAACAGACTACTCAACTGTCCACATGCCTTATGGCTATGCAGGATATTCAATTTACACCATACATTTACATTTTCTGGCTGTATAAGAATCTGCATCTTTGGAATGTGGCAAGACATAACATGCAGATCACTTCACATCCAAAGGACACTTGGAGGGGACACTGCATTCAAGAGGCCAGGAAGCCACTTCATTATGAGAGTAGCTCAGAAGTTCTTCCAGCCCAGCTGCCTGAGCAGCTCATCAAGAACCAGATGTTAGAAAATATCTCACAAGAACTTGCATTTGCGCTCTGTGATTGCCATCCAAGAAGGAAAACAAGGTGGAAGAACCATTTGATGTGACAGAATAGCTGGCAATCCCTGCAGAGCTGTATCCTGATCAAATGATTTACAAGAGTGTTTGAAGTAAGAGATGAATATTAATGGATAACTAATGGCAGACAGCATGTTTGCTGACAAAACCTAAATATATTTTAGCAAGTAAAATACAGATTTATTTAATCTTGCAAATTAGTTATATATTTTTGCAATAATGTAAACATAACTTGCCTGCTACCACAGCAAGATTCACGTAGCTAAATTCTGGGACGGTAAACATCACAGGAGTAATTTTTTTCCCTTCGCATTAGTCTTGTGTTTAATTTTACAAAATTAACCAGGTTTTTTTTCTTTCACTTGTGCCTGGGGATACATATCTCTACTGTTCACAAGATCTCTTACCTGGTTTACAAGCAGGCAATAACTGAATAATGAAACAAACAGATTAACTATTCAAGACAAGCTTTTGTTCAAGTATCAGAAGTAATACCTATAAATTTGTAGACATATTTTCAAAGACTTCTTAAATTATACTTTCTTCAGCTTTTTTTGCATACTCAGTAAGATTTGTTGAAATGTAATAAAAGTATGTATTCTAGGGAACTGCTTCCGAATTCTATAGTTCAAAGATCTAAAATAAGCAGTTTGCATAAAATTACTTTAAATTCATTAACTATATAAGAACCTCATTCATTCATGTTCTTGACAGAAACGTCTACTACAGAAAGCAAAGGCTGGAGTAAGCAAACATCCCAGATAGTAATGAACAAATTATTGTCTACCCTGTGTGGAAATTGGTACATTTCCTGTTTTTTTGCCAAGTGAGTTTCAAACTTGGACAAAATAAGCCAAACTAAATGGCTGTTCTTTAGTCTCAGTTGTGGAAAACCAGATCTTAACATGATTGTAGTTGTAATCTCTGTTCTGCTTCTCTTGTCTCTGTAACTGCCCTGAACATTATCAAGTGAGAGACAGCAATCACAGAGAAGCTAACCACAGTGCCTTACCTGTCCTGGGAGCATCACTAGAGCAGAAGCATCCTCTGCTAGCTACTCATACACAGTATCTGCTGTGTATTAGCTCTAGCAGATCCGGACTGAAGGAAGGTCATTGCCTCAAAAGCTAGTACAGATGAATGGACAAACTGAAACAAGCATTTAAAAAAAGAAAAAAAAAAAAGCCAAACAAAAAGCAGCCTGACCACACTTTGCTTTGGATAATTTGTCTTGTTACAAGTTCCCAGAGATACACATGGAGCTCAAAGAAAGAGACAGTCCGTAACCCATGCACTCTCCTTGAACCAGCATTCCCATCAATATTTTACTCCTCATCTCTAAAACAATCAGATAACTTTCCCTTTGAATTGCAACTTCAAAGCAATCAAAGTTTTGGATCTGAAAAAGTTTTCTGATTCTACACTTAATCTAATAAAAAATAGCATACAGGATGATTTACAAAGTATTTTCCTATAAAGGATGACAATTTCTTTGGAATCTTTCCTGTTCCAAGCATCCCTAGGATGATCATTAAACCCTGGCAGCTCAAAGACTACCTCTATGTATTTATCAAATCTTACTCCAGCTCTTACAAGCTAAGATGAAAGGATACCATTACTAGCCAGGCTCAAGAGTTATGGCAGTCTAAAATGTACAGCACTTTACTTGATGATAGATTTATTTATTTTTTTTTAAATAGAACTTTGAGTGGTTGTGATTTCTTTCTTGGATGGGGGTCTTTTTTATTTTTTCTCTTATTTTTTGCTGAAGTAGGATAAGAAGTCATAAAACAACATAAGTAAATGGAAAAGAACATTGTTTTCTAAAGAGCCAGCTGAAGTGATCTGTAGCTATATAAACAAAAGGAATATTATAAAATGCAATTGGAAGAAAAACCTCTCTAATTTTTGTACAAGAGTCAACACAAGAGATAGATGACTTCTACATGCACTGTAATTGATGATAAAACCTAGCTTTTATTCTCAAAAGAACCATCACCACACCATAAAAACCCTAACAGCACCCCTCCCTACCCCCCTGATTCTGTAGGTGTTTGTTTGCAGTATTACAAGCTACATGAGCCTTTGCTGAGAAATGTGTTTTGATTTCAGAGCTGACATTTTCTCTCTGCAACTCTGTGTTTTCTGACCTCTAATTATATTTTGTATCACACTTCATCAAATGGGTCTCTCCCATGAGGATGATCACACCAAACCCATGACCGATCTGGTTGCCGAGTAGCCCACTGTGGTAAGGCAAGGAAGCAATGATATTCCCCTTTCCTTCCCAAAATTAAGTAAGATACAATATTCAAAGAACATTTTGAGAAGAAAAGCAAGTAGCAGTTTGAACACCACTATATCAAATCTCATACTACATTTGTAAAAAAGAAACTAGCTTGATATAGTAATACAAAAGCAATAATGAAGTTTGAGTTTTCTTCCATCCTTCTTTGCCTTACTTCCCCTTCCACTTCTGTAAACATATTTCAATCTTTTAACTTACTTTTTCTTGAGATGTAGCTTTTTTTTTTTTGGGTGGGTGCCTCTAGCACCCTTTAGCCTCTAAAATCTCCTTTCATTTTGGTACCTTCCCCTCTGTCTCTCCCTGTTACTGAGATGTTTCCTGTTCCTTCCTACTAGATCTCACTTCTTCGAGGCATTTTTCTCTTCTAGCAATTTCTTGATACCCCACTTGATCATCTTTTTTCAGCAACAGGTAGCATCTGAACTGCTGCATCGGTGCCACAGTAGTTTGGAAGTTTATGATACTTATGATGAGGCACACTAAGTTGTAAAATACAGCTATCAAAATCTGTAAAGAAAAGCCCTGGGAATCAGTGTTGATATAAGTATAGGAAAGAGAAAAGCAAGTCCAAGAATTGTGAAATTTAGTCAGGGATATTTACAGATTACTAATATTTTATCTATATTTATATATTTTTATATACATAT
>VZZY01000952.1:13298-47075 GCA_013400335.1 Eurystomus gularis
CCGCCAACTGGATTTAACTCCATTTACCACAACCCTCTGGGCTCAGCCATCCAGCCAGTTTCTAACCCAGCGAAGAGTCCACCAGCCTGTTCAACAGGATGCTGTGGGAGACAGTGTCGAATGCCTTACTGAAGTCCAGGTAGATAGCATCAACCGCCTTGCCCTCATCCACTAGGCAGGTCACCTGGTCATAGAAGGAGATCAGGTTGGTCATACAGGACCTGCCCTTCATGAACCCATGGTGGCTGGGCCTGATCCCCTGGTTGTCCTGCACTTGCTGCATGAGGGCATCCAAGATGAACCTCTCCATAATCTTCCCTGGTACTAAGGTCAGGCTGACAGGCCTGTAGTTCCCAGGATCCTCCTTCCTGCCCTTCTTGTAGACAGGCATCACGTCGGCAAGTTTCCAGTCATCCGAGACACCCCCCGTTGACCAGGATCACTGATAAATGACAGAGAGAGGCTTGGCAAGTTCCTCCGCCAGCTCTTCAGCAATCTTGGGTGGATCTCATCTGGCCCCATAGATGTGTGCATGTCCAAGTGACGTGCTAAAAATATTATTGTCCTTTGTTCTTCTTGAAATCACCATGGGCTTCCCAATGAAAGTGATCTCATTTGCACACCCTAGCAAAGAGCATTTAGCCATGCGAGAAGTTCCTAAGTTATCTGATGTGTTTGGTGCATATGATCAAAATATCACTTCAAAAGTATAAATTTACCTCATTGTGTGAAAAATAAGGTACTAGTAAGAGACATCATCAAAAAGAAATACATTTAATGCCTATGAAAGAAAAAGACTGGAATAATTTGGAGGCTGAATGTTGACTTAGAGACAGAAAGACCTGTTACACAATTCATTCCCTCTCTTTGCCAAGACAGGAATGCTTCCTAAAGAACATTTCATACTCTTCTGCCCAGTCTAATTTTCACAATGCAAATACTGGAGTTTCTATCACTTTCCTTAAGACGCTGTTTCATACAAACACAGCTCAAGCTCAGGAAATACTCCTTTTTAAGAATGCCATTGAAAACTATTGCTTTCTAAAGCAAGCACAGGAGATTTGCATGCACATATGGGTGTATTAAGCCACGAAACAGTGGTTTGAGACAGAGGGCATTTGGCAGGGGGACGATGTGGGTAGGGAGCTTGTAGCTCTAGAAAGGGCTGTCAAGGGGCTGATCATTGATAAATGTGCTGGTTTTAACAGACGTGTGTAATGACTACGCAACCATTCCTTGACATTCATCTGTCTGTAACCATGCCCTAGCTGAGCATTTCCACTCGATGCACAAAGCAAGAGTCATGTATCTATTTTAGGTACTTTAGGATGGAATGAATCATGCCCTGAAAGTATCTATTTCTTACCACTGACTATTAAGCGAATCACCAAGCAGAGTCTAAGTTAGACAACTACAGTTGTTGGTCTAGAGACATGTTAGAGAGCTGAGGCTCAGCTCTGTTGCCCACTGGGAGTCTGGGTACTACTTTCATGTAGGCAGCCAATGGAGAAATGCTAATCTGTGAGATGAATCCCACTCCTACAATTAAAAGAGAAATGAGTCTCACTCTCTGTGCCCATGGTTGCATAACCACCCTTTATGTACTTTCCTTCCTAATTCCTCACCTATTTTGCTTTAGCATTGTGAAAGCCAGAAAAACATTGAGCCCAACAGCCATGCTGGGAGCAAGAATGAAGTGGCCTTCTGAAAAGATTTGGTTCTCTTCTCCCCACCCCAATGAACCACAAGAGTCTCCCTCTCACTCTATACCACAAAAAGGAAGGCTTGGGAGATGAACAACTCCACCAACTCTACTCCCCCAAGCTTGCTGGACTGCCATGTTAGAATTGCACCATATTTGCCTTTCTGTTACAGAAGAGAGAGAGTTCCAAGAACCACAAACATCAGGAGTTGACAACACTCCTGCAAGACTGATGGATAGCTCAGGTTGGAAGGATATGACAGAGTATCTCTAGTGGCCTCCCTGAGATCCAGGGGATTTCAGAGAGCTGGAGGGCTCATGCCAGAGGACGTGCTACAGTCAGTCACATACTTACTACATTTGGGAAGTTGCCATCTAGCAGCGTATCACTGAGCCTGGAAGGCAGTTCACACAGTTGTGAATTTCTACAAGAAGCTGCAAAACTGCTGTCTGTACTCCAGCAGTATCTCCCCATCACTTGTGTCCCCATACTAGATGCCTCTATTTAGCAGATGACAGATCAAGCTGGCCTGTCACATTTGGCCCAGGCAGTCACTCCAGAAGGGTAGGACCACAGCACTGCAAGTATAAAAGAAATACTCTCAGAAAGAAACCGTGACTTTCCTGCCTGGAGCCTCCTTCGTTTGAATGTACCCTGCCTAGAAAAGATCAGGGCCTTACCTTTATATAATAATTTACATGAGTGGTTTTTTTAATTAACCAAACTTAACAGTTTTCTTAAGTATATTTATGTAAAAAAATACGATCTTCCATTAGATCTTTTCCACCTTACCTGACACACACACACAATCATGCCAGCTAGTGAGTTAAATCCCACTCGGAGAGCAGGAACAGCGCAGAGTTATCACTGTCAGAAGAATGCTGCTTTACACCGTGCGATCAGTAGATCTGCTCTGACAGATTACCTATTTTGTATCTTTATTAACTGTGCCTCATTTCTACATTCTGTTCCAGTTAGCTTGTGACAGATAACTATTTTTTTAAATCACATCTCAAGGCAAAGAAATGTCAATGTGGAAAAATAAATACATTACTCAAGCTTCTTGAAAGCATTGAACTAAATGACACAATGACTTAAATTGGTGAAATCACAGGGAGTAGCTTTAAATAGAAATAATTTTGAAGTAGAAATACCACACAGCATTAGACATTTTATAAAGTTGAGTGAAATTAGTATTAGAAAAATTACTACTCTTAGGTTTTTATTACATATTGAGCTGGATCTGTCTTCCTTTGAAGTCACCAGGAATATTAACATCAATTTAATTATCTTGAAGCAAGATTTAGCTCAGAAAGAGTTTTTTTGCCGTGAATAAAGGAGAAAATGAAGTCTGAACCTCAGCTTTTCCAGCACGGCACTGAACTCAGATCCACAGAGATATTTAGATACCTGTTTCCCACTGGACAAGAAATAGACAGGCAAATATATTTAAGAACCTGGAACTCATTATCTCTGATCCATATTGAACACAAAATACCTTCACAATTTCCCAAGAGGGGTGAATAGTAAGTACTGCAATGTGGGGAAACAGCAATATAAGATCATCATTATAAAAAAGAGTAGCTCAACCTCTATAGTGATGAGGGCTGATTAATTTTCCAACATTCTTTATGAACCATGGGAACTCCTGCCTACTACCTAGCAGCTATGTGCAGCTTGGTGGGTGGTGTTCAGCTTTGGACTTTGTACCCTGCTTCTAACAACCATCTTCCCCAAAGCAACAGAGACCGGCTGGCTGGAGTCACTCTGCAGGACAGAGCCAGCCAAGTGCCACCAGCTGAAATGCCTTGTTTAAACCACAGGTGACGTTCTGATCTGAGCTACACCAAAGTTAATCAGAGGCACGGAGATACTAATAGGATCAGAACTGAGCTCAGTATCAGTGTAAAGGCTGTGGTCGCTTGCTGAAGTGTCTCAGATTACTAACAGATTACTCTTTGGATTGCTTTCTTGAGTCTCAAAGGAAAACTGTAATATTGCCAGGATAGTTTTAAATTACTAGCCTTTATTTTGAGTGTGCGCTATACAGATCTATGCATGCCAAGGTGACATGGAAATATTATATAATTTATTTCTTTCCAGAAAAATATGCCAACTGAATGAGGAGAACTTTTTTTTTCCCCTCTATTTTTATCCTGTTTTTTAAAAATGGGGCTGTGCCAGATGAAAGTTCATTGTCTCTTTCATTCACCTTGTGCCTGCATCGGGAATTTACTTTGATCCTGAGTGTAACTTGTTTAAATTCTCTAATCATACCATAACTTATGGGTTTTTTTCCCTTTGTATATTTTGCCAGGCTTTCATTATTCACATAGTTTTTTAAAGTCACACTCTGAAAGGTAATCTTATCTCAAGTTAGTTTTGTCATAGTTGGTGTTTGTGGAGGTAGTAGATAATTCTGTGTTCACAGAAATTTCTTGCCCACATTATTCTCTCCTACTGAAAAAAAAACCCACAGAATGAGCCATGGGAGGACATTTCCCTTGAGATCCTCAAATGGAGCTCAATTGCTACAGAATAGGCCTTGTGGTGTGTCCAAACCCTGCAGGTTTCAAGGAACAATGAACCTTAGAGATGTTTAAAAAGGCCACAGCAAACTCATCAGAGGTTTTGTATCTCTCCACAGCTCTGGTCATCTCACATCCACTGTGAGATGTGCTGTATTACAAACATTTCTTGTAGTAAAAGATCTGTGAAACTCCTTCGCTTTAAATGAGCTGAAAAGATCTTAACACTGGGCAAAGCAGTAATCAGCTGTGAATATATCATGCCTCACTACCTCACCACCTCACCATCATGCCAATGGAACTTTGTGGATGTTGTCATTTTTACAGCTGAGTATCTTAGAGAATTAACTAGAAATAAACATAAGTACATCAGACGAAGTCCTATTTCCTTTCAGAGGTAGATTAAAACCTCACTATGGCTCTGCTACAAATAATTTCCAAGACCTCAGTGTTCGTGAGATGTCCGTAATTCCAAAAATGAGGATGATTCTGTTACTGGCAAATCTCATAGATTCAGCCTCGTATTGTCCTCTGATAATGTCACAGACGCTGCTAAAGAGCAGATGTATGCTATGAGAGATGGTGAAATGAAAATTAAAAACCAGCAAAGAAAGTCCAATCATCCACACAAGTAGTCCATGATCTCAAGATGCCTGCAGAGCTCTGGCAGAGCACACATCATCCTTAGTGAAACATCTTCTGAGCCTTTCATACTGAGGCAGAAGTTTCTGCATCCAAAACACATTTTAGGTTGCTAGAATCCAGCTGGAACGTAGTTTTGTTATGATATTTAAAGCACCATTCAGAATGCAGATGAGATGGCTGTGCTAAAGAATAGCTTTATCAGTTTCAGTACAATACATCCAGAAGACAGCAAAGCAGTGAAGCAGCATTATTATTTTAAAGCAAAACAAAAATATCTTATACAGACTCTGCAAATTTGTGGAGCAGCTGGGATTATATTTTAATGTATTCATTTAAATCTATTCATTATAACTCCTGGGGGTGAAAAGCTTCCACTAATATATGACACAATAATCCTGCCACCACTTTGAGGAGGTACAGAATAGTCAGAGCTCTGAGTGACATGCGTACCGCTGTGTGGCATCTTAAGCATGGCCTGGGTATTTCTGTCAGCTGTAGGTAAAATCATTAAAAACATGGTTTCACTGCAAGCACAGACAGGGGTCAAAAATTTAGGAGTCTTGCATAAAAAGTGATCTTCTGACCTGCATATTTAACTTTTTAATTTTTACCTATTCCAGTCATCACTGCTGGCTTGTCCTTGATGGACATAAAAAAGTCTTGATTTTGAATGTAATCTTCATGAAATAATCTACAAAAACCAAGTAGCTGTGAATGAGAATATGAGATGATTACATAAATTTGGGAGTTCTTTAGTGGACCTCACCATCCTCAGGAAATACACTTGGAAAAAGGATATTAAAATCATTCTTAAAGCAGAGGTCCAACTGCCTTCAACACGACCTCTGCTCTTCCCAGGTAGTACTATAAAAATACATCAACTATAAATCAGCTAAAGATGCAGGATGTGTGTAGTTAAGTCTTACATCTATAGCTATAGAGATTATATTGATAATATGTAAACCTCTGCCCAGGTCTAATTTATTCACATTAATTTTTTTTATGTAAACAGCAAAAGAGACAAGTTACATCAAAGCTGATTCTAGCTGATGTCGTGGTGTTGGGTCATAGGCTGGACTTGATGATCTTGGAGGTCTATTCCAGCCTCAATAATTCTGTGATTCTGTGAAAGCAGAAAGGAGATGCTGGCAAAACAAGAACTGCAAAAAGATGCTGAGGATGGGATTCAGTTACCTTCTATATAAGCTTCTAATGCCATCTTAGACAGTCTAGGGACTATCTAGGGATCATCTCTTTGTTGCCAGCTGCCGCTTCAGAACGGCTCTACTCTTCTGTAAGTCCTACGGCATATCTGCCAGCCCGGTGTGGCTGTCTCAGATAACCCAGGGCATTAAAAACAGCAATGGTTGCTTATATTTAAGTAATGAACTGCACCCTGACAATTTATGTGCAGTGATACACAAGCTCTGTCCAAGCTAACCCCAGAAAAGGATGTGCTGAGGAGGGAAGAATGGAGACACCCAAGGTAGTCCATCTGAACCAGCTCTGGCTGTGAAACAACACAGCCAGCCCAAACCGGCATGTCCTCACATGGCCCCATTGTGTTACATGAGTTTACTGGTTGGGTCTTTGTCAACTCAAGGATCTTTACACGATGCTATAGTACATATTGTAGAAACTGCAGAGTTTAGGAAAACTGGAACATTTTGGCTTCCTCTTTGCATTTTGGCTATATGGTGAAGGAACAATCCTCAGGTACAGGTGGCTGAGAAGACCAAGAAAGAAATCAATATATATTTGTAGCTAGTGCCAGTAAATTGAACACTGATCAGCTGCCTTTGCTTCTAGATTATTTTGCTTCTTTTAAAATCTCACCTTCCTTCATTCTCCTGTAACTACTAACAGAACAGAGCATGATTTCCCTTTCCTACTTTCCTTTCATAGCCACTTAGGATCTTGTATCTTTGGAAGATGCTGTCCATCAGAGATTGCCTTATACAGCTCTCAGGTATGTTTAAATCTTCCGTTATCCTTCAAAGACTGGCTGAAGGAAGTGTCAGGTCATTATTTCAGGCTGCATCTTAATACTTAGGTTTAACACTGTATGATCTCTCTCCAGCCTTCACCAAAGACCTTCACTTACTCAAGGTCAAGGTATTAGAGTGTTATTTTTAAATATTCTCCCAGCAGTGAAGAGTTAAAAATAGGCTTCTACGAAAATGAACAGTAATTGGTTAAACCTTGTTAGCCATCACATGAAGATGATAACTCCTCCCAGGAAGACATAGCAAAAGCAGCTTTGACATGGATTTATACTTAGAAGAGCAGCTGCAGGCTTCCTGGGAAGGAGCTCACAATATAGGCTCTTGGATTATTAGCTGAAAAAACAGCTTGATTCAGCAAAGGAAGAGAAAGAGATAGGAGAAAAATTAACTTCCTCATGATGATCTGCAAGTGAATTCTACGGATTGTTTACTTTGGAACAACCACCAGTAGATAGAAAGCTTTAAAAGATGGAGCTGGGAAAGGCAAAGCTGCTGAGAACTGGCCTCAATGCTTTATATCAGGCCATCCACCCTGTGCATGGAATTGCCTGGACAGATGGGAAGCAAGTGATACTGACTGCTTTGTACTATCATAACGGAGAGCTGAAGTTTGGAGACTCAAGCGTTGTTGGACAATTTGAACATGTTCATGGGCTTTACTGGGGCCCATGTTGCTCTACGGACACCCCAGCTCTGCTCGCTGTTCAGCATAAAAAGCATGTCAGTGTCTGGCAGCTGGGCTACAGCTCTGCAGAGAAGAACAAACCCCTGATTTCTCAGACCTGTGAAGTTGGTGAGCCGTTGCCACTGCTTTCTCAGGGCTGTGTCTGGCATCCAAAGAGGGAAGTTTTGGCTGTGCTTACAAAAAGAGATGCTTCAGTCTTGCATGCTGTTCGTACCGACAACGCCAGGGTTAAGGCAGACATCAAAAGCAGCGGGCTTATCCACTGCGCTTGCTGGACTAAGGATGGGAATCGTTTAGTAGTTGCTATAGGCAGTGCCCTGCATTCCTACATATGGGATGATGCTCAGAAAACTCTAAGTACCTGCTCCTTTTGCCCAGTCTTTGACGTGGGAGGTTATATCTGTGCTATAGAAGCCACGCTGGATTTCCAAATTGCTGTAGCTACTGAGCTGCCTTTAGATAGTATCTGTGGTTTGAATGCGGGCATTGCATTTGATATGCCATCTGGTACAGAAACTGGTTCCTTCATCTCACAGTCTGCTCTGGTGTTTGGTGATGAGGAATACTCCATGGACCTTCGAAGAAAGTCCACAGATTCAGACAGATCAGGTGTTGATTCAGTTGCTTCTTCTTCGTCAGGTCCCCTGGATTTAACCCATATCCTTGCAAACCACCGCCGGTCTGATCCCGGTCCTCTTATTACTGTGAAACGCAAAGACTCTGCAGCAACAAATGGTCAAGATTCTTCTCACTTGATCTTGGTGACATTTGAGAGGAAGGTAACCACCACCAGAAAAGTCACCATCCCAGGTATTCTTGTTCCTGATATAATGGCTTTTGACCTTAGAGCTCAGATTGTGGCAGTAGCCTCTAATACTTCTAACATTGTTTTGGTGTATTCAGTAACCTCTTCCTGCATGCCTCATATACAACAAATCCAGCTGGAAAGAAATGAAAGACCAAAGGGCCTGTGCTTTTTGACAGATAAACTCCTGTTGATTCTGATTGGCAAGCAAAAGTTCCCTGAGCCTAGTTTCATTCCATCTTCAACTTCAGATAGGTATGTAATGCGTTTGATGATCAAAGAATTGATGGTGGAAGAAGATTCTTCAGCGTTGCCTCAGACTAAGCAGAATATGGTTTATAACTTTGAATCCTCTGTTAATATACCTGGCAAAAGAAAGTTCTTTGAAAATCTTGCTACAGAAGACCAGCCCCAAAGCAGGGAGCTGTTAATACCAAGAAGCACAGTTATTCAATCTCCTAGTGGCAGGAGAAGACTCATTGAAGAAGTAAAGAGCCCTAGTTATGAGCAGAGCTCTTCATCGAGTGTGAGTGACCTGGATGACAAAAGGCTCCCAGGTGACTCCTCAGTGGCCTTGGAAACGTTGGATGCTGAACCTACCAACCGTTCAGTGTCTCTCCTTGGTTTCAGAACATCTACCAGGCCTTCCAGCAGACCAACTTCCCCTAAAGTGCAGTTCAATGTGATCCAAGAAACATCAAGTTCTCCTAAAAACAACAATTTGCCAAGTGAAAGAGGAACGAGTCACATATCTAGAAATTTAGAGAGACTTTGTGGCAGTTTCAATGAGTTACAACTGAGTCTTTCAGAAATAACGGATTTCGCTAAAAACGGGAGGAGGGTATCTTTAGCCTATCCATGTTCACAGGAACCACCCATTGTTCACATCACTTACCAGGTAACTTTTTTGTCAGCTTAAAAATATTGTGATAGGACTCAAAAATTTTAAACAATCTTGTATTTATTTAGCTTTAAATCAAGAGGACATAGTTTAATCCTTCTCAACCCATCAGAAATGTAACCTGAGTTTGGCATCAAGCTTAATCTAAAATGGTATTATGATTTGCCATTGAAACAGTAACTCAGGATGATGTGGGTAACTTAGAGGGTACTTCACAAGGGAGATTGGTGTCTCTTCTTCTTTGATTATGCACAACTGTCTTGGATACTAGCTGATTTTGTCTGCCTCTATCAAAGAGACAGAACAGAGCCAAACAGTTGGTAATGTACAAAAGGTTTACACATTAGTGTAGTGTAGAGATGAGCCTATGAGTAGGGTGGTAGCCCACCAGGAATGTAAATTCAAACCCAAGCTCAAATCCAAAGTTTGAAGATAAGTAGACTCTCATGAAGAAAAAAACAAAGTATTGAATCTTAATTCATGGAAAATCCAGATTGGCATGACATGAAGATGGCTTATTCCTACTTTAATTTCTCACCACTAATCTTCACCGAGCTGGACATACTAATTTGTAAAACATATTACCACTTCAATTTTTCTGAAAAAAAGATATCTGTCAATATGTACTTATCATTTCATTAAATAAATAATGTCAAATCATTATATTTCTATCCCACCCTTGTTCTGGCAAAATTCCTACTGGCTTCAGTAAGAATTTCAGCTAAACACTGTAGGTTGGGTAATTATTTCTGGCTGTTATTCTTAGTATTATTGGCAGTAATACTAACATTATACTGATCTGCTGCTAAAACTGGGGTCCCTTTCAGGGAGGAGATGCCAATGATGAATGCATTCTTATCTCCTGCAACATAAGCAGCATTATGTCAAAGTAATACATTACATTGTTGTGATGCTGAAGTATGGACTTCTCAAAAAAATTTGACTTCCTTTTAGTTTCAAGGAATCCATACAGACAGCTAGGTACCCCTCCTTAAACACTCGTTAAGGGAATGGTGACTCAATTCAACCATATTCATCACTTTTTTGGAATTGTTTGCTTGGCATTTAAGCAGATTCTAGTATATTAGGTGCTCTTGATAAAAGCAAAGCTTTCCATCTGAATTACTAACTTAACTTGAATACATTATATAAATTCTGGTGAAAAAGCAGCATGTCTATTTTAAATAAGTTAGGATTTTATTTGCCAAGAATCAAGCCCTTCTGTTCTCCAGCATGTTGAAATTAATTCTGATTTCTTACCATAAATCAAGTTATTTATTTACCAGGCAGCCCTATCTCTTGGATTTGACTGAATTAACCTTTGCAAAGAGAAGTTTTGTTTGTGACATGTAACATTAATCTAAGATCTGAAGTCACTGGGCACATTTGCTTGCACAAGCAGTAATAATTATCCTGGATTTTTCTTTGGAAGCAAAAAAAAAAATATGTATTAGCACTTCTAAAGTACAGCTAGACCAGCTACATTTACAAAGGAAGACTCTTATTTATTTGAACAGGTTAGTTTCCCACTGAGCTAGCAGAAAGCGCTGCTAGTCCTGCATTATCATGGCTCGGGAAATGTGCCACTTCATGTCTTTCCAACACACATAGCTCCTCTGTGTAAGTCTCAGCCCCTCTTCTGAAATCTAACAGGGCCACAGCATGATGCCAAAAAATAATGAAAAATAGACTGATGGCAAAAAGACCTCCAGACAGACAGGGAAATATTTGCTTCATAGGCAGCTAATAATTTTCTCAGAAAATAGTTGTTTTGATTAGTTTGGATTCAGACATCTGAACCTTGTTCCTCCTTCAGGAGTTGATTAGCGCTTGTGAGTTGAGACCAGCTGGGCTGGGGGTTCCAGCCAGGCTCTGTGTTTGCAGTGCAAGAAGTCAGGAAATAGCTTTATTGCCTTATGATATAAATATCAGCCTGTGGCAAACATTCTAAGCTTTGGGAACACTGCAGTCCAGTCAATAATACAGCCATTATCTTTCAGCTTTTTCTGCCAGCTGCAAGTCTTCCTACGTGCCTGTATAATGCCCGGCACAGCAAAGGCTCAATCTCTATTGAGAAATCTATTGTACTATAAAATATAATGATCAGTACTGCATAACCATATTCATGCATTAAAAGCATAAAAGGAAAGTTTAAAACATAATAGCTAAAAATGTAGCAGTAATTAATGGGCAATTATGAACACTGCTGTGTGGATGCATTATTGACATATTTATGTATGCTTCCAGTTCTGCTCAGAAAACCGTAATATAAACCAGAGTGCTTAACACTTAATATTTCATAATGTTTGCTCGCTAAACACTCTTCAAAACATTTGTTTATTCTGTTAGTGCCAGCCCACCTATAACTCCTCTGCAGCCATGTCCACACGGTATGATCAGAATTTATGTTCTTTGTAGTCCAGAGGCACAACAGGAAAACACGATCACTCACACTTTGGCCGTGTCACTGCACTATCACTTGTGTAATAGCATTCAGCCACCAGAGGTGACTTGAGCATTCAACCCTGAAAAGCAAATATTATTGCTCTTTCATCACATCCAGACTTGTGATTCAGGAGAGCGTGGGAGGGCAGGCAGACAAACACAATGTGAGGATATTATTTAAAAAGAGGGGAAAAAAAAAAAAAAAAGAAGAGGTGAGGATCTGTCACACATTTGCTTCTGTTTCATTTTGCAACAAGATACTTTTATATTCCTTTACCCTCAAAAAAGAAACAGCTGCAGAATATTTAAACCAGCCTCATTCAAAAGCTAATTACAATGGAAATAAAGCCAATCTGGGTTTGAAATTAATGGCATTTAGGCAAGCCTCTCCAGGAGGAGGAAGGCTCATCTTAATCTGAAGAATATCTTAAAGCTCCTACATTTTGCTCACAAGCAGCATTATGTCAAAAGCGTATATCACTGAGAGCATATATTGCATAATTAAACAGGAAATAAATATCTTTTCAGCAATTAGTCACAATGATTTCCTTTTCTTAGCACTCACCGATAATTGTATAGAAGTCGATTTGTACTTTTATAGCAACTTCATACAATTTACTTTGGGAAACTTTATTGCCAAGGTCAGCTCTAAAATAAACAATTATTTTATACAGAGCTGAGAGATGAATAGAAAGGATCCAAACATACGGCAGTAAAGTTTTTCTGGTAGAAATACAAGAAGTAGAGATAAAGAAGGGGGTAGAAGGGTGGCACAGTAAAATGAGCAAAGACCAGGCTGGAATGATCAGCTGTAATAAGACCCTGAACCTTTCTGAAATCCAAAGGGCAATTTTGACTCGGGTTGAGCAATAGAAAGAAAGTCATTAAAATGATGGAAGAGGAAGGTGAAGTGACAGCTCCCTGGAGTAAAAAACTAGTCAGCCATCCTGAAGTTTAAAAAGAAGAGATTTAGGTTGACCGTAAAATAAGGACCTGCAGTAGAAAAGAGAAGGTGTGATTAATGCATGGATAACATTCTGAGCAAAGGTTGAGGAGTTTGTTAGGAACAAAATCTGACAAGAGTGTTCTGAAACTGATCAACAGCACACAAGCAGAGTTTGAGAGGAGCCACAGTGCCTTTTATTAGAGCAGGTGATTTGATTGTTGGATACATAGACGCAAAAGAAAAGGGATACGTAATGTCAAGAATTAATCCGAGTTTTCATACTGTGCAAAGAAAGTAAAGATCTGAGTTATAAAAACCTCACACTCAAACCAGAAAGATCATGGAAGCACAAGCATGAGGACAAAGGGTGTATTTTAGATGACAATATTCCTGAAACAGTAGATGCAGGACTATTAACAGGGAGCCAAGAGAGAGAAACCCCACCATAGCAACATCTGAAAGGCTGATGTGCACTGTGGATGCAAACTGCGCTGGGATTTAAGCACCCCTGAGCACCTCAGAGGTCTTCCAACATAAACATTTTACAGGCTTACGCTTCTCTGACAGGTTAATCAGGGTCGCAATTGGAATGTCCCACATAAGGGCAAGCAAAGATACTAAAATCTCCACCAAAATAAAGTCAGGATCCACCAAAAATTCGAAGAGGAATCACACCACAGCAGAAGTCATGACAGGAAAGGGGAGGTGTGTAGGCTGCCAAACCAAATTAATGCGACCTGCGGCAATGATGCACAAGGCTTAACGAGACACAGTACTTTGAATGTCAAAAAGCATAGTTCTCATTCCTCTTCAGCGCTCTTCCTTAGCCATCGAACTCTCTTTTCATTGTCTTCTGGGCCAGAACACCCACATCTATTTAATTTGCTCGTTTTTTCTCCTCCCACACAATGCATGTGGGGGCAATGCAAAAGCAAGCTGACTAACGGGTACTAAGGTAACAAAACTGAAATTACCACTGAAGCACAATACAAGGAACTGAAATCAAAGGTTTAAAACAATGAAAACAGAGCTGTAGGCAACTTCAGCACTATTTGTCTCACGATGCAGAGATGTGACTGACCAGCGTGATGCCTTTCCTTTCTGAAAGAACAGATTATTAACACAAAGGGTATGAAGAATATTTAAAACACCTGTAATTCAGTACAGTACTTGAAATTGTGCCACAGGGGAAATTATTTGTTCAACAGTAGAGAATAGGGATTAATATTAGAAATATAAGATGGTTAAGGAATCAGCTAGAAGGAAACTGGTGAATGGTTATAGTAATATAAAAGAAAATGGAAGAAATTTACTTGTGGATTTTCTCATGATTGATCTCCAGGCTAATATAAAAGTTGCATTAATGATCTGGTGAGATATGCTAATAAAATCTGCGTATGGCATAAAGTTGGTAGTATTTTCAATAGAGAATCAGGATATCGCACCTGTAATTGGATGAGCTTAGCATCTAGAATAAAACCCATTGACTGAAATGAACTAATGTGAAGCACGTAGTGTGATACATTCCGGGATTAACAGACAGAATATCTGCTGGATATTGGTTAGCTGGAAACAACCAAGGATGACAAAAGCTTGCGTGTGTTAAGGGTCTACAATATGACTATGAATCAAAAATGTGATGTTTATGAAAAGACCAAAGGCAGTTCGTGGGTGCATCAGGGAGGTACCTTCAGTAAGTAGTGCAATACTGGGCAACGCAGCCACGAGGCCTCATCTGGAAAATGTTTGACATTTATAGACACCCTTGTGCAAGAAGGGCACATTCAAGCTGCAAGTGATCACTAACCCAGTGTTAGTAAAGACAATTCTGATTGGTAGCATATTCTTACTTACCTCACTGTTTCATCAGCTGTTGAATTTAAGTTCATGAAGATGATCTTAGCATCTAGGCAAGTGTAGGCAGTGCATTGGGAAACACAAGACAAACAGTGAAAAAGGTGAAGAGGCAGAACCAGCTGACAGCTCTGTTGGGTTTAAAGTGATAATAGACATGCTTATTTATATACTTCAGCCATACAGTATATGACACCTAATCCAGAAGCCTTGTTTTTTGCTATAGTAAATTATTTTCTTCTATATATTTGCATTCCAAAACTTGAGATTTGAAAGACAGTTTGGCAACACTGTGAGAGGCGGTTTCCTGCCCAGAAGACCCTTTATAGGTGAGAAATCTGATCAAGGGGCAGATGTGGCCAAACGAAAACAATTCTTGAATTGATAGCTTCTTTCTGTTGGATTTTTGTTGAGGGAGAGCTGGACTTGATGTACCACAGGAAACAGGCTAAAAAAACTTAACCTGAAAATATCCACTCATATACATGGAAATGTATTTGTTTCTTCTGTGATTAATATGTTCTTAGCCTACCAATAAACTTTGGTTTAGGATAAAACAACTAATATTAAGGGATTTTAATTTAAGGATTGCAAGTCCTCTGGCTTTTACTGGAGATAAACAGCAATGTAGCAAAACCAGACACATATTTTGGGAAAAGGTGGATTAAATTTAGATTTGACGAGAAAATTATCTTTGGGTTAAGGCATGAAAACGGGAAGTAGTAAGGTGAGATTTTAGTTGTATTTCTAACTCTGCCATAAATTACTTCCATGACCTTGAGTAAACCTCGTAATCTTCCTGTGTAATGGCCTGATCACCTGTAAGAAGGGAATACTAACAATTACCTACCTCTCAAGAAGGCCTGGGTTTAAATAATTCATCTGTGATATGACATATGTGAAGATATTCCTCAAAGAGAAGGCCTGTTATCATCACTTAAACTAAACATTAAACAAAAAAGGCTAAATAATTAGAAGATTAAAACAGAGAAAGATTCCTGACCTGACAGAATTTGCCAGCAGACAAAAATAAACACAAAGTTGGTTAAGTTTATCATTATAAACAGAAGTGTATGACAAAGACAGAGAGAATAGCTCATATGAATGCTCACAAGTGATGAAAGACAAACAACTCTGAAACTTAAGCTTTGAGGTCTGTACTTGAAAAACAGATTAGGATAAAAAATTGATGCCAGGTAGTTTTGTATATACAAAAAATGTCTTTCCCATCCAATGGCTGTTCCGATAACTTGCAAGGCTAATTAGAAAACATACTAGAACCAAGTCATCCTTAGTATACATTTCCATTCAACAGATTTCAAGTTGACAGAGGCAGAGCTCGATTGTTTTCTGATTACTCTTAAGTTAAAGTGTATTTATGTGAAAAAATGAGCCAGTTGGGTCAAGGTAATGTGCCTGTCTCAATTACAGTCCACCTTTCTCTATAATTCATTAACTGAAGTACAAGTTTGAACAAACTCTGCCAGTTCAATCTGAATTCAGGCAAATGAAGTAGATGTTAGATGTGCTCATCCACAAAGCACTGAAAAGCTTTGCACAAATACATGTACAGGCAAAGAGCAGCTTTGCAATGTAAATGCAAAGCACACACTGACTGCTCAACATACAGCCCATTGAGTTTTAAGTGTATTTGTGTTCAGTAGAATATAGTACTGTATCATTTGAAGAGACCTAAAAATGACAAACCAGTTCTGTTACATAGTTATAGCTGTAATAAAAAGTTACTATTGGTTTATGACTAAGGAAACAATACTTCTTTGATGCATTCCTTAGGTATTTCCCTATTAATTACACAGCAACAGGTTTATGGCTGTTTTGAATGAGGAAAGAGATGAGAAGACCTTTGAAAGTTGGAAAGTTTATGTTTTTAATAGAAAGATATTTTTATGGTTCTCACATCTTCAATCAATCATAATACATAAATAAATAACAATCAGCCACAGACTATCTGCATGGCCAATTTATGATAGAGAGGGGAAAAAATACTTTTGCAACAGTTGGTAGACATTCTGATGTACAGAATCCAGTGTGGCTGCCTGACAGCATACATACTGCGTACTGAAAAATCAAAGTGATTGATTTAGAAAGGTTGTTAGGCAGCAAAAAAAAGCACAGTTCACTGAGAGAGCAACCGAGTCAAAAGACAGCACAATTAGAAATGAAGACAAGCATTAAAAGAGACATTTATTTCGTCAAAGGTGAGATTACTATGCACGGATATAGAAGATGCCATTGTGAACTCATTCAACTGTAAGTTTTGTATTAGCAAGAAAGATGGAAGGGTCAAGTGGACACAGACAGGGTAGGGTTAGAGCAGGAGTTAGGAAAAATGACATCTTTTCAACCCATTCTAAAACATGAACGTGGATCCCTTCTGAATGTACAAAACAGAAAGGTCTAGGAAATGGGACTAATAGATCGCTCATTCAAATAACAAACTGCAAACATAAGGGATACCAAAGGAAAAAAAAACCAACCCATAACACATGGAAACTACACAGGCGGAAAGCACGGAGATGAAAGAACAAAATGAAATTCACAGGGCAAATATAGTAAGATTATTCAGAAGAAAATGTCCAGTTCACATACATTGTATAATGGCATTGAGTCACTGGAAAATTTTTAATGCTAAAATGACTTCCAAATGATAGCAGATAGGGAAAAGTAAATGCAAATATACATCCACTCCATGAGCATATCAGCTCAACTGTTTTGTGGTCCTTGCCCTTTGTGGACATCAGAATGATGGAACACAAAGGTGTCAATTCTCAAGGCCAGATAAACTTCATGAAACATGAATATGCCACCTTTGTATTCAAGTGTGTTCTTTTAGTGAATGTCAGAGCAAATTCCAGGGCTGCAAAACCATACATTCCCTCTCTCTCCAAGAAAGTCACAGGATTCCCAAGCTACCTTGTTACGACAGCTTTCAAGAGAGACAGTTGCTATGTCCAGTCTCTCTGCAATTCTCTCTGTGCCAGAGCTAAGTTCTTTCACTAGGGTGGAAGAGCTGACCAATGACTATCAAACCCCCCTGCACATACAGCTGAAACTGAGCAGAGCACTCATTTGCTCTGGTCGCATTTTGGACAACTTATTCCAGGCATGATGCATTCCCTTCCACGGAATTGATTCTTCGGGCAGGAAGGCCCCTGGGCACATATAAGCATGACCTTATACATTATATATACAGGACTGATGCAGTTTTAAGCTGCATAAGCACACAAAGCAAAGGGGAATATTTCTCTTCACATTAGACGATGAGATTTAACTTAGAATTGTACTGCATGACGGTGTCATCTATGAATTGTAGCAAAGACAAAGAAAAGGCAGAATGAGTAAAGAACTGAGGAATGGTTAAAAGAACTCAGGCACAGTGTCTAAGCCTTTAACAAGATCTTTTCTTTTACATGCATGCATCTGAAGAAAAGTTTTTCAAATGGAGCAGTTACTGAAGAAACAAAAGATGTTCTCCTCTGTGATGGCAAGATCCACTTGAATTTAGTCCAGCAGCTCTTTGATCTGCCTGTTATTGAAATGAAACACGGTATGTTCTTTTTGTTTCTGGTATCTGGTTTCACCCGAGATTTTTCGTGTAAAAGAGGCATTTGTGGTAGAATAATTACCCCATACTATAGTAAATTGAGATAGCAAATGTTTTTTTTGTAAGTGTGTGCCTTCCTTTGTCTGAAATACAGCACAGCGTCTCTTGAAATCACTTAAATGCTAAGTAACCACAGAACGACCTATGACCGAAGTAATATGTTTGATGCCTCTTGCAGAAAAAGGCTGAGAAAACAATAATGACACGGTGTTACCTGGAAATAGAAATGCTTCCTTGGCATTTCGCATTGCCCATCTTTACAAGCATGTCCCAGGCCTGATGACAGAGAGTAGGATGGAGAAAAATTCATTCAGAGAATGAGATTTATTTATATATATATATGTATCATGTAGCATTTGGGATTATTTTAATGTAAGATAAACAATGAAGGTCAATATTCTACTTTGCCAGTCTCACATTTCTACCACCCACCACCGATTATGTTGGAAGGACAGAAGCAGGCGGGGAAATCCAGAGACCAGTCTGGGGCTGGAATTCCCTTGTCCCTGGCTGTTGATGCGCGCCACCTTCTCAGCAACACACATAGTTACATTGTAGCCTTCTGGTGGCTTTTCTCATCACAGTCCAATCTTACAGTACACAGTAGTTGGATATAATTACGATCTTCTTGCATGGCTTCCACACTGAGAGATCCATCAATTACTCTCTGTCTTACCCCCTGTCTTAGCCCCTGACAGGCTGAGATATACTGGCTTAATCAGTATACTTGGTCTTGCAAGAAATGAATCCAGCTGTTGGTGAAATCAAGAAGAAAAGGAAAGTAATAGTATAAACTGGAGTTTTCTAAATAATGACGATTACATACTGGACTGCTATATAATAGTCTTACTGCTGAAAAAGAAACCAGGCCTGGGATGTTACTGGTGCTGGCAGAGGACAGTGGGAAAAAGAGATGTAAACATGCGCCATTCTGCCATTGATATTCTGCTTATCTCTGTGTTGATAAGACCACAAGAATGAAGAAAAGGGGCTACAAATACAAGAGAGATCAGGGCAGCTGCCTTTATCCAAGCCACATCGACCCATTTCAGTTTTCCCCGGCTCACAGCAGTTTCCAACAGTTGTTCCAGAAGACAGGGATATGCAGGTTCCATATTTTTGTCAGCAGTCTCTTGACTGTACATTGCTGTGGAGGCATACATGAAAAATCTCTACGTGGTGTTGAGGCCTGAGCTATTTCCCAGCAGGCCTCTGCAATAACACAGCACAGCTTTGCAGGGCATAGAGGATACAATTTGTGGCCTGTAATTCCAGCTCTTGATTTTAGAAACAAATGCCCATGATGACAAAAGAGGTTTAGAATTCAGTATGAAAATAATAAATAATGGGTCTCAGAAAACCTATTTTCAGGTCTATAGAAGAGTTGAATGTTTAATTAGCAGAATGCCACTCCTGAATTTCATGCGTTAGACTCCAGAGATATCAAAAAGACAGTATCTCAGAATCGTCCCAACGTGTCCCTCTTTCTATTCAACATGGTGCTCAGCTTTTCTGAAATTGAGTCTGTCTGTTGACAGCAAAAAGAAAAACTGAAACAAGAATCTTTCTAAAACTCACCAAAATCCTGGAAAATGATCAGCTTTGGGGCAGAAATAGTTATGTAGCTCTTTATCCAGTTCTGACCAGTACAGGTTTATATTCCTAAATCTTTCCTTTGCCACAAGGCATGAATATTAAACATGATGCTTAAAAATATCACTCCCATCCCTTAATGCTATATAATTACAGGGGATGTAATGAAGAGTGTGCTTGTATGACAATGACAGCCTGGCATTTTTTACTATGAATAAGCACTTAAATATACTGGGGGAAAAGTGTTCATAACTGTAGACCAAATTCATACCCACAGCCAGGCTGTTAAGATCATCAGTTATACAAGCAGTGAACTTGGGCTCATCGTTTGCAATTTAAGCCCGGGACTGTAATACAATTACCTGCACTAAATATAGCCCCTCATATACTGCCCTGGTGTTAGCACACAGAAATCTCTCTTTTCAGCAGGTCATCACTGTAATAAACTGTGCACAGTAAAAGGGTACTACATTCTGCACAAGGTTTTTCCACCATTGAAATATTTTGTGAGATGTGCTTCAAAGCAAGTGTTACCAACAGCAGAGAGTGTTTCAATCATTTCAGTGGATGAAAAGAGAAAGCCCCAAGAGATAGACAAAAGAGGATCCTTTATCCATTTGACCAACAATGTAACTATCATTTGGGCAGCAGAATTTCCACTTTCAGGCCCACTGCTTATGGAATCTGAAGTCTGTTCAGAATTAGAAAGAAAGTATTAAGAGTAGAAGATTAAAGATTCATGGTTTGGAATGACAATCTTCTTATGATGTAACAGGTGACATGACAACATAAGATAGTGTTGCAGCCTGGAAAAGTGCTTTGCTGATAGTATAAGGAGGGGAGGTTTGCCTTCTCCGGGGGTATGCGTCGTTATGATTGACAAAAATTAAGCATAGTTCTTCTGCAGTTTCTACATTGCCTTTTTTCACATTCCTGTTCAAAAGACAATTTCATCTCCCCAAATTAAAAATTAAAGCAACCAAACATAACAGGGCTTTCTTTACCTCAGATCCCAGCTAATGGCCCTGCTCAGCAATGACAGGATCACATGCCCTAAGAAAAACATGTGACACAAGGGCTCCCACAAGGCTCTTCAGTCGCCACAGGTTTTTTTTCTTTTTCATGAAATGTCAAACTGAAAAAAAGACAAATAGAGAATTCCCCGATTTCTATAAGAAGTGCAATATCCAGTTGGAAAGGAGACAAATTAATCACTAGAATAAATACATATGGCACACAGAGCTTCACTGGCAAGCTGATCTGCAAAGGAAAGTAAGAAACAAAGGGGGAGTAAGTTTATTATCTACTAATTCTGATGTCTTTGTTTTTTAGTCTTGCCTCTTTTTTTTCAGAAAAAGAAAGGACTAAAAATGTAATTCAGATTTTGTTCATTGTTTATAAGAAGATTTGATAAATAAAGGACAATAAATTTGGGTAGAGCAGATGAGCAAAAAAGATACGCAGAAGTAGATGTCACTAGAACAAAAGTCAGCATGGGAAGGCTGGCTGAGGTTTCAGAAAATGGAGACACAGTTTATCAGAATCCACAAAATGCACCTTGTTTTTCAATTTAATTTAAATAAGAGACAAAATGCCTCAAACCTTTCAAGCCCTCACATTTAGCTCTCCTTTGCATTTACATAAAGGTGTGTTTAGTGCGGATTGTCAGACCTTAATGTCATTAGTGTAATAAGGCTTTAGTGCACAGAAAGAAGCCCTGGTCTTCTCATGTGCTGCCTTACCTTTTAAAACGTGCCTGCACATTTTATGTAACCAGAGCAGTACACTCATGTTCTTTTTTTGCTTCATTTTTGCAGGCTCTTCTTGGATTGTTCTCACTGCAGACAAGGACGGCTTTGTGCCATTAATATTCAAAGCGACACAAGAGATAATCATAAGGGATGGAACTGACAGTTCAGAAGTCTGTGGAGGTCATGCCTACAAAAAAAGCATCTCCATGCGACCACCAAGCAGAGTGACATAATTTCGGAGCAAAGAATGCTAATGACCTTCTTTTCTAATACACTACAGTGACATTCTGCAGTGTCAGACACTGAGCAACTAGAAAGCTGTCTTCTCTACTTTCAATGTATTGTAACTGTCAAATCTGTGGCATGGTTACACTGTAGCTACACCGCAGGGTTGGCTGGACCCTCATGATTTCTTCTGAAGGACCAGACCTAGAGTGAAGTTTAGCAAAGCTGCTGTTATTAATGGCTGGCAGTGGACTGGAGCAGAGAGACCAGCCTTTACTTTAATTGTGGTATATGGTCCATATAAAAACTGAAGAAAATACAACTAAAGAGCATTAAGGAAAACTGGAAAGGGAAAAAAAAAAAGAAAAAAGAAAACTGCTTCAGGCTCTCTTTGCCGTTCCAGCTGGGTCCCATGGAAACCTGCAATGTTTTCAGAAATGCTTAATTTTTATATGAAAATGTTCAATTATTAAAAAGGCTGCATCATTGTCTCCTGTCTGTGTTTTCTTACACAGCATGTAGATCTACACATGCACACAGAAGAGAAAGGAAAAGCTTTGCAAGATGAATTGAGGATCAAAGACCTTGAACATGAATTTCATTTGGCTAAATGCAGGTGTCTGCACTGAGCTCACATCTAGATTCCTGTATGATCAGTCAAAAAAAGAAAAGGACTTTGACAGCAGATTACTCATGCCCTAACACAGATTTCCAAAACTGATTGCAGTGAACAACTCCTCTTAAGTAAGTAAATAAGTGCCTATTCCTTCCCACCGACTGCAAAAGCAAGCTCGGGTGACTCGTTTAAACACAAACATGTACATTTAGTCAGATGAACCCCACCCTCGGAGACAAGAGGCAATACAGGTACAGCTGAGAACCATGGCAAGCCCAGTCATAGGGCACAGATATGATAAAATCCAGTTACAAACCTTCCCCTCATACCAAGGCTGGATGGAGAAGGTAGATCTCTGGTCTGAAGGCACTTAATGGGTTTGGAGGTTTGGTATTAGCAACATTCCAGTGATGCAGCCGGGAATCTCATGAGGAACAATTTCAATTCCTGATATAAAGGAGCAGTTCCAATTCACTGAAACAACTGATGTCCTTCTGATGGAAGTATCCTCCCAGAGACAAAGCAATCCTCATTCTAAATCACCTACAGCCACAGGATGCAATGTAGCTTGGTATAACTGTGCTACCTCGGTCATGAAGACCTTTTAAAGCAGCCTTGAGGAGTGTTCCTCCTTGTAAGAAAACACAAACGAAAATAAATCTGACCTTTTAACTATTCAACACATCTACTACTTTACAGGAATTTGGTTAATTGGACTGCCTGCTACTTTGCATTACAATTGTGCTCAAAAAGGTATTTGTATTATTACTGCTTTAAAATGTTGGGTGAAGTGGTGCTTTCCTTCACTGAAATCAGCACAAATCACTGAAATCAGGTAACGCCGAGGGTCACAGGCTTAGTGTGGTGAGGGAAGACAATATCCGATTTCTAAATGACAGCACAGTTCAAACAGCACGTTTCTAATCCCACAAATGCACTGGAACAACATCCTTGTGTCTCACAACAGTATCTGGTATTTACAATGCTTGTGCTACGGCCAAGTAACAGAAAACTTAATTATAACTAACTAAAATGACGGGGCGATATATTTTAGAGGACTACTTCAGCTCAGCTGAAGGAAGAACTAAAAGGATTTTTTTCCCAGAAATAGTATCTTCTATGAGTGACAGTCCCATTGCCTGGTCCACTTGAAATAAGGCTAATGAAACACAGTAACTATGTCACACGGAACAGTCCTGCCCTCTAAACACAGGAACCTGAGGAAAAATGGGTTGAGAACACACTAAGACACTTTTATGTGTACTGTATAGTTTCTTTGAGTTCATTATATACATTATTCATAAGGACTTCCTTGTTGCTATAGAAATACATTCCACCTTTTGTAATCTTCATGCCTTAGTGCTGTTGCAACAGCCAAAAGGGGAATTCCAAGAAGGTGCAAATCTTAACTAGCAGAGATGAGCACGTATCTAGGCATCAGAGATGCCTCAGAACCTGTAATTATCACTACACATTTCACTGTTAGTCTGTCACACTAACATTTTAATTGTTCCTGTATTTTCACGTACTCTTCTATAAAACAATCTGAATGTTGAGAAGATCAGGAGTGAAAGGAGCTTCTTTGAATGGCTATCAAAGCTGGGTTCGGCTCAGTTCGGTTTGGTTCAGTTAGGTTCAGTTTGGTTTGGTGGAGATAATAAGAAGCAAAAAAACTTTTATGTTTTTACAAAACAATTAGTTTCAGGGAATACCTGACTGTAAAATTAAAAAGCTTCGTTCTGTGATGCTTGATGAACTTCTGGATTTGTTATACTTCAGTGACATTGTTTTCCTCACTGTATGATTCAAGGGTTTTCTGAACTTAAGTAGGAACTAACGTGCCTGAGGTGCCATCATCACACAGCACAACTAGTCTGGTAACAAATGAGGACCCCAGTTCATCTTGTTGGACACACAGTTTTATAGAAAGGCTTGGGAAAAATATACTATCAATTAAAATTGTATGATGCTAAAGAGTAGCACTGCCCCCTCCCCATTTATGAACACCCTCTTATGTACATAGATTGGAAAGTAAGTGTTTAAATCACATATATGCACTTAAAAATGGACAACAATTGAATGATGAAATATTTGTTTGCAGGTAATGATTGGGGAGTGCAGTGCACAACTGCCTTAGCATCTATCACAGCGCTGTAAAGTTTAAAATGGAAAGCAATAAGAGCACTGGAAAAAGTGAAGAGATTTATGCAAAGCAGAGTATAAATGTTCAGCTTTGGTTTAGACAGAGCAGATGGAGAATCACTGAAGTACAGAGATGTAAACTGACTGTTCTATTAAGCACGAGCTGTAGAGAAGGGTTTTGCACAAACAATGATCAAGGCACGTGGAAAGACAGGAGTTTGTACGAAAGGAGCTGAGCAGACAGTAGGCTGTGAAAAGGAGGAAAGCATAGACTGAAATGCATTTGCCATCCTCCAGAAGTGTTAGATTATAGGGCCAAAATCGATCAGTTTAGAAAAAGGGGAGTTGTTCAGATCACCAACATTTCATGAAGATGCTAACCTCCTCTTTTAGGATCCTTATTTCACCAGCAGAAAGGGTAGGCTCCTCTGGAAGACCAATTAGCTACCGGTGCTAGGATCCTGTCCAGTCACCCTGCAGCAGAGTCTGTCTTCGGTACTCAGAGGAAAGCTAGGAGCCCACAGCAGAAGTCAAAGCAGAACGACTACGCTCACTGTGCACCAGTGGTGCTCAGAAGACTGAACGGTGTGCCAGCTCCTCCAGAACAATTCCCCTGTGGGGAATAAACATACCAGGAAGTCTAGATTTCCATTTTAATTACCCTGCATCTTTATCTAGCACGTTTCTTGCATCCTTGTCTAATTTTAGGAGTTGGTATATCTTTACTTAAAAGTAAAGTTAAAACTTACCTTATGTTTCCCATAACTTTGCTGCTAAGCATGCAGCAGTTTGCTTTACTCTACTCTTCGTGCTTTCTTGCATTGACCCATTTCTTGAGAAAATGCTTACAGCTGAAGTTCTCTATGCCCAGACAGGTTTTTTTCTTTTTTGATTTTGAAAAAAATTTTGTGATAACAGTAATAAAACAATATAAAAATTAAATGCAACAAAATCAAAGGCAGTTAAAATTCTACAGGCCAATCTGTAACTTTGCATAATGAAATCTTACTTTTACATTTTTCATAATAGCTAAAAAGTAAGAGATCACTGCAGGAAGTGTAAAAAGTAGGCCCTGCATCACCCTCAACTAGTTCTTCCCTTTTTTCCTTTGCTACTTCAGAACAGTGTTAGCTATAGTCATGTGAAAAATCTTAAGTATCAGTTTCCGTTAATATATTTTCAACCACTGAAACAGTACAAATAGTATCATCGAGCCTCACTTCCTTTCCCCTGATTCTCATTTTTATCTGTGTTTTCTCAGCTTGGACAATAAGTGTATTTTTAGTCATTTTTAATTTCAGGTTTTCCTATCTGAACAGAAAACCACAGGCATTGGACCATTTTCCCTGTCCAATACGTAGCTGAAGAGTCCTCTCTGACCCAGGACAGTGCTAATTATTCTTAAGTAACTCCTGACAGATGTTTATCTAACTTGTCCTTAAGAAAACAAACATAAAGTACCAGACTGCAGTATACAAAACCAGTCCTTTAGACCTGGACTCATCTGACCTCACTTTTAAGCAGGTGAAGTCGCACAAGGTAGATCATAGGGATCAGGCAATTTCACACATGAAAGTATGAATTTCTTTTCCATTGTCCTGTACAACAGAAATTAACTTATATATTAGTTTTGTATGTTAATAGTAATTTTGTATGTTTTTATAGTTATGTTAGTCAATATTATGGCTTCAATTCTGTAACAGACTGAGGCGATTTCACAATCTTTATGTTAAATGCAATCTCACTTTGCTGGGATGCAGCACTTCCCTGCTGGTGCTATTATCTAACAGACAAGCAGAGGATGGCCATTATCTCCCAGCTAATGACATCTGGGCGCCTCTCATAAGAGTTTCCAAAGTGCTTGGTGCAATTCAGGCTCTGCTTGCAGGGAGCCAATCCTGTCCTTGACCTTCTTGCTCCCCTTTCCTCCACTATCATTTGACACCTCAGTGTGAGCAGCCAGGTGTGACCGGCTCTTTGGAGGCACGTGGGGCCAAAGGTCAGTACTGGCACAGAAAGGCTTCCTGCGCAGGGGGTGATATTTGCAGTGTTATGCAGACTTGCCAGTTAAAACCATTAGTACTCGACAACCTCTGTCTTTCGGCAAGGATCCATGCCACTTGTCAGCAAGCACCATGGTATCTTAACACACAAAGGAGTACGTGGCCAGGAGAGCAGGACCTCCAAACACCACAGTGTGATACTACAGACAAAAACAAACCAAAGCTCCAGACAAATGCAAGCCGTTGTTTCACTTCAGAGGCAACAGTCACTTCCTTCACACCAAACATACTTAATACATCTCAAAAATATCAAAGGCAGGACAGAAAGACACAGTCCACAAACATTATTTTTAAAATTAGTACAAAATTCACAATAATGTACTAATTTCAGCAATCAGAAACTAAACTCGTGCTGTGTAAGAAAAGCTCTAGTGTTCCAACTGAAATTTAGTAGTGGGATGCTGAGGTGAAGTGCTCCAAGGCAATACGGATGAAAGGCCTTCTTCTTCTCCATTGGACCTCTGTTCTGTACACGGAAATGTACGGGTCCTCAAATTTATATAGCTATAAAGATCTACAAAAACACTTTCCAGGCAGATCAGTGTCTCAACTCAACCCATGGCTCAGCTGTGCCAGCCCAGTGGAGAAGGCATCACGATCCTTAAGTCACACCAATGAATCAGTAACATGGCCGTTGCCACCATGTCTCACACCTTTTATCTAGCAGTGAAATCTGTCTCTATAATTACCATTAAATTTATTTTTAAGTTTAGCACTTCCGTGCATTTTACAATAAGGCTAATTGCACTTCTTGACATTTTACCTGCCATACATAGCATAACCAACAAGTAATGACCTAGCCAAAATTTGATTTGTAAGTATGACGTTAACTGTTCGCCCTGTTATCCTTCACTCAGAAACTTAGTTCACCTAAAAATAAGTCAAAGAAGTAAAAAAAAAAAGTATAAGTCAAAATCCTGGCTCCACAGCAAATTACTGTAAAAATTTCCCTTGAACTTCAAACAAGTCACGATTTCACACTCAGTTTGTAAATACTCTTCTGCTCATGTAACTTATACACAGCTGTCATCTGCGTTTCCATGTCTACCTTTCCTTATTCACATTTTATTTAGCAATCAATTATACTGTTATCAACACAAAATGTAACCATGCTGATCTCTATTGACACAGTGTTATCTCCAAACACTTGTTCCTGTTAATAGCATAAAAGAAAACTGAGCCTGACGACCATGTGTCTGAAACACAGGATGAACCCAAGCAGCAGCGAAGATTAAAGTTGTGCTTTTGCAGATTAGTTACATAAAAGGAAATTAGAAAATGCAGCAGTAGGAGATGGAAGTGTCCAGGACTGAATTGTTTATTGCCGCAAGAAAGGGTTCTCACAGCTCCATTTATAGAAGAAGGAGAAGATGTGTCTATATATGGCAACACAAGTAAAAGGGAACTCCAGGTGCCTACTAGGAAGATTAAGATTTGAACAATCTGTCTCATAAGATATTGATAAATATCTGTAAGGATGTGATTTGTGTGTTTGTTCTGTTCCGAACTAACCACAGTTACAAGGATGTGTAATTTGAAAGAAGATATTTGTTCTGAAGAGGTATGCCTTAAAATGTCCTCAGAAAGATTATTCCAAAGGAACACTGTCATATCAAAAATCCTTATTTATAACATAATTGTTCTACTCAAATCAGTTTTAAAATGGAAAGACTCTCAAAAGGCTATCTCATTTTTAATTTGCATGACGTGATTTTGGGTTTGCATGTTAGTTATGGGACACAACAGGCTGTGTAACTAGTCAGGAGATGAATTTTCACTTCCTAGCGCTTTCACAGCAGTGAAGTACCTTAGTGTGACACAGAGCTTTATGCCAGTGGGCTGGAAGGTCCATTCTCCTGCCCCAAAGCAGAGATGTTGACTATTTTACAGTTTATGTCCTTTGTCTTTTGCAGCTGCCTGTTAAATACCTGAAAACTGCTACGCCCTTTACACGTCCCTTTAGTCTTCTTTTCTCTAAGCAATACCACCCTGGGCCTCTTGTTGCTCTGCCCTCCACCACCATTCAGTACCCTTCTTAGACTGCAGCAGAGTCAGCAGAACGCAACTGAAGGACTGTTGAAGGTTTTTGCATCCATACTTTTTGTGGTCACAGCATGAACTACTGCAGGGGGTGACAAAACATCCCTGTAGGAGTCTTCTCCATTGCCCATGCTTTCTTCCCAGTGTAGGTAACAATCAGCTGTTTGAAAATTAATTTAAACAACAGCCTCCATCTCCTTTGTCTCCACAACCACCAGCAAAGTGTTGGACCTGCTGAAGTCCAACCTGCTAAGGCAAGCTTGAGGAGATGTGGAGTGGTAGCTGCTCTAGGAGATGAGGTGTGGTAGCTGCTGCTGCAGATCAAGGCAGTAATTCCTACTCACTTTGTCACTGTCCTAATCCCCCAAAGTTTCACCAATCCTCTCCATTCCTCAAAGCCTGAAGCCACAAGGAACCGCAAGACCTTGCACTATAAAGCACAAAATTCAGTTTTGCCGGTGCTGTGGCAAACCTGTGACCCCTCCTGGCTTTACTCAGCCAAGTAGAGCACACAAGGTAGTCACGTGTCTGGCACACAATGATCCTGCTCACACATCCCACAGCCACGTCTGCCTTCTTGTAACAGCAGGGTATCAACTTGGGGCTAGGTGATCTACAAAACTGCTCATCTTGTATTATCTTTATTACTAATCACCTCTCAAAATCATGAAGAAACATTTTTAATCTACTAACAAGAAGCACATAAAACATCTGTACCTTTTAGCTACTGACATTATGCTTCACCACACTGTATTTTAGGGGGCTAAATCACACAGCAGTGCCTCATTAAGTCTCCCCATTAAGAAACACGACAACGAGATCAACTTGCTCATTCAGTAGTGTCCATAACCTGGATTCTTTTTTTTTTTTTTTAAATTACGCTTCTAAAGTTAACAGGAAGAATCTTCTTATTATTCTTTTCCCTTATAACGTTATGTTCTTATAACATTATGTTACATGTAAGAGCAAAGAAGAACATCTACAGAGTGCATAAATAATGACTCAGCAGCATGTCTCCCCACCACAACCGCTTCGCCCCCTTTCCCAGCCGTTCTTTCCCTCTAACAGTTATTTGTAACTCTCCCTCCTCAGCCCGCCCTATATTCTCATTAATGTTGGGCTCCGAACTAATTTGAAAAGCAGATGCCCAAATGATACAACAAATTAAGTTACAAGAACGCAAATCTGTTCTCGGCACAGGGACTGAGAACAGCTTTGTGAGACTGTTCAGTGTTTCAGGATAAGCCTAACTCCACGCAAGCACATATTTTTAAAAGACAAAATCTGTGCTTTAAACGAGCACAGCCATATGAAATGATTTCTGTAACATCAGCTTTTGAAACACTTTCCCTTGCATAATTTCACTGCCCCACTTTCTGCCTTATATACATCTCCTGAGGGGTTCTGCACCACTGAAATCCCTGAAGTAACAGACGCACAGTATATATTGGCAGTAAACAGTCTGAAATGTCTGGGGGAAAAAAAAAAAAAGAAAGAAAACAAGAGCTGTTTCCTTGCATTGCAGCTACTGAGAAATAAGCGCTGTGGCTACGCACACCATGGCTGTGCGACCAGCCGTGGCTAGTGGCTGCTGGCCAAGGAGCCTACAGCAATTTTCGTGCCGTTCTACACTGCGAAATAAGCAGCCTGTAGTTCTGCAAGTAGGATACACACTGTTGGGTGTGGAAACAAAGGCCAAAGTGTAATAATAACTGCCTGCACGCCATCCTGGCATGCTGGTAGGCTGAGACAATTCCTTTCCTATCCAAGTGTTATACAACTGACCGTGTTTTACAGATTTGCAAATAACTACAAGCTTTGGAGATATTTTTGGTTCATTTGTAGAACTCAATCAGCATTTATACATATAAGAGAATTTACATGGTGAAAATAAAAGCCTTTGAAAATACTTGTATAATTGTAGGCACAGGAAACAAAAAGAAAACCTTTAATGTGAAAATACCTTCAGAGGCATTCTTAAATAGTGGTCGCTCCACCTGATAAAAAAAATTTAAAATGTTTATTTCTGTATATTAATGTGGGTGGTCAAGTTAAGTTCATATGAAAAGAGAAAAATGTGAAATCATCATTGTTAAGCAAGATTACAGGAATAAAATTATACTGAGAGAATTTTTACTGTCTAGCAAAGCCCCTGCTGGCTCAGGCTCAGAAAATGCTACAGGGCCAGCCTCACTGCTGAGACATGTCCCCAAAAGTTGCCTTATTTATAGATGGCTTGACAACACTTTCAAACTGCATCACCGTCAATCTAAAAAAAATCACGGGGCACATCGTTAGTGCCTTAGGAGGTGTATTTTTCGGTCGCTATTACTTGTTACCCATAGGGAGGACAAGACTGAAAGCACAGGCTCCGTCCTGCCCTCTGCAATGCACAGGACCAGCACCCCGGGCACCTCGTCTGCCAGTAAGTGATGTAACGGTGTTGAGTGTTAAAGCACATGCAGTCCTGCCGGGAGAAGGGAGCTGAACTGGAAAACCGGAAAACAACCCTTACCAACCCACCTCGTGTGACACAGGCACAGGCAAGGAGAGCAGAAATTCCTTGTGCTGCTACATTCCTATTGCTGTTGCTAAGTGTGTGCTTCCCAGAGCTAAAAGAACAAGAGCAAATTAAATGATCGGCATTGTGATCGCTCAAGCAGGAGAGTTCATCTCTGCTCACCACTCTGTACAATATACTGAGGCCCTAACCCTGGGAGTATATGACCACATATTGTGAACGTAAGAGGGGATTTCTATAGGAAATTTCAGATGTCTATAGGAATTTTTTAATTCCAGGCTTGTTTTGGATTGTTCTCTCTACAGCTGCACCCTTTCTGTTGTTAATGACAGAGAAAAAGGAAAATAGAGAGAGGAGAAATCAGACCCGTGTTTGTTCATTTTCTGATAAATTCCCATTCACTTGAGCGCATGTATTTGCCGAGCAACGCAGAAAAACCAGCATTTGGGTCCACTGCTCATGCTTCTAAACTAAAAATGCAAACTTAGAAACCTATTATCTCAAATCTGGTTTTTATTTATTTACTTACGGGAACTCACAGCATCAACTGCCTGAAGCTGGCAGAAAGACTCTCTTTCGTTTCAAAAATACAACAGTTCAAACAAGTCCCATTCTCCACCTCTAGCCATCCCTGTCTCTATCCCATGGTCACTTCTTTGCTGAACAAGCTTCCAAAGGAACCTGGAAATTAACTACTTTCAATTTGAATGGCAGGAATTTCTCTGACACAAACCTTTTCAGGTATAGCCCCGTAAAAGACGAGTTCTTGCAGTCTTCTAAAACACACCAACCTATCTTTCAGCATCTTGCACATGCCCTGTCAGGTAGAAACCAGTCAAATTACATTGGGCTTTTTTGGATAGAGACAGGAGATGGAATTTTACCTTGTATCCCACAGATACACAGACATCCTCACCTATAGTGCATCACAGGCCACTGAATTTAATCTAAACCTCATGTATTTGAATTAATCCATAACTCTTGTTAAACCTTCCTTCACTTAAAGAACTCTAGTTCTGATTTTTTTCATGCAATATAGCCAAGTCACCACCTAGTGTTCTTCTTTGGGTAAGTCTGAGCTACTTACACATCTGACCTTGCAACCATTTCAAGCAATTTTTTCCACACCTTTGGCAGCTCTTCAAGACACCTTTTCCAGTGTTTCAACATCCAATCAAAACTACAGGTTTTAAAAATCTTGTGATGATCAGACTGCTCTGCGGTACTAAGTAGTGACAAAGTGGCACAGTCTTGCAATGGAATTAATTTTAAAAAGGCCTCAGAGACTTGTAAGAAGTTATGCCCAATGCAATAAATCAGGACCAAAGAAGTTGTACTCGAGTAGCTTTCTTCCCTTAAATGTGACCTCCCAAGGAAAAGAAAACCAAACACAAACCAAAGAAGGCACACGTTTCATTTTGCATCTTTACCTTGTGCAGAAGGATCAAAATAACTCTCAAAACTTGCAGGCTTTGTGTTCAGGCCAGTGTCATATCTACCGGGTTGTAGAAACTACTCATCTTACCCCGCTCCGGCCCCAGCGGGGGTGAACTGAGCCCTGGCAGCAAGGCCAGGCCAGTCACTCTGCTGCTGTCCAAATCACCAGGCAGCCCTCCTGTGACAGGTTACTCCACACTGGGCACTCCTTTCTCCTTTGGTCCCTTCTCAGGCCTCGCCGAGAGCCACACGGATGCAGCCACACCAGAGGAGCATGTGTTGGTTTTATAGAAGAGCCTGGGAGGAACCCGAGCTGTGAGGTTCAGATTGTACCCCCTTGCTTTCTAAACTTTCTCTCAGAGAGAAGTCTGGATGTGGCTTGATCTAGTCTTAGTCCCTGACTATAAAGAAGAGTTCGAACCCTAAGTTCTGCCACAGAGTCAGCTTATTTCAGCTTGAGCTGGGGTGCCTCTGGAGATGGACACTGCTTGGTTGTTTCCCTGTGCCTTTTAAGGCCTTAAGTTGAACATGGGGAGGTTTAGGTTAGACATTAGGAAAATTTTTTTCACTTAAAGGGTTGTCAGGCACTGGAACAGGCTGCCCAGGGAAGTGGTTGAATCACCATCCCTAGATGGATTTAAAAGCTGTGCTGATGTGGTGCTGAGGGACACAGTTTAGCAGCAGACTTGGTAGAGTAGGGTTATGGTTGGACTAGATGACTTTAAACGTTTTTTCCATTTTAAATGATTCTGTGATTCTACGATCTGTTACAAGAGGTGTTCATTTGCCTGTCCGTGCAACATACATGGACTTTTTGTCCGATTAGCTTGCTTCATAGCTGCTCCTCCTGTGACGACCGGAGTAATATCTTTCAACTTTTTCCTACTCAGGTAGTTTTACCATCCTCCTATCTTATCTGAACATGGCTCCCTTTGTTTTCTGTTGGCTTCACACGAAATGGTTTCTCTCTTTCCGGGAAGGTCCTTTCCTGCAATTAGAGATTTGATCCCGTTTATCTCGTGCAAGCGCTCCTCCATTTCCACCAAGCTACGGTTCAGTTACAGTGTGCGGCCTGTGCGGCCTCAGCACTCCGGTCACTCACCTGAGGGAAAGCAAACCAGCTTTCCACTCCACTGAGTTCTGAGGGGCCACAGAATGAATTCGAACCCCCTGCAGGCGCACTGTGCGGATCCCCAGCAGCAGCCGAGCCGAGCCGGACCAGCCCCGCTGCCCGCTCCCGCCGCTC